>QVAJ01000076.1:872161-930640 GCA_003546035.1 Mixornis gularis
AAAAAAAAAGATACTGTTAAAAGAATGAAGTTAGTCTGATGACAAACACTAAAAAGAGGAATTCTTCAAAAGAACTTGTGGCTAAATCCTAGGTTATCAGCATCTGGCAGGAAGCAGATACTTCTTACTGCATGTACTGCAGGAGAAATGCTGAAAGGCACATAACTGCATCTTTTTTTCTGTTTATTCACTGACCTTCTCATCAGACATTTCTCTTTGTATTATGAGGTTTTGCTTTTCCTTCTAAGCCCAGAGCAGAGGTTTCTCTATTCAAATATCAGGAAATGCTTGTCTAAGAAGCTTGGAAATGGCTGCCTGGGCTGGACTTTGAGTTTGAGAGATGCTTTTCCATGGAAGGGCAAGATGAAGCAAGATAAACTGCTCCAAGGTTTGTGGGGCACAGAATGTATCGTGTGTGTCTGGAGAAAAGTGCCAGTGCCAGCCATTGGACCCATTCCCAGGCTGCTCCACATGTCTTGTCTCATCAGGAATAACCTGGTTTGCTTCCCTTAATTTATTCATGTTGTCAGGGATGGCACATGGACATGGAAAACTAATGGACGTGACAAAGAAATTGCTGGATGTGGCATACGGAATTATCTCAGGATGACACAAAATGCTGACAGAAGCTGCAGAAGGGGCTGTGAGGGATGCCAGGAGTTCAGGGGTGCTGAGAGGGGAAGTTATGTCAGTAAATGGACAAAGTCCATAGATAATGGGAAAAGAGTGTTTGGGACTTTTCTAGAAATAAAACCTTATAGGAAAATCGAGGTAACCGTGTTGCATTAGGATTTCTACCATGTATTGAAAAGTTTCTCTCTTCTTGGTCTTATTATTCCAGTGCTACCTGTTGTTCTATATGGTAGCACTTCAATATTTATAAGCTGAATTGATTGCATATATTTTTTCCTGCCATACATCAGAACCCACCACTGCTAGAACATTAATTTGCACTGTCAAGACAAATGCACAAGTGGAAAAATGAGATATTAATGAAACCAGCACCTCAGGCTGTATGTGCCTATACTCAGTGGTGTAAAATGTATTGTCTAAGTTGCTGGCATTTCTAGTTGTTCCTGCCTGCAAGTATATATATATATATATATATATATATATATGTATATATAGTGTCATAGAGGAATGATAACAAGGGTTCTTCCTAATGCCTTTCATAACTCAATGTAATGTGTACATATATTATCAAAAAAATGAATGAAACGGAGAACTGAAAGTACTGTGGGCAAAGAGGGACAACTAGACTTATCCTATTTTAAATTCATTTCAAATATTAAAGCTTTTAGTCTTTCTGTTGCTTTTGATAAACAGGCTCAAAAATAGTGAGGTGGTCAGGAAAACCATGGCAAAATGAAGCCTTAAATCAAAAGAGGTGGTTAAGAGACCAAAACCTGGGTTGATGAGGTTATGAAATATGCTGAGTCCACCTGATTTTGTGAGGCTTGTGCTCTGTATTTAGTGCAAATATTTTAAATGACTAAACCGTTGATACAGGTTAACATGTGGCCAGTGTTATCAAACCTCTGAGGGTCCAGCCCTTGCAGTTAGGCTTAAAATAATTAGTGAGACTGCTCTTCATGTGTGTTTTGCAAAAGTAAAAGGTTTAATAGATGAAAAGTAATAAAAGTTACAGAAACAAAAGAGAAAGCTGAGCACAGGTGTCAGAGAAGCCTCTGACACCCTGCTAACACACCCTAAAAAGCCCTTGAGTTCATTTGTGATGTCTCTTATCTACCTAATGATTGAGGATGGTTCTGCTGGCAAACTGCCGATAGGGAGAGGTACAGGCTTTGAAGAACAGTGACAGGGTCCAACAGGCGCTTCTCTCTTGGCACTGAGCCAAACACTGTCAGGACAGGAAAGGCTTTCCTGGGTCCTTTGCCTTATAAGAAATGCAAGGGGTGAGTCTTAAACCTTTCCCCATACGGAAACAGCTGCTGGGGGTGTGGGGTGCATGCCAACAAACCGTATTTTCAGGATTTTGGGAAAGATGCAGGACTTAATCCCACACTGAGATGTTTGTTGCAGTGCCTGATGCTAGCAGATCACTGCAAAAACCACAGAGGAATGGCCCAAATCTCAGAGTCCAGGGATGCCAAGGGTCTGGCCTGTCAGGCTGCAGTCCAGCTCCAAGCTGAGAGCTGCCTGGCTGAGCTGGGAGTCCCCACCTGCCACGGAGCAGAGAGAGCAGGAGGCAAACACAGCCTGAACCTTCTCTCAACCTGTGTCTGTTGGACACAAAAGACTCCAGATAATTAAGAAGGCAAAGAGTATAGAAAAAGAAGGCTCTTTATTGTCTAATTCTTACTACCTTTTATAAGGTGTTCCGATACAGACTTAACATGACTGGTGAATAGGAACTCTAATGTCGTTGGTTAAACTACAAAACCAGAAAATACCAGCTGGACAAAGATTGTTTTGAGAAAGGATAGTTGTTTACCAAGATTGTTTTGAGAAGAGACTTTCTTGAGGAACTTTTCCTTGGGAAAGTGTTAGCAGCTGCTAAACAGGCTAAAGTTCTCTCAGGCCCACATTGACCGGGACCATGTCGGTGCGAGTAACTCCTGCCCAGCTCAGAGGTGGCTTGTGCCCATCCTCCCTGACTTCAGTCTCTCTCAGCCCACCAGTACAAAAATCACTTTCTAAGGCCATTATTGTCACACTACATCAAATTCTTACTCTCACACTTTTTTTTAGCCAGCTGGAGAGAGAGCATAATCTTTCTAGCCAAAGACCTAAAGGAGTGAGGACAAAAGACTAATCTTTCTGCTGAAGAGCTCCCTTTTTGCCAGAGCTACAGAGAATTTTCTCTACTATTCCTGCCCTCAATCAGGAGGTCAACATAGCCCTGACCTTGTGCATGCTGAGCTGTTCTCCTGCAGATTTAAATGAAACACCCTAAAGGAAATTCTGAAGTGGAACCACAAACCACAGGTGATTCTTCCTTTTTAAAGGTAGTATTTAGGTAAGTACTGCAGACTTTAATTGTGAGAAGGTGGAGGTATTATTGTGAGGTCTTGACATGAAATAGCATCTATAGATTTGGGTTAACTTCAGTGACACACCAACTAAGGATTAAATATACTAAAAAATAGTTAAGAATAGCTCATTTTATAGAGGAATAATAAGAGGAGAATAAATTGAGATGCAGTACTGAACTTGAATTTGAAATATGGTTCATTTCTAAAAAGAATCTGTGCAAGGGTGATGGAGCTGCTGTACAACAGAACCTGCCATTTCAGAAATGCAATTAAGTCATCTTACTCTGTCCTTCTGGTTCTAAAATTTCCATTTAAGCAAAACACATCTAGGCAGCACACGCAGTGAAAGAAAAAGAAGTTCAAAAGGTGTTAGTCTGGGTAGGAACACTGAATGTCTGCTGAATATTTTGAAAGATGGATTTTGTCCATAGTGTGAAAGTTAACACAAAATGATCTCCTGTTCTGAGAGAGTTCCATTAGTTTTCATTGCTAAGCCTGACCCTATGTGATAACACATTAATGCTGGCTCTGGACTCAGCCCTTCCAATAAAGAATTCTGGTTTTATCCGCAGCCATCAAAATAAAAATCCAGCAGTGGAGGCCAGAGTCCATGAAGCTGTTTAGTCAAAATAAAATCTATTGATTTCATTAAAATATATGCTAATGGCCCCTCATTATTAACAATCATATTGAAAGGAAGGTTTCAACTACAAAGACTCAGCACTATGTAAAACAGGAGAGATTGTCTTCCTGCAGGGACTGATGAGCAATAATGAAAGTATCACAGAATTATTTGATGAGGCTGTTAGCTGGACCTTTTTGAAAATGCCTTGTTTATCTTCTGCTAAAGTGCTTAGTTAGGAAAGGTTTTTCCCTCCAGGAACACAATGTTAAAATTTGCATAATGATCCTTTTTGTTCCAGCAGTTGTAATTATTAATCTTTTATATCTCAGTCATGATGAACATTGAAAAAACCCCTGTAATCCTGTCTATAATACAGTGCTGAACTATGGCCATTCAGAGAATAGTGTTTGGTGTTACATCTGGCTCTGTGGACCTCGTAGGACCCAAAAGTGGTTCCACACAGCTGAACCAATTATCGTGTTATGAAGCATAAAAAAAAGAATTCCTTTCAAAAAAGTCCAACGACACTCAGCACTGCAATTTCTGTCCAGCATGGATTTCTTTCTGGTAGCAATGTTTTTGTGAGGACAGTGTTTGAAACTAAAACCAGTGTCCAAGGATTATTTACCAAATTGTAGCAGAACCAATGGAGTAATTGTAACAGGAAACCATAGGTTGCTAGAAAAATAGTTTGTGAGAGACAGAAAAAAAACCAGAACAAGCAGTGCACAAAAAAGTTTATTATGAACCAGGGGAAATGGAGTGTGGAAAAACCAGTGGTTTAATTTCCATCTTGGACTCAGGGACAGGAACATGAGGTAACCTGAAATCTTCAAAATTCCGGATAAGAACCATTATCAAAGCCTCATTCTCTGGCCACTACTGGCTAAGGTACCCCTTCTGCTTGCAAGGTGCTAATTAATCATTATTCACAAAGATATTTTTTTTTGTCTATAGTTAACAGTGACAGTCTACAGACTTACTCCTGCTAGTAATGTAAACTTCTCCCTCACAAAACAACCCAACAGTAAATCTCCAGACTCATTGAGTCATCTCATCTTTAAAAAATAACACCCCAATATATGTAATCACAGCCCATATATAATCACAAAAAAACCTACGTAATATAAGAGGTCTACAACTACAAAAACTCCTGGGTGGGCTACTTTTGTGAAAATTAAAAGCCACAAACAGACTATTTCTCTTATAAAAAGTTACCAAAACAAAACGAGAAATAAAAGACTATTTTATAAGTAGTGCTAATATAAGTTCTAAGTTTTACCTCTTTATGTTATTTATAAAAAAATGAACATTTTGTAGTAAGAAAAAAAGTTGTTTTGAAAGTTTTTTTTTCTATATATTAATAAAACTATCTGTTTACTTTTAAGTTAAACCTGTTCTACCTTTTTCTCCTAATTTTGCCTCACAACATTCAAAAACATTCAAACCAGTGTATTGAATTTAGCAAATAAAAACAGAGGTGAACATCAGACGTGTTTAGTGTTTCTGCCCAGTTTCAAACTAAAACCTTTACACTGCTCCAACATGACTCAGTTCTGTTCTAATACAGACACAACCAAAAGCCAACAGGAATGTATTACACCCATAGCCCACAGCTAGTATAAGATTTTACCCTTAATTAAGAAGCTGTGGAAGTCTTACAACTCTCTTATTCCTGTGTTTGAATCAGAAACTCTTCATCAAGTGCTGCTAAAAAATAAATTTATCTGCAGCTGAAAGAACTGAACCATGAAAATTCAGGACCAAAAATGGCGTGGCATCTGCAGTAATTAATAAGCACCTAATCCAGGAATGACTGGGAAGCTCTGGCAGAAAACCTTACTAACCTTTCCTGTCCTGGTATGTGCAGTGAAAGCTTTCAAGATACCTGCAGCTCTTGAGCTGTCAACTGTGCACAAAAAAGGCAGTGCTGGTATAAGGCAGGCTGCAGTTGGCAGCTCTTGTTAAACCAGGAGAGCGAGGGGAGCTTTGTGAAAGACAGAAAATAATAATAATAATCTGCATTTGCAAGGAAATGGAAATTTACACACCTGCTCTGCCCTTTGTGTTCCCTGTTGCTCAGCTCCCCATGAGGTTATGTTGGCCAGGTTGCAATTCCATAACTCCTAGCTCAAGGCTTTTAAAGCACTGTGTGAAAAACCTGAATGCTCACGAGAGCATCCTGGGTTCCATTGTGAGGGCCAGGCACTCGGGAGTTTGATGCTCCAATTCACAGCTTTTAGGGACCAAAGTCTTAACTCTGGATTCAAGCCCAAGTAATTAATTGCACTGAAAGTTTAACATTAAACTAGTTCTTTAGCTATTGTACATGCTTTTTTTTTTTCAAGTGCAAATCATTACCTTCACTCCACCTCTTTTAGAAAAGCAGAGAAAGTATTTCTTATTCGGGCTTCAAGCAAAAATGCAAATACAAATACACCACATTTGTTCCCAGCCTTAGGACTTTTTTGCTGCATAATGAACCACTACTTCAAATGCAACATTTCATTTAGAAAACACTGCAGCCACATTTTCTTATTCAAAATTATAATATTTTTCATTTAAAATATAAATCAAAACAAGAAGACACTTGACCAAAACCCTGCAGGAATGCCAAGAAAACACCTTTTAAATGAATACTTGAAGAGTTTGAGTTTCTTCTGATTGCTGATTTCTGTGCACCAGTTTCACCATGAGGATGATACAATTATATATATTAAATATGCTGGTTTGAAGAAAGCAGGATTATCTGAACATTTTTCTTAGTTTCCACACTAAGAGAAACCAAAACAATGTTCAGTTTTAAGAATGGCATGAATAAATCTGTTAAGTAGTTTAAGAAGCATTTAATTAGTGGAACATACATAAAATTGAGCCTCTTTAATAATGAAAATTGAATAAGAACTTAAATCTCATTGGCACTTTGTTATCTCAGAGTGAGGAGAACTCTGCCTTGTCTTGCAGCTAAATTAAAATCAGCTTTATTCACAACAGGTGAAATCCTGGTTCCATTAAACCAGGGAACTGCACAAGATGTCTGCAACACGGTTCAGGATTTTACCCTTTTAGGTTTCTTAATATCCAGATGCTTTTATAAATTATTACATAAAACCTTGTATCTACTGCAAAATATACTAAATTGCAGATATGGGAAGAAATCTCATTTCCCACCATTATGACTGCAACCTGCAATTGTTGCCTGGAGAGTTTGGCTGGAATTTGTATTGATTCTTCCATATGTGGATGAAGGTAAAAAACTGTTGCATAAGTCATACCCTGCTTTATGAAATAAAATTCAACAACAAAACAGCAGCAGTTAGATGCATAATGAAGATAATGTCATCATAAAAGTGTAGAATGACATTCCCTTGGCTGTGGCCTGGATAAAACCTCTTGCCTAAATTGGGGCTGACTACGAAATTCAGTCCTAGGAGCCTTCCTTTCAAGAAGTCCTTCAATATCAGGCTGGGCAGTTTGCTGATGGAGAAGAAATCTGATGGTTCATACAACTATTTTAAAGAAAGCTTTTTCCATTAAACATTTTGTATGTCCAACAGAGAAGTCCAACAACAGCTTGTAATTGCAATTTTCACGGCACATTCCCCCAGCCATGGTGTATCCAGGGGGAACAATCCATGAAGGGGAACCAGCTTGTGTAAGAGACTGGGAACCTGAGAAATTTGATTCTAAGATTGCAGTTTACTATTTTGGAAAGTCAAGTGCAGCTCGGCATTTTCACTTGTTAAGTTTCAATAGAATCTCATTTCACTCTGTATATCTGTGGATCACGTCACTTTATTCTCTTTTCCTAACCCTTCTCTCCCTTCTTCTCCCATTAAATAAACACATATATTTTGTCTCTAAAGGAAGGAATCGTGTCCTCTACGTATGTAAAATAGAATTTATAGTTTCTGTCTTTTAAAATAAGCACGTCTGATTACAAAAAACAAAGTCAATTCACTACTATTTAAAATCTTAAAATATTTTAAATAATTATTACTTTAAATAATAATTATTAATAATAAATTTTAAAATGTTTAAATAATATTTTAATATTTAAAACATAAATTGCTCCAAAATGCGTGAGGGTAAAGATCACATCCAAAAAGTCTGATGTAATAGTTCCTTTTTCCCTACAGGTACCTATATCCATTGCTATGGATTTCAATAAAAAAAACCTTTGGTAGCATATCTTGTATCAAGCCCTGTGAGATTCCTTCAGCACATAGGTCCATTCTAATAAAAATGAGCAAACAGGCAGGACAAAAATCAGGGTTGGAAGCTGATTCCCAGCTGATTTATGTACATATTTTCCATCCCAGTGAAAGATAGAGAAATGAATGCTTTTCAGAAAGGCACTGTCACAGTGGGCAGGCTTAGAGGGCAACTGAGGGTATGTCTCCAGATGACAGGAGGTGTGATGGAGTTTCTCCACCACAGAAATGGGGATTTCCTGCTTGCTCTCAGGAAAAAGAGTAATTAGAGATATCCTAGGTAATCACTGGGACTGACTTCTTGTTGTAGCACTGACTGGAGGATCCTGAGAGAAAATTGCAAGCAAGCTCCTAAGTGTTACGTGAGCCTATAAGGTCATATAACTTTTATAAGCACCTCCATAAAACAGGATAACTAACTGGAGAAAACAAGAAATTTAAATATTCTGTGTCAATTAAAAAAACAAACAAACTAAACCAAAACCCCCCTGAAAAGATAGTTTCAACATGAGGAAGATAACAGAAATATATTCACATTATAAATCATGGTAAAGAGAGGATAGAGAGACATCACTAAAATATAATTTTCAACCTAGTTACAACACTTCTTGTTTAAGAGTTCATGATCTGAAAACCACAAGTTCAAAAGGTGTCCCAAAGAATTAAGAGTTGGTGGACCTCGTTTTCACCTGACTTGGAAGACATCTAAAGGAAAGGAAGAGCTTTGTCAGTCAGGGGCATCCTATCTGTCATCTTTTCTATTGCTGTAGTCTTGGATATAAGTACAAGAACCCTTTAGAAAAAAGAAGGTTTTCTGCCCTTCTCACCTCTTCTTTCTTCAAACAGTTGTGCGGATCTTAAAATACGAATGAAAACCCACGGGGCCAATTTTTCAAAGTGAAGAGGCTGACTTCCACCTCTTGACTTTGCCAAGTCAGAGTTCAACGAGATTCCTCTGAAGGGAAGAGAGCCCTGAGCTCACCTGTGGATCGGGATCATGGTGGTGGCCAGAGGTCCGTGCTTAGAGAGCACCTGCCAAGAGGTGCTTTGTTCTGGGGCTCACAGGACCTCAAACGCCTCCCTGGTTTAGTGCTTCAGAGTGCTCAGTTCTGTCAGGTTATACCTTTTTCTGACCCAGAGATGGGGCAACTGAGAGGCATTTTGAAAATTTTTATTCCGTTTTCAGTCTCATGTGAAGGGTGAGACAGTACAGATGTTACAGTTCAAGCCATCAGAATCAGAAGCCAAACTATTTCCTAGTTACAACACATTATAAGAATTTCTTGGCCCATCAGCTTTTGCCACACAATGCTGTTGATGCCTTAAAGCCAATCATCTAAAGTTACCCCTCGTGAGTCTTACTACAATGCACCTTTCACAGTTCTATTTCTCCAAAATATCTAGTTTTATTTGCGAGGCCATCATTTGAAACTTGTTTGTAGTTCCATTTCTCTTTCAACAATGTCTGTCCTAGTCCATGGCAATTCTAACTCAGCATTTCTTATCTCAATGTTTGCATACAGGTGCACGTTATGTGAGCCTTCTGCCAGGCTTTGGGAATTCTCTACAAATCCCTTTCCCACACAGTTCCAACTCAGGAGCCACGTCTTGCACTGGCTGGTCTGTGCAATAGTCTTTCCCTTCTCTGGAATTTTGATTTGTATGCAAATAAATCTCATTATTCACTGATTCAAGACCAGTGTTTGAGAGTAGCAGCTTGTTTCTTCTAGATGAATCTTTCTGTGTAACATTTATGGTGAGATTAAGCCCATATTCCAACATATTCCAATCCTCCTCAATTTTCTACGCTAGTACCCCAAACCCTGGACCTTTGGTGCACTTAAAACTGGTCCCTTGAGCCAGACCTCTGCCATATTGCCATTGCACAAAACGTGCCAGCCAAATTCAATTCTCATTATTCAGCTAAGCTGTGGTTTTAACCACACGCTGATTTTGTGATACTGCGAATTTCTTGCAAGCGTGAGAATTTGATATCTTTAATAGAAATCGAGGTTAGTCTTAGGTTCCCATCTGCTCAAAAAGTAAGAGACTGTTTTTCTTGCACTCCTGCATTAAGTTTGAGAATTTGAAACTCAATTCCCTAAATTGGGAACAGGAACTAGAACTATGAAATTTTACTAGATTTCTGAATAGTCTGTAAATGAAACTTTTGGCTTGAATGGAAGAGCAATATTCTTAAAATGTTTGGAGGCAAACATATTTTCCAGTACTGTTTATTACTTTCTGCAGGTATGTGATAACTTGCAAATGATGGTAATATTTAAGATGTTATTAAACTCAGAATTCCTTCCTCAATGTCCTAACCCTCTGCCACTGAAAAGTCAGTAATTTATCTGGGAAGCATGAGTTGCTTGCTGCTTGAATATTAACCATTCATAATTAGATTTTTTGCATCCGTCAGAATGCTATATAATTTGAGGGTAATCACAACTCCTGCTTCCCAAACAACATGTGCACAAATATTCRAGTCCAAGCCATCCAAATCTGTCTGCTCTTGAAGCAGCAGTGTGTCAGGTTTTTCCCTATCCTGCTTTGTAGTGATTATTATTATTAAATGACTTATTATTCAAATTATACCATATGAAGTATTATACATTTTATAGATATAATTAGACATGAATAAGTATTTTYAATGTATTTTATAAAATCATTGTCAAAATAATAAATGCTGCATTCTTTATGATTTAAAGTTTCCTATTCCTCTCTCAGTGTAGTTCAATCTTAGTGTTCATAGATCTGAAAGACCTGAAGACAATTCTGCTGTCTCGGGAATCAACAGAGAGTTGTACATTATTTACCACCAGCTCTTCCAGACAAATGTTTATTTATCCTTTAATACCATATARATCCTAATATCTTACTAGAAATTCTGTTGAGGGAAGTGACAGTTAACAGCATGTGACTKATCAGGAATAGAAATGAGTGACAGGGGAGTATCAATCAGGAATTTAGACATATTACATTATCTGTGAAAATGGTACTTGGCCATCTTGGCTGATGAAAAAATTGAATCTTAGAGCTTCCTGGAGTTCTTTAAAAATACAGGTTTTCACTAATTATGAAAATAAAACAGCAAATCCTTAATAGCTCTCTAATTACTTACTTATGCCCAGGTTTCTTTATGACAAAGTAGAACATGCACTCCCCCATTCCAGCCTATTCGGATTAAATTTAATCGAAATCAGCAGAGGTATTATTGGGGTAAGAATAAAACAGCTGAATCTCAGTTATGGAGGTGGGTTTGGGCTGTGAAAAAGCAAATCCCTTTTTACAAATCCCTTTAACATGTGATTTCTTAGAGTATTAAGAAATTTAGGTTGAGAGCTGGCATAGACCACTGAAAGTCATTCAGCAGAAACAGAATTTGAAAGGCTCCAAAATCTGATTTGGAGTTCTGAAGTTCTGATCACATCAGTATTTCAACAAACTTCTCAAAGATCATAACAAGAGTCATTATGAGAGGCAGCTATTGGGTAGGAAAAATATCTGAGTAGAACTATGCAGAAATTAATTTCATGTGAATTAGGATGGCCAAATTTTGCTGGCATTTGCACTCTTTAGTGAMTATAATATAATACTTCCCATTCTCAGGGGACATGGAAATGATGACATCTGCATTGTCTGTGGATGTAATACAACAAAGCTCATAAATTGATTWTGTGTCACTGGAGTCATTAGAGACCATACTTCAGCTGAGGCAGAGACACTGACTGTCCTAGTTCCTCATTTTTTAACTTTTTCTTCTAAAACTGTCCTTTTTTGTTAGGTTTCTTTTTTTTTTCTTTTTTCATTTTCCCAAAGAGATGATTCTTCCCAGTCCAATGCAAGTCACCAGGTCAGATATTGTTCACATTGTCCTTTTTTTTTTTTCATCCAACAACTATTAAAAAAGAAGGAATTTTTCTATTATTCACAACCTACTTTTTAGCTGATCCAATTCAGTTTCACTTAACGTAGCACTGGCGAGAACATCATTCCTGTATTAAAAGTAGGATATTTTATGGTGGAGCAAATTTAGTGTAGGTGAGTAAATTTGTGGAGCTTCAGTGATGCAGGGAGCTTGATCCATCACACTATCAATGAGCTTGGCAGAACACATCATATTAGAAGGAAAACTTACAGKGGTGAAGGTTTGCCCTCATACAGAGTCTGCCATCTGGGAGTTTCAAGGTTAACCAACAATTTATGGTCTGTTAGTTCCAGGGACAGGTTTTGAGATTCAGGATCAGTTTTGAAATGCACCACAAATATCCCTAGCARAAAATGTGGAGGAAAATGGAGGGAGAGTTTGCAAACATGAGAATTTACTGCCTCCATCATCAGGTGAGAAATGTCTCCTGATCAATACAGATAATTCAGTATAATCTCATTTTAAAAATGAACACAGGAAAATTAATCAGCTCAAAGTCTTTCCTCTGCCCCTGAAGCCTGTGGCATAAACCCAATTTACATTCAGAGTGATTTAGGTCTTTCTTCAAATACATGGTAATAGTAACCATGTTGGGATTTTTTTGGGATCACTGTCTGCTGATAGTTCCCTATTATCCCAGAAAGCGCTCCCTGGTGCCTCCTGTAACCCAGATTATGGACTGTGCTTGAAGCTGGTGAATTAGATAATCACAGATCAGTGCTTGAGCCCAAGCCCTCATACTGTTGTATGAGCAAGTGTGGACAGTCTGTGTAACCCAGGGTAAATCCACACAGATTTACTGCACAGAGAGGTTTACCCACCTCAGTCACACCCAGATCCTTCCAAACTCCCTGCACACCTTGCCAAGAAATTTACATAGCATGGGGACTTCCACTGTGATATTATTATTATTCATACCAGTATACCAGTATATATTATTATTATTACTCATACCAGTATATATTATTATTATTCATACCAGTATATATTATTATTGTTCATACCAGTATATATTATTATTATTCATACCAGTATATATTATTATAATTCATACCAGGCTGGCATCTCAGTCTCAGAGCTCTGTTGTGTTGCCTTCTGGTTTTATTTTAAAATATCCCCCTTTTGATGAACTTCAGCACAGGTGGCGTGAGGCATGTCCTAAGATTTTGCTCCTACTTGATCTGGAGCAAAACCCTGGACGTTATCCCTGTTTTATGGCTGTTGACCTGAGACAGTAGCAGCGGAATGATTTGTCAAAGGGTGGCCAAATGGACAAGCAGGAGCTGATCCAGATCTGCTGGGACCAACCCTTCTGCCTACACCTGATACAGTCTCACAGGTGGCCGGAGTGTAATGAGCCCCTGAAGATGTACCAAGTCCGAGGGTCTGTAACCTCCCAGAGCGACTTAATAATATTGAGAGACAGCTCCTTGGGTGTGTTTTGTAAAGCAAAGTTTTAATAAAAGAGAAAACAACAAACAACACAGAAACAAAAGAACAAAGCTGTGCACAGGTGCCAGAGAAGCATCTGACACCTGACTAAGACACCCCCAAAAACCAATTGAGCACTTCTGTGCTCCTTCTTAAGTATACAACGATTCAGAAGGAATAATTTAGCTTGCTGCCAGTAGAAACAGCTGCAGGTTTGGAGAAACATTTCCAAAGGCCAACAGGTGCTCTTATCTTGGCACAGAGCCAAGCACGGTGAGAGGGACACAGAAAGTCCTGATGCTTTTCCATAAAAGCCAGGCGTGTAACGAAAACCCCTCTTCCTTATTTGGGAACATCTGCTGGGGTCTGGGGGTGCATTCCTGCATGCACCATCCATCTATTCCATCCCCCAGTGCTGCACCTCGGCCCTCAAGGCACAGATGGGGAAGAGGTGGGTGACAGACGGGAGCGCTGCTCTGCCCACAAACCTTCTCCAGCATCGGACACGCCAAATGCAGGAATGTGCAGAATGACATTTTAAAAACCTGGTYCTACCACCCACAGAAACCTCACAAACAGGAGAGAGGAGATGAAACAATACAAATTAGGGTTTGTTGTGCTGCTACCTTTCTTGACTGCTACATTAAATACACATATTTGGGTGCTTTTCTTTGGAAAGTTGATGCTTTTGCATGTCTTAAACTGCCAGACTGAAAGTCAGACTTTTTGTTTAATTRCAAGCAACTGATTAAATGGGATGAGTTAAATATTTTGTTGGCTTGACTTCTTTACTACWGTTCTAATTAARCATTGGAGTAATCTTGTATTGTGGGTTTTGATGAGATAACTCATCACTTATCACTCATATAAAGGATGGCTTTGTTGTCAAATTAACTACTGAGTATGCCTTGGGGGATGCAGTTATTTTTTTTCCTTTTCYCTTTTTGAAAATACTGCATTTGAATCAAAGTACTCGAAATTAAACTTTCATATGAGAGAGTAAAGAGCTGGGTGCTCTGATTTCAAAAAGAACTTTTATGTTGGTGGATTTATACTTAAATTTTCAGTTGCTAAATGTGATTAAAGACTCTCATTTTCATCCAACAGCCTGAAATTAAGGTGAAAATCACAGTAAGTGCTGGAAAATAGATCCTCTCTCACCACCCCCATCTGCTGAGAATCTCTTCCATGATCAGAATCACACACTCAACCTGCTTTAGCCCTGTGTCTTCACTGYTCTGTTCCTGTTGTGTTTGTCCCACATGGCCTAATAATACCCTAATCAATACTACCTAACACCCTACAATATCTGCTGCTACAAAAGTGCAGGGGTGGAGACAGAGAAGGAGTGAGGCTGATAATCCTTTGGTATTCTCTGGTAACAGCCATGTACAACGACACCAAATTAAGCCATCAGTCAGAAATCCTTGATGTGTAGTCTTTGGAGGGAGACAAGAGCCTAGATGATTTCCTAAGGTGTATTTTAGCTGTAATTACCATTGGCTCCTGAAAATCAAGAGTTTAATAGCTGGATGAATACACAGTTCTGACATCAAATCATCCCARCACCATATTCAAGATAGTTTTACAACATGGCTTCAATTTGTATTCTTGCACAATTTCAGGATTATTCAGATTTGCTAGAGACCATGATGCCAAGGATTTTTTTCCTTACATTTTTTTATAGGTAATATTATCTAGTAGTTAGTAAAATTCATTCAAATTCGTACTGTAGTTTCCTAATAAATTGCCTGTACTTTAGTTTTTCCTCTTTAACCTCCTAAAGCTCCTGAAAAAAACGCAGAAATTAATCAATGTTTTAAAACTGTCATAATGGAGTGGAATGTGGTGTTTTCTTCTTGAAGTACTATTGGACAGATAATTTGAAATGAAGAAATTCCATTATTCAGATCATTGAATGAAAACTGTAAATGTTAATCAGTGTATTGGGAAGAATACAGAGACTTGTATTGATTAAAATGTTTCAAAACACTCGATTCAGTCCTTTTCTTTCTTTGAATATTTTGAGTTTTAGATTGCACTTACAAAGTTRTTTGGGGTTTTTTTGTTTGATTTTAAAATGCATTCTTTTCAAAGACAGTCTATATAATTTCATTTTATACATTGATWTGTAATGGTGAGAAACATCTGTTCTCCAACAGAGCATTCAGTATCACCAAGGAGGTTTTTTTCCTGACGAGTTGTGGTGAGTCTTTGAAGAATTGTTTACCTGCAGCTGACACAGAAATCCTCCAAGCTGTACTTAATTGCYAGCTTCAGAAATCAAATAATTACCACTTTAATACAGATTAAGGCAATTTGCTTCCAAGTGTGAGATTTGGGTTGCCATCACGGTCGCCATACAYTGTTCAAGAGCTGATATTGGAGTGCAATGGAGACTTTGTATCTCACTGACGAGATGAAATTTTGGGTTGAAGCTGATCTATAATAAATTCTAAGGTTGTCGTATCAAATCTTCTTGTCTACAAAATAGCACAGACATGATGAAACATTTTAATCAATTTTTTTACTGGAATAAATTGAAAGTTGATTAAAATTGTGAAATCTTCATCTACCATTTCTAAAAATGGTAAAAATTAAAGGGAAGAGGAAAGAATAAGTTGATAGTTTGAGGGTCCAAAAAGTAAAAGGAAAGCTATAAAATAGTAAAACTATTTTATACCTTTCAAAAGCAGAAGAAAATCAAATTTTCAACAGCAAAGAAAAATAGATTTTACATATCACTGGTTTTTACTCATAAGAGTAAATGAGATTATGAATTTTTTTCCCCTGTTTTTTGCTTTTACAACCTTTTAACTGCACTTATCTGCATTTGTGATGCATCAAGAGAAAAGAATAAAAARCAACAAGACAAAGGAGCACAAGTACTTGCTTCTGCTTTCTGAGCAGTCCTTTTTTGGAAGTTTGGGTGGTGGTTAGACCAGGAGCTGGCTCTAGAAATGCAGAACTCTCTCATGCTGAGGTGCCACCCATGCCTGACTGGTGGAAAAAATACATATAATGTTCTAAACAAAATCTGGCTGGTCGTTGTACTAATCAGCCTCAAAGGAATRTCTAGAAGGTAGGAGTGGGGAAGATTCAAGTAGAGCTGGGAGCAGCTGAGGAACTGGAGAAATGCATTTTCTGTGGCATTTTTGTGTGAGAGTATTATTTCATTTAGCAGAGATGATAAAATTGTGTGAGTGTATATATATAAAWATATATATAYCYCCATCCAGCTTACCACCACTTCTCCTCCACCCCCTAATATCTTCTGTCACTTGAATTTTTAAATTGAAAATTGGCATGACCAACTGTTTAGGCATTTTCTCCAAGCTGTCTTTCTGCCCATACAAAAAGCTGTCTCCACTGATCTTATAATTCATTCATGATTATCACTTTTATGATTGAGATCTCCCATAATTATTCTTTCTTATGTTAAGTTTATTTCACAGCCTGATATCCTTCTCTCACTAATTTTTATGGATTGGTAAGTAACTGCAAGATGAATCACTATTTCCAGCCCATTTGACCCCTTGTTATGAGTTGCCTGTCCTGGTTTCCTGTCTGAGGTACAGATATAAGGAAAAGATTCTCTTCTTGATTATTTTTTCCTCTTTTGCATTTGAAACACCTTTGTGTCAGATGCAGACTCCTGGATGATGATAATTTGAATATATGTATTTATTTTTTTCACCAGGTTTTACTGCRTTCTTTACTCACATCAGTATCTTGCAAAATATTTTTTTCAAAAAGTGTTTTAAGTGACTTATCMCAGAAGGTGGGTCAGGATGGAATTTCAAGAGGTCATTTGTGCTGACTACACTCAGGCACAGAGATAGGATTAATTARTCATAAAAGTTCATGATGAACATTTGTCTAAATTGTTCTCAGAAACGCGGAGTTACAGGCTGCAGAAATTCCCACAATGTTCTAAACCRTTGCTTTTCTGCAGAGGAAAAGCTCTTCCTGCTGTGTAACCCAGACTGCTCTTGGTGCTGCTTAAACTTCACTTTTTCTCATTTCCTTTACACAGAAGAATAAGTTCACTGTCACACCACAAGTRTAGAGTTTTGTTATCACTCACCTAAATTGCAGTATTATAATCTGTGAGTTGAATCCTGCTGCTTTTCTCTTTTTTTTCTAGATGAGTCATGATTTGCATCACAGTGAGAGAAAAATTATAAAAATTACATAACCAGCAAGAAATCAAAAGGGGAAAAAGATGGATGGAAGKAGGATAAAATCTACAGATTTATGAACTTAATAGTGCAATTTACATAATGGCTTTACCTCTGTGTTTTACTATTGCTTTATTTTTCTTTTTGTTCTTGGGTTAATCTCATATTCATTTGTCCYAGAGATGAATTCTAAATCATTAAAATATGAATTGGATGAGAGGACATGCTGTCTGATTACAAAAATATCCCGTTACTACATGCTGATATACACCAAGCCTAAAATCTAAATATTCAAACATTATCAAACTACAGCATGTTTTGACAGCATGTTTTAAAACTATTAATTGTATTACAGGAATTAAAGGTGGGGGTTTTTTTTCATTAAATGAGAACAGCAAATAATGAAGTAAATGATTTAGCAAGCAGAGGTTCTCCCAGGCTGTATCTTAATGTATCACTGGAGAGCCCCATGAACTTCTGTTCAGAAAGACAGTCTATTAAAAATGGCATACACAGGAAAAAACCAGAACTTTTGAAAGAGAATTKAGGCTGATTGATGTCTCAAATATTTATTTTCAAAGTTGCTTAACGAACAGATAAGAGAGGTGATGACTATTGCTACTCCAGCAAAATTTGTGTTGGACTGTGGTTGGAATGCAGTGCACTATATTTTATCAACGTGYTAGAATTAGTGTATCATTCAATTCCTCAATGTAATAAATAAAMATGATTCAATAGTGATAAGATAAAATCATTTTATTCCTCACTCAGTACCATGACAAGAGGGGTGGGGTAACTCCATGATGTCTCAAGTTCATCAACATTGTGTTCCAGAGATCTTCTTCAGGCCATGAACAGGAGGATCTCATACCTTTATCTCCCACAGGAAGGTCTTGTTTTGTCCCTAGTTGSACACAGAAACCCAAAAATCAGGATTTGCAAACCCAGGAAACTTTGATCTATGTTAATGTCTTGCGTTCCTTAAATTAAGAATTCTTGGGGCCAGGAAAAYGATGAATTCTTGTTTAGTAAATAGAGAAAATATAGATATAGCCTGATCCTTCTTTAATTTAATTCAATGTAGAGAGCCCCATCAAGTCTAAATAACATGGATTTAGAATTTAATGAAWAATATGCATATTATTTCTGTTTTGAAGGGAACATAAGGAATCACGGATAATAAAATAAATGCACTTTTCAACAACCTTTTTATTGTTATGACTTCCTGACTCAATTAAGATTTTAATTATAGACTTGATATTGCAAGATTTCRTTCGTAATGTAATTAAAAACTAGATTGCTACTGTTGAAGAAAGCTTAGATATAATGCCATTAATTCAAAATTGTACATTGGAAAGCAATCTGTTACCATTTTATTAACCTATCAGGCATCTAGAYGTGTTAAAGTGTTTTGCTGGCATTTCAAACACCATTTGAATATCAGTAAGAAAGTAGCTAAACTGTGCTAATTGACACTTTGGAAGTGGGTTGGTAAGTAACTTGTGGCTGCTTTGAAATATCTCAGTTAAATCCTAATCATCTTTTTCAAGTAGATTGCACTTTAAGTATTTTAATGGACATAATTAAAACTTAATTGTTTAYGTTATTTTTTCATCRTAATTGGCAGATTAATTAGATATGRATCTTCATATTACTGTTTAATAGGTGTTCTTGTTAACAGCTGACATTTAAGAATGTCACTGTTCTTTCATGTTTTAGTATCTCAATTGAGAAACAGTCCTTTGGAAAAGAAGGAATAAATATAATTGTTTGGATTTTGTGGGGCCGTGGAATTGCTATGCTGGATCAGACCCATGAGCTGTCATCTTCCCTGATGTGTGCAGGACCCAGATGCTGCAGAAGAATGAATAAATCCTCCTATCCCCTTTCAGCAGATGTGCAATATCTCCCCATGGAGGTCTCATTGTAATCCCAAAGGATTTGGATTAAACTCTTAACTACAGGGTTCATTTTATTTTCTTTTATAAATCTCCGGTAGTTTTTACTAGGATCTGTCTGAATATTTCTTCTCCATATGAGCCCACAGTTTCCATTAGAAGTTCTCCAATTCTGACTATTTCTTTAGTGAAGACCACTAATTGATGACAGGGTGTGTTATAAAATGGTACAGAACAAGTGTTTGCAAAAAATCCAACAAAAATCATCCCTGAAATTACAAATGCGGGTCTCAGCTCCAGATTTCTTTGTATGAGGAAAAGGAACACTAGGGAGAAAGGAAGTAAATAAAATTTTACAGAAGTTCAGATCTGCAAATTTTTCTTGGAAGAAAATTACCGCCCCCCCGGTATTCCTGAGGAAAAAACAAACAGACTGAAAAAAATAAGAATCACATAAGAAATATCAAACCTTTGTGCTAAAGTCACAGCTGCTCCCTGGAAATCAGCAGAAAATGGCTAAAATTGAGATGATTTGTGAGAGTATTCAGTAAAAGCACGGCAGGACCATCTCTTTGGGCAGCCCTGTCCCAGGACCTCACAGATTTCACAGTGCTGGGCCGCCTGTCAGCCTGGCCAGCATCAATTCACTGGCTCCCAACCCTCATGGCAGTATGGGGAGCCAGCTCACCTGTGTGACTGGGAGTCRTGACTAATTCCCATGAAAAAACTTCCTCAAAGTTTCTTTCCAGGAAGGCTGATTGAAAACCTTCTTGCTTCYCACCGCCAGTTCACCAAAACTCACATCAAGCTGGTCATTCTTTCATGAAATGCAAACAAGCTTTAACTGCRCAGAATTTTATTCTCAGAAAATGTTAAATTCGATGTATGATTCCTGGGAAAGGGGCATAGCTACCTCAAGTTGAATAATCATACTTGAGTTTCCACTGAATTCCCAACTTTTATGTGCTTTCTCCCATTTTCCCAAGAAATTTCCCTGAAAAAATTGCTCACACTGTGGCATGAGACTGTCTGCACTGTGGGCACTTGACAGTGAAAGATAAATTCATATGCACTGTAATTTTTACTACTTATAGATTATGTACAATGACAGAAGAAAGTCAGACTCTCAGCCTTAAGCTGGAAGCCTCTGGCAAAAGATCCCAAATCTAAAAGCACAAGTGACCAATAAAGACAGGGAGAGAACAATGTACCTCAACAGAAGAACAAAAAAAATAAAAAATTCTAGGAAAAAACCCCCGTGAAATGTCCAGAGATTTGGAAAATGTCTTGGATAAGAACAAGTGAGAAACACTAAATATGGGTGTGAATATAAATTCATTCACACTTTGCCTCCTCAGTCTAKATTCCATCCTCTGTTATGGATTTAAACATATACATTTTAAAAGAACTGAGAGGGGATTAAAGAGATTAAATCTTCTATCTTTTTCGTTCTGGGGAAATGTTCCTAATTGCTGCTCTTCTACTGGTAGTGGATAAAGGATGTAGAAAAATCTTAGCCTAATGTTTAGAGATCTGATCTAGGAAAAGGGATTTCATGTTTCATTTCCTGACCTCTTTGGAAACTCTATACAGGACTCAAAAAAAGAAATGGACCCTTCAGAGCAGGAAACATCACATCCAGCTCTTGCCTAACCTTCCTGACCCCTGGGTCTGGAGGAAGGTCATATAAGTGTCAATATCCTTCCTACCCCTGTGCCCTCTGAAGGGCTGAGGGTGCTTAGGAAAATATCATAAAAAACCAGGGAAACACTGATGGACAGAAAAGAAGAGAGGATTAACCCTGATGCTTTCCTTCTGACCCTGTGAGAACTCTCCTTCCTGTGCAGTGACCCAGGGCTAACAAAATCTACAGTTCTGTTGGAATAACCAAAGACTTGGTTTTTTTGCAAACATGAATATTCATGTAATCATAGATATATAATCTTCAAAGCCATCTTCAGTCTATCCATCCCTCCCAGTTCAAGGCATAGTGAATGCTATATTTAGTCTCCAGCTTCCCAGATGAAGAATTTAGAGCAGCAGCAAAGAGGAAGAAGAAAAATGGGCTGTATTGAAATTGTACAGGGACACATCACATAGTAATTCATGAACCTGCTGTAGCTAATGCTGTTATCACAAATCTACTGTTATTTACCCTGCTAGGGTGTGCAAAAAAATGCTCAATCCAGTTTTACATATGTAAATTAAACATATAAAACTGCACATCTTTCCTTATTAGGCTGTGAAATGTTATGACTCAAATGTGACAAATAAGTTATTCATAGGTACCGGTGGCCATCCATTTTATACTATTYCCTGCAGACCACAAATACCTTTATATCCTAATGAATTCCCACACTCTCTGGCAGAATCAGTCAAATAGATTTTAAATATTTTAAAGCATTTCTGAATAAGATAGTAGGTAGTCCACTGTAGATCCTATTCTATGCCCCAGCAAACAGAAGACTTTTCTTATTGTTCTGTTGATTTTTTTCCCCCTCTGGATTCAGTTTGATTGCTGTCTGGATACTTGAAAAAAAATTTGAATAATTTGAATAGATAAAGAGAAATTCAAGTTAAAAGCCACCTTGGCACCTTCCACATTCCATCTTCTTGCACTAACACAGAGCTGAGACTGCCAGCTGTAAAGAAGTTTTGAGGTATTTTGCCAGTCAGCAATGTGGAATTTGAGAATTCAAAGCTGAATCCTCAGATGTACCACAGATTTTATTTGTGACATAAAGTGGTCCCCTAATTTTTTTGCATCTCCCATTAACCTCTGGGGGAAAAAATCCCCAAAAATCTGTGTTCATCTCACAGTACATTTTGATGTCTAAAATCTTACAGATGAAAAAGGAAACTGACATGCAATCTCTGGGAATGTCCCAGGGACCTGGGTAATGAAAAGGTCAGGGAAAGGAAAGAAATGGAGAGCTGATGTCACAGATCTGTTCCTCAATTCATGTTTCTCAGAGGGGCTGACAGAAGAGACACCATCATTTCCCAAARCTTTATGAAAGAAGTGAGGCTACAGACAAGGAGGAATGTTTGGGACCATTCTTGGCTTGACAGTACCTGTTCTAAAGTTAGACAAACAAGAAGAAAGACAAGTTATTTCCAATGCTTTTGCTTTTGTAAAATTTGAAGACCCTTTAGTTGATATACTTCCACTGGTATTAGGAAARCATTCTTACTTTTCATTCTACTAATTGGTACAATCTTGTTAGAACTATATAATATAGTTCTAATTAGCTATATTCAATAATGCAGAATATACACAGGAATGGGAAAATGAGCAATCTTGTAATCAAAGGACACAGAAACTTCATGTGGATTTATACTTTTRAAACAATTAAAGATTGAGATAGAATGAATTTTTTGTTTAGTCAGTTTTGAAGAGAGGGGAACTTGCAAAGGAGAATATAGAATGAGCTCGTGTAGTGTCTTGAGGAGATTAAAATAGACATTAGGTGAGATCAGATGAGATCTCAAATACCCTTCCATGAGGGATAGTGAATTCTGGGAAAAAAAAAACCCAAAAAACAAACAACAAACTTCTAAAACTCCATAGTTTTAAGTGTGGGAATTGCTGTCATCTGTGTCAAGAAAATTCTTGATCCATTCTTCCGTATGCTTTTGGAAGAGAAAAATGTTCTATAAGACAATTCAAAAGCCTATGTCAAGCAGAAGAAGGAAGACCTATTGCTGCATTATTCTTACTTGTAAAGGCAGAACCTGTGAATGGACTTGATCACCAACCACATGCAAGGCTTGTGATAGATGGGTAAATTGTATTTTTAACAACTATTACTTCTGGAAAGGCTTGCAAAGAAAATAACCATGCTAGAAAGCCCAGTTTCACTTCTCAGAAATGCCAGTGCAGTAGTGTGATGTGTCGTTTGAAATAAGACAACATACAGATTGGGAATGAGGAATGAAAAATGTTTGTGTTTATTCAGAATTCTTTGAAAAATAATAAGAATTTAACCAGAAGTCTTTCATATTGTTTGAAATCACAAAGGCAGCTGAGCTGCTTTCTGAAAGCACATTCCTTTGCCTGCCTATGTCAGCTACAAGGAACCATGAATACTTAAACCTGCTCTTGGCTGCTCTTGAGACACATTCTAATTACAGCAAGGCGTGTTACCTCCCAGGGATGTGACCTCTAGGGAGCATGTGCTTTTATAGAGCTAAAAGTTTGTCAACCCCAAACTTAATGGATGCCTGGATTTCCTCAGGCTGGTGATTGAGAATTTTTTCTTGACAAGGAATTTTTAGGTAGAAGTACATTCTGAAATGATGGAAAACTTTTGTCTGATCATTCATCTATAATGCTGTTGCCTTGTAGGAAGCCAGCTGTGCATGTCATGAACACAATGCTATAGTTTTGATAGATTGGCATTTTCTTGTTTTATTGAAAGGTGAGAGGTAGGCACTGGGAAGCATTTTTGCCTAAGAAGCAGAGAATTTTGAATTTTGCTGTATTTCAGGGCTTTCCCACACCTATGATTAGGTTATTGACAAGCACAGACAGCCACAAAGTAACTATATTCCAATACCCACAAATCTCCACTAAGCATTATCCATATCTACAGGGAACCAAAACAGATTTTCTTTAAGGCAGGAAAAGCCCTTCTGAGTATAATTAACCTCATCAAACTGAATTTTTATCTATTTACTTCTACAGGATCTGCCCTGTGTGTATTTACTGGCTTCTGTTCCTATATGCTTCTTGTTTTGTTTTAAAGAAATATTGTTCACCTCAACTTTGTTACAAATTACAGCCCTTCATGGGGATTAGTCAGGAGTCTTATGCAACAAACCTATAAAGAAGGGGAGGGAATATCAGCCAGTGATTAACCACACACAGGTCTCAAAAAGAGATTTCTTCCCCTTTTATCCATATCTCATGTGCAGTCTCCAGCCTCCTGAGACAAAGCTGAGTTTTCCTGCAGACTKGCAATAACATACACTGTGGAGGTGAAGAGGAGATAAGCCCAGATTCTTTATGAAACTGCTACTGGCAAAACGAATGCCCCAAAGGGCTGGAATTGGCAGTTTCAGAAAACTCTAAGCTGTTTTCTTCAGAAGTACAAAAATTGCCTTTACGTTTTCCACCAAAGCAAAGCATTAAGCCACTGCATTTAGAAAAGACAACATTCTTTCAAAATTGGCAAGGGAGAAATGTTTTTGGTGTGGCGCTGTTCTCTCACTCCAGCTGCGAGGTTTGTGTCTGCAGTTTACTCAGCAAATTTCAGAGCACCTCCAAGGTTCTATTTGTGTTTTCCTAAGCCCTGGCCTTGAGATTCAAAATGACCCAGTGTGTGTAGGCCAGGCTGGATGGGGCCCTGAGCAACTTGGTCTGGTGGGTGGTGTTGGGAGCAGATGATCCTTGAGGTCCCTTCCAACCCAGACCATTCCATGACTCCATGATACACGTCCAGTTTAGCACAGTCTCTCTTAAAACTAGTCAGATAATTCTGTATAATCCCAAATACTCCAAGTGGTGCTCTAGGGAACTGTAGGAATGCACCCCACACCCTAGTGGGTGTTTCTAAATAAGGAAAAGGGGGTTCAGTTTTACCCCGACTATTATGGAAAAGCACCAGAACTTTTCCTTCTTTGCTCATTGGCATTGTCCCAGTGCCAGCACAGGGGCACTGGTTGGGATTTGGAAATGTTTCTCAAAACCTGTAGCTGTTTCTGTTGGCAGCAGGCCAATTTGTCCCACCTGGACCATTAAGTACTTAAAAGACTGCACAGAGCTGCTCAATTGCTTTTTTTGGACTACCTGAGCCGGTGTAAGTGTTCTCTTACAACTGTTAGACTTGTATTTCTTTAGTTCGATACTGTTTGTTATTTTTTGTCTATGAAAACCTGTTTTTTTAAAAAAAGCATGTCCATATAAGTTGTCTCACTACCATTAAGCCACTCCAAGAAGTTGCAGGTCAACCCTCAGACTTGATACATCTTCACCAGACTTATTACACTCTGGCCAGGTGTGAGACTGTATCAGAGAACCAAGTGTCTCATTTTAAAGTCTCAAAGCCTCTCACTGCATCCCAGTGCTGGCAGCACATCGTACCAGACCTGCCACTCAAACACCCTGTCTGCAGGACTGAAGGATTCAACCAATGCCTCTTCAGGCAGTGATGGTTCAGGGCTGAAGAAAGTATACACCAATCCCACACGTTAAAGATCTGATCTAAACCTGCCCTCTTCCTATYTGAAACCATTCTCCCTTGTCCCATCACTACATTCCTTTGTGAAATTCCTCTCCGGGTCTCTTGTAGCAGCTTCAGGCACTGGAAAGTGATAACAACACCTCCTTGCAGCCTCATTTTCTCAAGGTTTAACAACCCCACCTCTCTCAGCCTGTCTTCATATATCCAYAACCTGGATTGCTGCCTGTCCTGCTTCTTTCTTATTCAAGAATATGAGCCAATTCATCTATTTAGTTCTGTTAATAAGGGTTACATCCAAGCCCATACATGAAAGTTTGGWGGTCTAGAACATCAGGTTTACTCCGCTGAAGGATGTAGACAGTGTTTCTTTGGGGGTTTGGGGTTTCTTTTTAGTACAGGGTCTTATTACCATGCCATCCTCATTCTTATTCTGGCTTCCTTGTAGTGAAACTAAACAAACTAATTAAAAATGTTCACGATTCATGATTACTCATTTATAAATTGAGAATGTTCCATTCATTTCTTGCATGGGCATGTGCAGAGATTACTTGCTTGTTTTACAAGTGTTATGTAGCATACAATCCCTTTGTTCCAGAAGTCAAAACCTCAGCTGCAGACATTTTGCTTTGGATTAAAAATTGGCATGCACTGCTTCCTTCAGAAACATAATTCTTTTGGCAAATTGCCCTTTGTACTTCAACAAGTRTTCCTTCTTGAACATGGATTTTTACTCTCTGTTTTTTTTTTTTCTCTGTTAAAAAGCCCTTTTTTAAATTTAATACACTTGGACATACACTTTCTATTTCATTACAAGGCCTCTGCTTTATTCTTGCTTCATGTACGGTCAAGGGAAAATGATTCTCCTTGATTTYAGTCATTATCAAACTGTACAATATTTTTTCCTTTTCATCTCCAAATGTATGATTGGCATACATTTAACCCCCCAGCATTTCGATAGTGCTCACTCATGTTTTAATCCCTCATTATAAAAAATAATGAAACAATAATATTTAATAAGACACAAAATGTGTGTGCCACTTCTGGGCTATATTGCAAAATCATCCATGAACTGGGGAGCAGAAACACATCAAGAAATCAAATAAAGCAAGTACTGGTGAGGTAAGTGATGTTTTTTCTCTGTCCCTGTCAATAAATGCCTTCCTGTTCAGAGCCCAAAAGAGTTAGAAGCGCTCTGAGTTACCGATAAACAGTTTGTAGAGGGTGAAAGGAGAAATTAATCTCACCCAGACTCATCTAAAAGTTAGATGAGTACATCTGAGCTACTTAGCATGTTCCCTTTATATCCATAGGGGGAAAAAAAAATATAAAGGGTCCTCAGAGGGAAATTGACCCAGTCTGTGTAAAAGATCCATGCCAGGGTAGGATGGGCCATTTACTGGGACAACCCAATTCCTRGCATGCACTCAAATATCTAACATTTAAACAACAGTAGAAATGAGTCCTATCCTAGATTAAAGATTTATATTAATTTCCCTAAAGTTTTTTTCCCCATAACTCTGCTTCCCAAGTGTATTTACACAGCAGAATGGACAAATTGCCCTCTTAGCCTATGTATGCTGCTTGACTTGCCAAAAAATGCTATTTTCATTTTACACAAGGCTAGCTGATAAAATTTGACAAGTTTTTGCATGGGGTGTGAAATTATTTATTTAACTCTGGTTTTTCCTGCTTTTCAATGCCATTTTTAATTGAATCACCTTCACATATTTATTAGCTTACTCAGCTGGTTCCAGGAWTCAAAGAATTCAAAGAATAGAAATCATTGCAGAACTGGAGACCCATTTCACAAAACACTTAGATGAAGTGCAGACCAATATAATTTTCTTAGTGTCCAAACATCTAATCACTGTGTAAAGCCAGGAAAAATGGAAAGACAATCAGACATAGGCCTTTACATGTGGGATGAAATGTGTGTGAATATTATAATTTTTTCTTTTAACATGGAAATTACTCAGCTCTCATATATCACAAAAAAAAAAAAAAAAGTCTTTCTTAACCTATTTCTTTAGTTATCTGTTCCCATTTCTTTTACCTCTATTGCAGGCTGTAACTTTATCTGCTGTAGCTTTTGCACCACACTTGTTTATTTTCATGTGTGCTGAGAAAAGACCAGCCCAGTAAATCATGCTCAGGGACACAAATATGTATCTACATATATCACATATACCCCTTCCCATGTGACAGTCTCTAACCAAATGAGACAGCTGTTATCCTAGGCAGGAAGCCAGGCTGGGATTTAAAGGCAAAAGGAGACTTAACACTTAAATAATTATTTAAAAACAAACCTACAGCAGCTGTAGTCACCAGCAAAACCTGAAGTTCAGKGTTATTTCACTGTAGCATCACACTCCAGTGCTAGACTGTTCATGTAAGGAGAGAAATCAACTTACACTGAGCATAACTTATTATTGTTGCTGAAATTTGATGTTACAAATGTCCAGAAGCTTTTGCTTGTTAATTGTGTGGAAATTTAATGTCATGTAAAATGCTTTTTAAATCTTATTTTGTTCTCTGCATTTCAAAACTCCTGTCTGTCAGAATTCAGAGAGCTGATGGAAGGGGATTTAACCAAATAGTGCAGTTTGAGAAAATGTTAAAAATGAATGAAATAGGCACAAGAAGAGTTGAAGACATTGTGTTTAAGGACATGAAGGACCAAAGACAATTGAAGTTACACCATACATCAAACACCAGCTCAAAAATGAGAGCTCATATCTCCATTCTTTCTCTATGAGGACAATAAACAGAATACATTTGTATTCTGTAAATAAACAATAATAAAAAATAAAATTAAAATAAATAATAAAGAAAATATAAATAAAATAATAATAAATAAATAAAAACATCTGTACTCATAAATAAAATTCCCATCTAAGCAAGACAGGAAACATGGAAATGAGTTCAGCCGAGTTCTATCTGCTCTACCTGTTATTATTGCTGGTTTTGGATTGGATTTGGATTTCAGGCTGTCCAACATACACAGGTCTGCTTTGCAGGAGGTACTGACCTGTCTCCTGAATCACGAGTCCTCTCCGAAACAGTGCAATATCAGCTCGCTTTAACCACGGCTGYTCCTGCTTGGAAAAGCGAAATGGAAAATAGTCAAATTAAAGGAGATGTCAGTAGATGAACCAGAAAGAGTTGGACAGCCTTTAGCTCAGAAATGGGCTCAGAAAATTTCTCCAATCCTTACAAATACATATTATTCAAATCCAAATCCAATGAGAATTGTTAGTGTCAAGAAAAGGGCATGCAATTAATATCCATTCTACCCRTTATATTTTTTGTCTTGTTTTAATGTTTAATTGCAAAGTGCCATTATTGGAGATTTCAGTGCTGATTTTTTGGCATATTATTGAAATGAGAGACTGTATTTATTTATAAGATGTTTATGAAGGCCATGACCTAGGATTTCTACTCAGAATGGCCTCTAGAACTCTGATTAGATCTCTGTAGAACTTGAGTGAGTGTATAAAGTTAACTTTTCCTGAATCAGGATTAAAATAAACTGCTATTTTCTGTTTGAGAAGGCTTCTACTAACTGGCAGTAATAGCTTAAAGAGATAAAAAAGAGCTGTCAGTCTCAAAAAAACCTTGGTTTGAAAGGAGGTTAATCTTGCTAAATCCTAGATTGACAGAAATCTTGTACGGATCCCCAGAGCTGAATATCCATCCAGATAAATAGAAATGGCCATTTCAAAATCTCTCAGAAGTAGCCCCAAATTTTTAAGGTGTTAATCCAAAATTCTTCATTTGTTTATTTATTTATGTAGCCTGCTTTCTGGAGAGGAACAATGCACATTTACATCCTGAAACCAGCCAGTAAGATACAAACCTATCTGAAATAGATGGYTTAATAAAGCAATAATTGAACTGTGCTTTTGACACAATTAAAACAGACTACATCTCTGCAAGCAGGACCAATTTCAAAGGTTTTCCAGCTTGTACAGTGAAGTCTGCAGGAGGTGTGGTTTTTCCAGCCAGGTCTTTCACCCTCAGTGTTTTCCCAGTTTCACTGGGGAGCAACAAATCCCGTCAGTGTTTTAATCTCAGTACCAGCTATTTTTCAAGTCAGGTGTCAGAAGAGTTAAACCCTTCTGGACCCACTGATTTAACATGGCCTTCTTGTCCTGGAAAAGATTTTCAGGCATAGCAAAGAGGACAGTTATCCCCAAGTGTCCTTGCTACCTCAGCGTGTGCTGGGTGGCACATGGGGATGGTGGAGCGTAGGCAACACAAGTAGTTTAACAATTTAGGGGRAAAAAAGGTAAAATGAGAGAATAAATCAGAATGAAAATAATTATATCAAGGAAATCAAACCATTTCAGTGTCAGGTGGGGTTTTTTGAGTGTTTTTAAGCCTTCTAGGTTGGCAAACTGTGAAGTTGGGATTGGATGCAGAGATTAGAAGGGAAACTAAACAAATCTAGCAGGGCTGCCAGGGCTGTTAATGCCAAGACTCTTACTCCAAACAGCTCTGCATAATTTGGCAACAATTGACTCCATTTGCRAAATGGGACAGAGAAAAAAATGAACATGAAAGGACTGAGCCATTCAATAATTACCAGCTGAGATTCAATCTAGGGAACAGCTGAGAGAAGTGAGRGAAGGTCACACCAAATTAGAGGCCAAAACTCAGTGATCTTCTGAGCACCTCTGATGTGCCGTGTTGGAACAAAATTCCCTTTGCCTTTACATGGAGGAGAAACAAATCCATTTTATTTCAGTGGTATCTGGGATTTCTTTCTTGGAACAACAGTTCCTGGTGCTGGTGGCAAGAAACATAGGTAGTGATAAAAGCAGTTTGGCTACAATTTAGAAAACAGTTCTACTACTTCCAAGGAGAATGGAAAGCCACAGATCTGAATCATCTAAATTAATAGGCACTTTAGAGCAAAGTTGAAAAAGAGGTTAGCCAAAAACCTTTGCTGTTAGAAAACATGGAGATTATGGTTGTATATAGCCAGCTGTGTGTGTCTTTAAGCCTTCATCAGGGAGTCTGAAGCCAAGGGTTGATTTGCTGCAAATTTAAACACTAAGAAAGCAGATTTAAGATGAATATAGTATTTTGTAGCAGTTCTGCTCACATTAGCCAAAAGAAAAAAAAAWTTAAAAAAAAAAGGATTAAGCTTCTTTAACTCGCTAAGAAGTAACAGAACATTTATTCTTGGGAGGGCAGGGGGCTGGAATGGAGGGGAAGAGCAGAAAGCAGAGCTGATGGGGAAACATTTGTTGTGTGCAAAATTCACTGCAGTACAGGAGGCACTAAACTGTGTGATTATAGTGTATTACATGCAAAACATGTGCCACATCTACAAAAACAGTGTTTCTCTGTGCCTGGTAAATACATCACCAATCTCAGTGTTAAGATATTTCATAATTTGAACTTGCTCAAATAAACCATTCCTCCTTAGGCTGCTTAAGGAAACCACTTGGAGCACCTTGCCAAAGCTAGATCCTGGGTCAAACTTATATTTGTTGTTGCGGCTGAATCAGTCTTTTTAATTCCCTTCCCTACCCCCCTGAGCTCAGTCTGGTGCCCTTTACTTTAAATTGGAATCTGGAATCTTTCCAAAAACTAGGAGAAAGTTGGCTGAGACAACATTGTGAGCACTCGTTTACTTATCTAAACAATTTCCCAGAGTCCTCCAAACAGAAGGACTCTTACTAGGAAGGGATTCAAGAGCTGAACACATTTAGACTAGTGAAAGGCATTGAAGAGGGTATTAAATCACAGTTTACAAGTACTTATGAGGGATTTAAGGCATTGCAAGGATTCACTAGGCATTGCATTTTTCTATTGAAAAATACATGGAGAATTTAATTTGTCAATTTACCTTCAGTCTGCTTGCAAAATACAGGAATTACTATTTCCAGAAATACAGGATTAATGTCTACCCAAGCAGTCAGAAAGGGCAGGCCAGGGAAAGCTACAGTACTCATCACTATCATTTTAAGAGCTTTTCARGGGTCCATGAAATAAGTATATGTTTGGATAGATTAAATAGATAGCAAATAGTGAAACCAGAATACATTTTTTTGCCAGGGRAGCTTTTTAGACTTCAACATATCTAATCAAGCTATTGAAACAGAAAGAAAATAACTTACCCCAAACGGGTTTACTTTCTGTTCCAGGCCATTGACACCACAGGAGAAGCAGAATTTGGTGCATGGTGTTTAATGGATTTGGAAAGCATCCTCTGTGTGTCTTTGACACTTAAAGCCCATTTTCACACACCTTAAATAAGCAAACAAACAAAAAATGAATAGCTGTGCAGGAAGCAATTCCTTTAAAGACATGAGGCAGCATTTCAAGGATTCTGTGACACTGCTGTCTAAACCAACAAGTGGTGAAAGAGCTGGAACCTGCAATTGTGCTGGTGGTCCTAAGGTGTTACACAAAACAGCTGCTCAAAGCTCCAAAGCAGTGTGCAGAGTGCTGTGTCCCGCCAGCCTCCCCACCTCTCGTTGTTTGCAACCTCTGCTGCAGGGTGGATTTACAGCAGTTGCCACAAGAGCTCTCTCCCACAAGTWTGTCTGATTTTGAACCAATTTAGTTTCTGACCTTCTGAAACCCTCATTGAATTCCACTGTCTAATCATATACTGAGTGAAAAAAAATAATTATTTTTATCAGTTTCAGAGCAGCTTACATTTTATTTCTGTTTTCAAAAGTAAATAATGCAAGAATTTTCCTCTGACCATTCCTCATTCTCTTTCTCCATGCAGCTCACGATTTTGTTGGTCTCTCTCATACTCTTCCTCACTTCTCTCATCTGAAAAGTCTCAAAATTCTTGCTTAAATTTGCAAAATTGCTCAAAATACTTCATAGAGAAGTTTTTTCATGACTTTGCTTTTACCTGTCTACTTTTTTGATTCTATTTCCTTTTTCAAATCGAGAAAAGAATTTCTAAACAGGCACAAACCTAAGTATTTCTCTTAAATTTTTTTCCCTTAATGCTTTTTGTGTTTTTATCCTCTACCRTTTTTAACAGCAGTGCTCTATCTGCTGTCACGAAATCTCTTTACTACTGAGCAGGATTTCTGAAAAGACCAAAACCAGTGACTCTTTGATCCTTTTCAGACTGCAAAAGTTAAGTTTTGCAGTTGTCTCTGTTTATGTACAGTGAGAATTTCTGTCCTGTGTTTACCCCTTTGCATTTAACGAGAACTGTCTTCCATCAGCAATTGCAGCTCTTTATCACCCAGCATCAGGAAAACCTGCTGCAATTTCTTGCATGTCTTTCAGTTTAAAATGTCCTGAACCATTTTCTGTCATCTGCAAATTTTGTCACTTCTCTACTTGTTCCCTTTTTTGGATCGCTCATGAATATTTCAAACAACACAARTCTTGCACAGATTCCTTTAGTGACAACTGTGAAAACTGGGCTTTTTTTTTCTCTAATCTTGAAAGAGTTGTAATTCTATCTCTCTTATTCCTTATGCTTTTTTCTTTAATGCCCTCAAGTAAGTAGTTGTTTTTTTTAATTCCAGCTGTGCTCTAGAAACCACAAAAGATTTTGAATTTTGTTTGATTGTTTGGTTGTGAGAGAGTTGGGGTTGGTTGGGGGTTTTTGGCTACTGATGTATTAGACAAGACCTCTGGGGTGTGAGAAATATCTTCTGTCTACAAAATCTTTTAAAACTCTTTCCAGTGTCTTAGTTAAACACATGACTTTTAGTTCTGTTCTTTTAAATGTATGTTAGCAACGTATTCAATTGGGAATTTAGCCTACTAGTCTAATATAAAAATCAGACCTACATTTGCTAATATTTTTGAGTTGTTTTCCCTGATGTATCTCTCTTTCCATCTTTTCTTTTAGACACTTAATGAAAGATATCGTCTTTACCCCTAAGGGTTGACCCCTATAACACGGTTTAATTAGTTGTACAGGCAAAAAAACCCTTTTTTTTTGTCTTCCTATTTCCCAGGATTTCCTGAACAATTTTCTTTTGCTTCTTCCCTTACTGTTGTCACCCATTTGCTCTATGAAATTGTAATTACCTTCTTATTCCATGGCTCAGCATCCCTCCTCCACCTGTCATGTTCTCCCTGTCTTGGTTTGGAAAGACAGGTGTCTGCTAAGGAAAGCAGAAGCTTCCCTTGGAATGGAGAATGTAAACCCCCTCCCTCTGAATTATTATAATTTTGAAAATTAAGAGGCTTTCAAGCAAAGATAGGAATAACAGTTCTTTACTAAGAAAATTAAAATAAAAATGTAGTGGTACCAAAAAAACCAACCAACCAACCAAACAAACAAAAAAACAACCCAGAAAAAAAACACCAAAAAAACCCACTCACGGAGTCAGAACATGACCTGACACCCTGTTGGTCAGGGTGTTGGGAGCAGTCCAGTCAAGTCCTCCTGCAGTGACAGATGTGGTTCTGTTGGAGCAGAGATGATCCTGTAGAAGGGTCCAGTGGTGGTGAGATGGGTCTGGTCTTCCTCTGGSAATCCAGTGCAAACAGGCTGTCCTGGTGTTCTGAATCTCAGGTTTTATCCAGGTAGGAATGCTTGGCTCCTCCCCCTGGGTGGAGCATCTCCCAATGGGATGATGTRATTKTATCAGCCATGCAGTGAGCCTGGATGGCCCATGAACAGCAGATATCCCCTGGAGGGAGGATGGGTGGTGGAAGAGATAAAGAACACTGCCCCAGCTGGTTTTAACAGTTGGAAATAGAATACATTTGGTTACATCTTGCATTACAACCTAAGACACTCCCCTCGCTGGTCCACACTCTGGTGCTCCATCCGTAACCACGGGCTCTGAATAAGAAACCTGTGCAAGTGTCTTCCTCCCCCAAAGAGATGGGCTAATTATGATAGTCTTATCATTAAGTGGCAGGAGCAACAGCCAGAGAAGGCTTGGAGCCTTCCTGCTCAGAACCTTCTGATTTCCCTCTATTACAAAATAGAGCAAATTGAATACATCATGAATTTAGTTAGTTATTTCATACCCAGAGTGAAGTAGACTCCCTTCAGGAACATAAAAAATGGAACAGGTCTAGCTTTGATTTTGCTTTTCATAGTTTCCTGTTTTCTTTCTCATTATGCAAGATGTGCAATTCCAAATTCTGCCATTTTCAGCTCTGGGGTCCAAGGATCTTTGAAAAAAATTGCTTGGGAAAGGACAATTGTTTATTTCTTTCCAAATAATCATAGAATCATAGAACAATAGAATAGTTTGGGTTGGAGGGGACTTTGAAGATCATTTAATTCCAACCATCCTGTCATGGGAAGGGACACCTGTCACTAGACTAGGTTGCTCAAGGTTTTTATTTCTGTGTGTTTTCTCCTAGTGTAGATGAATGGATTTCCCTTCCAGCAGGGCATTCACRTTTCCCTGGCCCTTCTTTGAAGTTCATATCTACACTTAAATAACCTCCTTAAATAACTTTTTCACAGGTCATAGTGATAATAGCATAACATTTACTTCATCACCATTGCTATCAGTAMTCTTAAAAAGTTAAATTATCATGACTTTATATAAACATTGTAAGAACAGGATGGAAGTAGCAAACAATAACTAACAACTTCATCTCGTTTAACTTCCTGGAGCATGTGATTCTGAAGGAAAAGAGTTACTTTCATCAGAAGGAGGAGAGCCTGAACTGCTGGAATTTGAAATTCCCTGTGTTACTCTTCCCACCAATGAGCATCATCATTGCACAAGGGGAAGCAAAGGCACAGCTGCAGCCTGGTTACAACATGAAACAATCCCACTGCTAAGTGGAAAGGCTGACACTTGAGCTCTGCCTCCTCCTCTTTTTGCCAAACTGRTTAATTTTTCCCTCTCTATCCCCCTGTCCATCTTTATAATGCTTTTCAGTACTCAATTATCTGCAAAACTTCTGTCCTTCTTTCAAGCTTGATGAAATTGGTCAACAGACCAGATGCCAGTACCCAAGGACAGACTGGCAAATGAACAGCCAACACAATCATGTCAGCAAAAACTTCTTCAAGCGAGCAAAGCCACGAGCAGTAAAAAGCTGCTAGCAGCAGATTAATGGAAATAAATTTAGTCACCAAAATGGGAGGCCGTGACAAGTCTTCTTGCTGAAGCTGCTCCAGTTTTAATGAAAGAATTAAAGATTCATCAGGCTACAGGGAAGGAGCGAAAAGAATCATGACTCTGTCTAGTGGTTAGGGCACATGCCTGGCTGACGGAGGATGTGAGTTGTAATTGCTCGGAARGCATCAGTGCTCAGAAGATAAGTGATGAGAGTTGCTCTCACCATATACTTTTCATACCTGGCTGGCTGCAGCATTCATCTGTGATGTCTGGTTTGTCCCTAAAGGTGAGGAGGAAACTAGATTTTATTTTTTTTTTTTTTTATCTTTACTCACATTTTCCTCATGTAACCATTGCTGCTGAAGCAGAGCCCTGGCTGTGGCCAAAGTTCTGTGTGCTGGGCATCCTCCCTGGCTGCCTCCTGGATCAATCCCTGCAGGGGAGGTAACAGGAGGGACAGGCACCTGGGGCTGTAGGCAGGACTTCAGCAAGATTCAAAAACCCTGCAAGGATGAGGAATTTTCAGGTTTTCTCAGGAGGAAATAAACAGAMTACAACAAAACCCTTTGTTGATTGTCAGCCACAGGGTGAAAAACTTCATTGTTCATGTCTGTAGCTGGAATGAACCGAGTTAAAGGACTTTATTCCTTTGTGAATAATAGAAGGGTTGGATTGGAAGGAAAGGATCTTGAAGATCACCCAGTTCCCTGTGCAGAGATATCTTTCATTAGCCCAGAGTGCTCCAAGCCCCATCCAGCCTGGCCTTGGACACTTTCAGGGATCCAGGGGCAGCCACAGATTCTCTGGGGAGGCTGTACCAGGACCTTATCACCCTCCCAGGGAAGGATTTCTTCCCTATRTCCAATCTAATCCTGTCCTCTGGCAGTTTAAAACCATTCCCCCTTGTCCTAATATACATTCCTAAGTTAGATGAGCTGTGGAAAGCCCCATCAGCTGTAGGATTCCACCTATTTCTCCAAGAAAACCTCCCTGTGGACCGTTGTAGCAATCAAATAATAACTATACAAATACTRATTTCTAATTATATATTTATATTTCTAATTATAGAATAATGATACAATTTCTAATTGTATCGTTATTATAGTCTAGTTATATATTATATATTATATATTTATACTATATATGTTATTATATTATATACTAGACTATATATATGATACATATAGTCTAATTATATGTAGACTACTAACGATTATTTTATCACTGATTTGGATTTATCAATAATGTGCAAACCAGAAATGACAATTTTTTTGCTTTTTAGAAAATGAAAAAACTACTTCATGTCAATTTTGCCACCGTTTTTGTTTTAATAACAGGTGATGCTTGTGTGATATATTGAAGTAACATTTTTGGCTATGGAGATAGAGCTGAAAATGGTGTGTGTATTTGGGCAAAACAGGGGGACACTTAATGTCTATATAATATTTAATCTAAGAATATATCTTGCTGTTGGCACAGAATTAATCACATACTGTTGGCAGGGCAGTGGGAGACTCCTGGAGAACTCACATGCATTTACTCCATTAGTTACACAAAGATTTAACACCACATGGATTTGTACCATCACACACTACAAATTTATCATTTATGATTGATTTATATTGTTGAGCACTTCTGAGGAATCCTCACTTTTCTCACACAGTGCACATGGCTAAAATCAGCTTGCAGCAGGTCAGCAAGGAGTGCAAAGAGTGACCCAGAAAATGCCATAAACCATCCTGGCCTCTACCTTCTTGTGTAGCAAGACAGCAGGGAACCAAATTCACAGGGACAACATATTTAAAATTTGGTTTAACTTCACTTTACCCTTTTTAATCCTTGTAGAATTTATGTGGGGATCTAGTACTTTATGCACATGGTTTGGGCAGAGTTTRTAGCAGTCCTCTGACAAGAGCCAGGAATTGCTCTTTTAGTTGCTTTCACATCACTGCATGTCACAGCAGCTCTGGTCTCAGGAGGATACTGAGGGGTAGGCTAGGAGAATGCCAGAGAGATTAAAATATGTGTTTAAAAGAAAGCTTATGAAATAATCAAGTGAACACAATATGGTGCATTAAAAAAAAAGCTAATAAAAAAAGAGAAATAAAAAATAAGAAGGGAAGGGGAAGGAGAAGGGGAAGGAGAAGGGGAAGGGCAAGGGGAAGGGATTAAAAAAAAGAAAAAAGGAAAAAGAAAAAGAGAAAAAGAGAAAAAGAGAAAAAGAGAAAAAGAGAAAAAGAGAAAAAGAGAAAAAGAGAAAAAGAGAAAAAGAGAAAAGGAAAGAGAAAAGCAGTCCTGACTTCAGCACATGCCAACTCAGGTGGCACATCAAAGTGGACATTTGGCAGGAGAAGGATGTTAGATGAAGCAAATCCTCTCAAAAGTTTTGCTTGAGCATCTGCCTGTGTGATAAACTTTCAGCAGGGAGAGGAGTATGACCCTCTGATGCCTTTTTATCAAGGGCAGCAGCTTTGCAAGGGGATGGCATTTCTCAGGAAAGCAATGTCAGCTCACCAGTCTGTTCCAGCACCCTGTGCCTGTCAGCTGCTGGAACAGAGCAGCCCAGCTTTGATCTGCAAGGAGCTGGCTGGGAACACTGGCTGCTCATCTCATTTTAATTTTGCAAAATCACAGCAGGTAGCTCCAAYTTCACACCCTGCTTCCCTCACAACGTCTCTTCTCAGTGAAGGTCACAGCCTGCTCTGGGTGCACAGCCTGGATTTCTCCTCCAGTCTCGCCATCAGCAGCAAAAGCAGGATGGAACAGATGTTTTCTGTGAAAAGTCTGTCTGTCCTGTGCTCAGGTGTGTGACTGGGGCTTGCAAGATGCTCAGGCTAGCTTTAAATTAGTTGGCTTAAACACCCAAAATATTACAGAGTGGACTGTACAGCTGAGGTTAAAAACTGTATTCAGGTGCTGCCTTGTGCTGAGCTCCTGTAGCTCCTCAGCCATCTCTGCCTACACTTATCCAGCAGGGGTTTCTAAATGGGTTCCCATGGATGTACCCAAATCAGAAGCACATTATTCATGCGAAGTCCAGCTCTACAATTTGTTTGCTTGCCACAAATTCCCTGAAACTGCCCTGCCATAACCTTTCTCTATTTTTTTTTCTTTTTTGTCTCTACCCCACCATGTGGTGGTAAGGCTTTATCACGACTACAAGCAAGGAAGTCACATCTTGAGGTATGGGATGGAATAAACAACTTTCTAGACCTAATGGACTTTATTGATCAGGGATAAGATCAGTAGCTTGAATTACCTACCATCATTTTAGGTTGTGTGGAGCCTCCTGACTGCTGCTTCAGCTGCTGCTCAGCAATGGCAACGGGCCAAGGTGCACTTTAAACTACAATTACATTAAATATTACAATTTAACCAAGACTAGCTACCACAACAGTTTTCTTAAAGGCAGTCACTGATAGAATTCCCTGCCTAACTCTCAAGGTCTCTAGCAGGAAGACAAGCCAATAAATTCTGAGGCAATAATTGAAAACAACCACCATAACAGCCAATTCAATTATATTTGCTCAAAGGATGAAAGATTCAATTCATTGGATCAGTGGGTGAATTTTTCCATGTACTTTTCGTGTTTTTAAGGGGCACATAGAGAGCAATATTTGCTGGTTATATTGTACCAACACACCAGATTGGGCACATGGGCAATCAGAGCTGCCCCAAACATTATTAATCCACAGGTGGCAGAATGCTCAGCTCACTAAAGGAAACCTTTAGCATGAGCATGGTTTTTTAGGGGGAAGGTGGGCACATTCTCAGTGTGATGAGAGGAGGACAAGTCAGTTTAGAACATGGCAGGGTCATGAACTGTAGGTGAGGGTTATTTAATCTAAAAGAGGGTAAAGTGAGGGTAATTGCTATAATTGCTGTGAACATCAGAACACTTTTCCCCATAAAAGAAATACTTGTAAATTTACTCTCTGTGCACTGAATTTTCAGTCTCAAATGAGGAGTCCCCCAGAAAATCCTAGAGGGATGTAGAGTAAGACTTGATCTTAGAGTTCACAGATGAGATGCACTCAAATATCTACAAGAGGAGATGGTTATCATCTCTGAATTATTCACACTAACATCACCTGTGGGTAGAACAATCCATCTTGCTATTTAAAAAAAAGACCACAACGAGCATTTACTCTGAAGAGATATCTCTGAAGTGTTCATTTAAAAAATATTTTAACAATATTATGGTGGAGACAGTGAATGTGGAGATGTGTCCCACAAGGTGAAACTAAGGAAACTGGATTTGTTAAGCCTGAGGAAGGGGAATGTGTGGGGGGATCTGGTAGAGGTTGAGTCAGTGAGGAGAAGTCAGACCCATCAGGAGCACCTGCTGGGTGGATAAGACAACAGCACGAACTGAAATGAGAGATGTAAACTAGATACAAGGAAAAGATTTGTTTGTTGTTTGAGCAGTCATACAGAGGCCCAGGTTGTTCAAGGAGCTTTTGCAACTTCCACCCTCAATCCTGACTAAAAGAAGACCTAAGAAACTTGGCCTGACATCAGAGCTGAGCTGACTTTGAGCAGAATGTTGGATTAGACACCTCTGGAGATCCTCTCCATCATAAATTATTCCATGGGTCTATGATTCTTTGTCAAAACCAACACTTTTGTCATTGGTGGTGTTCCTACTTCAGGCAGATTGTTCACCAAATTTCCAGAACGTGCTCCCAGATTTGAAAAATGCCTGGCAAAGCCAATCTGAGAATAAAAAGCAAACAGAGTGTGAGACATTAGAGAGAAAGAACATGCTCAGAGTCAAGAGGAGACATTTTGGGATGATCAAAACCTTCACACCAAATCTAACAGAATAATAGTGTTCTTTAGTATTTAAAGGTAAATATAATGTGACACCATTGATTTTTTCCATTGGTGCGCAGCAATAGATTTTTAAGTCATGTATAACGCAAAAAGAGTGAAAAGCATAAAAAAGGATCAAACTCCAAATTTCCTAAATGATACCTTAGGTAATATTATTATATTTTTCATTTTTGCAATAAATTTTGGAAATACGTTGGAAACATTTCCTGATATTTTCTGGAAATAGATGATTTAGCATTTCAAACATATCTAAGGAGTACATATGGGAGAGAAAATTTTTTCTCAGTGGAAGGATGTGTTCAGAAGCTGTGTCTGCCTTAAATTGATGGGATGCAAACTATTTATTTCTTATTGCTTCTTTTCCAAAAGAATTCATTACCCTATAGATCAAACTGAAAAAAAAATAAATGACACAAAACTTGCACTGACATTGTCATTAAAAATAGAATTACCAATGAAATATTGAAGAAAATTTTGTTTCATTTGAAGAAATCCTTAGATCCAGTATATTTTCAGATCTTTCATTATAAGATAGTAGTCATAACTGTTTGGACCTAGTATACATCCAATTTTTGAGTACTTTGGTTTGGTTTTTTTATACCCCATTAACAAATATTTGGTGTAATTTACAGAATACACTTTAAATCTCTGGTATAATTGAATGCACCATGCAAAAAAGTGTTCTTAAGTAAAAGTCAGTCAGCTATTTTCAGTCTAATGGCATCAAAATTTTATGTTTTAGAAGAAAGCATTGAGATCCTAACATCTGGTTAAATATATCTATATATTTTAAATAAAGTTAAATGATGTTGCTATTGTTAAAGTTAATGTCTAAAGTTAAATGATATTGTACATCCTTGGGAAAATTTATTACATTTCCTCGTCTTCAGTTTAAATTTTCCTGCATATACTTTATGATTGAAAACATTTGAAGTTTTTAATTTATTTATTTTATCAGGAATAGTTCTGCATGTCTATGGCTCTAGAAGATATCCCAATGTATGTGTATTCAATTCAATGTCTACATTCATTCCAAATTGATGAAAATGTGTCACTTCAAACATAAAATCATTCCAACACCTTCTGCTTTTGTTGTGGGCTTAGCAGCTTCTGTGCTAAGGGAAGAACAAAAGACAATCCGGCCTTGAAAGAGAAACATGAAAAATCCTACAACCATCTCAAATCCAGCTGACATTTCACAATAATTAACAGAAAATGACTCTTCATGGAAAAGGTAATTACCTTCTGAAAAACAATTCGAGGATTTCTGCCAATAAAAACCAAAGGAGAGGGAATACATTCCAAAAGAGCTCTTAAAATATCCTCTCTTGGAAAAATTAAAACCAGGTGGACTCAATAGAAAAAAGATCCCTTTTATCCTAATTGTGTAGAGGGGATTGACTACACTTAAATATTTCTCTTGGAAAACCTAGAACATCCATAATGTGGTGATAGTTCAGTCTAAAGCAGTTTTTCAGTGCAGTTTTCATTTTTTAGGAAATGAGGCTATGGCACAAAGTTGAGCATTACAAAAGCAGGCTCAGTTTCAGATTTAGCAGGTTTTTTCCTGCCCAAGCCTGTAATCACTGTGATACAGTTTCTCATGTTCTTGGTAGCTTTGGGTCAGGCATTTGTTTTTTGGTTTATAGAAATGCTGAACTGGTTTAAGATTACTGAATGCAATATTTCCCTTTCATTCTCACACTAAATTGATAGAATCAGATATCTGACAGGATTTTGCAAAAATAAATTCATTACTTTAGGAAAAATACTAATTGATTAGGAAAATTGTGTATCAACAAAGTTCACTTTTTTGTTGGTTTGTCTGTTTTTCTTGGAGGACACGCTGGAGTAAGATTCAACTGCTCTCTACAAATGCAGAGCAAGACTGGACAGTGGAGAACTGTTGGGAAGAGTCATCAAGCAGAAATAGTTCACAAGTTGACAGAGTTCTTAGGGTGCAATTAATCCTGCTGGATTTTTTTTTTTTCTAATGGGGAAAAAAAGTAGAAATTATTCTTTGAAATTGGCATAGAATTGTTAATAATGGTAAATGAGCAATATCTTGATTTTATGTCTCAGTGAGTCTCACGCATGCAAAAAATTTTTACTCATATTAAGCAGTATTATAATAAGGAAAAAAACATTAAAAATCAAGTCTAGAAATTAGCCAAAAAGTACTGGTTGTATTTATAGCATGGAAATCAGTTCCAGGTTGCTCCTCACCTTTATTAACTTTGGGCAAGAAAGCTCAGTGCACACATTCCATTAAATATCTACATCAGGAGCACAGTTCTATGCAGCTTCTTTAGGGAAAGGCAAGGGTAAGCATGTCAATATAAACACTTTTCTTGGGGTCTAAAACCCAAAACTCTGACTTTCCATGAATCTCTGGTGACAGCAATGTTAAAGAGTGCTTGACCTGATCAGTTCTCTGTTCTCTAAGGAGGTGATTGGTAGATCAATGTTGCCATAATGCTAAATTTATGAGCATTTTCAGTCTTAGGAGCCCCGCTTAAATACTTTTTTACAAAACAAAAAAAAAACCAAAAAAAACCCAACCCAACCCCCCCCCCCCAAAACCCCCACCTTTATATCTGTTGGTGGCATATTCCTTGATGTCTCCAAACTGTGCACTTTGTATGCAATATGAAGATGCATCGTGCTGGTTAAGGGTTGCAAAGATCACTCTCCAGATGAGATCCCAAACAGGAGCTGTTGTGGTCCTTCATTCTGCATTTTATTGCAGTCTCACAGGTTCCTATTGTAGGGATGGATTCAGTGGAAAATAGGCACTTACGAAAACATTTAAACAATTAGATTTCATCAGAAGCATTCCTTGGCATTAGGAACTATTTTTTTAAAATGTTCACTGCCTCTGCAGCCACCCTCTTCAAAACAGGGTGGCTGCACTCAACCAGCCTCCTCAGAGAGAACCCTGGAGTTTCCTACATGCCAAACACTAGTGGGAATTATTCCTGAAAATTTTCAGTCTAAAAAGATTGACTCAATCCCAGGGAGGATCCTGGCAATGTCTGGGAGGAGTGTCACCAGGTGTGTTTGGGTTTACCACGAAGGATTTGGGATCATGGTCAGCAGTGACTGTAAAGCTGGTCTGGGACAGATCTCCTGGGTGGTCCTGTCAGCCTTTTCTGTCAAGGCTGAAAACTCCCAGAGGTGGGCAGGATGAAACATCTATTCATCTATTCTGTAAACATCCATTCAGCGATTATTCTTGGTCTCTGATCTCAGCTGATTCTCATTGTCTGTGGCTGAATACAGTCATTCACACAAAGCTACACACGAAACACTCAGTACAGTGACGGTTTCATAATACACTGAACTCTGAATATTCAGTATATTTTCCATTTGTGTGATAGTTACATCCAGACACATCTTTTTTATTTTAATTTTATTTTTGTCTTAAGACATTTGCTAAATTTTCACTTAAATGCAAGTATTTTTTAGATGACAGGATATGGGTTTGKTTTTTTTTTTAATATATAGAAACAATATTAAGGTTTAAACGCGGGTTTTCATTTATACACACACATTATTCTTTTGTCTAATGTCAGTTCTTAGGAGACTGACATATTTAAATTTAGCATACAGTGGTCTGGCTTTGTAATCCTACCATAAAGGCTTCTTTCACATAAAAATGAGGAGTTAAATTCTGCTGTCAGATATTCTGCTGATGGAAGCGTGTTGACATCAGTGGGATGGCACCAGAAGGGCCTGGCACTACTTTTGTTCCCCGAATTTCACAGCCCCTAGGAGCGTGCAGCTCTTTTCAAGATGAGGATGGTTTTCTCTGTCATATTCAATAATTCAGATGGTTTGAACTTAACTGAACAGCATGTAGGGAATTTACTGTAGAAGCTTAGACTACTGGAAAGAACCCTCTGGCACAAAAGTTTCTTTTGCTGTACATTGTATGAGCAGTCTGTAGGTTGGAGGACAATTTTTGTTGGTGTTTTTCTTTGTCAGCTACTTATGGACCCAAAGGTGTACTATTTATTGGGTCACAGGGTTAATGACTGTCTTGGTTTGGATAGACTGGTATCTACCAAGGAAGATTGGAGTCTCCCTTCAATGTAAGCCCCCCTCCCCCCTCTTTTTAAATTATTATAAATTTGCAATTAAAAGGCTGTCAGGCAAAGATTTTGGGAATAGGTATATCAGTTCTTTACTAGGGATATTTAAAATACAAGTGTTGTAACACAAAAGAATAAGAAAACAAACAAACAAGAAATCCTAGGAAACCCTGACAGAGTCAGAAATACAACCTGATGTCCCTGTTGGTCAGGGTGTTGGAACCAGTCCAAAATCAAGCCCTCCTGGAGTGGCAGATGTGGTCCTGTTGRAAGCAGAGATGAACCTGTGGAGCCAAGGGTCCAGTGATGGATCCAGTATTCCTTTGGGAGTCCCGTGGGAACACCAGAGCACCTGGTGACACTTGTGGCTCCTTTTTATCTAGGTGGAAATGGTTTGGCTCCTTCTCCCTGGGTGGAGCATCTCACAATAGGATGATGAATTGTATCATGTCATTGGTGAGCTTTAATAGCCCATTAACAGAAGATATCTTTTGGGGGGTAGTGGAACCTGAACAGAGATAAGAAACAAAATGCCCCACCTGGTCCCAACAGATGGCTTGTTATCAGAAAGGCAGTCACCCCCTCTCTCCTGGAGTTACAACAGATAAGGAAAAAACACATCCAAAACAGGTTTCAACAGATGGAATAGAATAATTTTTTTTTTTTTTTTGGTTATAAAAACCCGAGACAATGACTTTTTTTTGCCTTTGTATTTCTATTTCCTGACAATGAAAACTTCCAATCGGGACAAAAAACTGGCTAAAGAACTAAACAATTCCCAGTATTTTGGCACTGGAAAGTGCCATGGGAGTATTTTCCTCATTTTTAGAATAGCAGTGCAAATAAAATTACTCCTAGTGAGTTTGTATTTACATTTGAAAAGGGTTGTGTGGGCTGGTACAATCTTTCCTCATCTGTTTTCCTTCAGCATGTCTCTTGCTTGAGTTCATTTATGTCAACATCCAATAATTTTGTACAAGTGCTGTAACATTCCTGCCTTTCTAGACTACTCAGGTAACTCTGTGACCTGATAAACAGAGATCCACCAGAAATTTAGAAATTGAAGTGCTGTGTTGGTGTAGAGCAATAGAGAAAGCTTTCAGAATTGGAAATAATACTTAACATTTATCTTCTTCCAACTACTCCTTTAATTCCAAGGCCTGCAATCCAATTTCCAGTCTGACAAAGGGCACACTGGGGGTTTTAGCACAGAGGCTGGGGACCAGTTACTCAGTCAGACTTTTATTACTCAGCTTGTGACAGTCTGGAAGAGCCCCATTTGCCACGCAGACTCCTGCTGTGCTGGGAAACTTTTTCCCATATAACAAACTGAATAACAAACTAAATAACAAACTGAAGCTTTTGGGTAAACTGGGACGAGTGAACTACTAACCCAATTGCATATGGAATTGCTGTTCCCAGAATTAACAGACATTCTACCTATCAAGGTTGCACATTTTAGGAGACTGCAATTCCTACTTTAAGAAGGTTCCTTTATGACTGAACCATAAGAATTTGCCTGCCTGAGCTTCAAGATGATAATGAAAATGCCATTCAAAATATGACGGGTTCAGCTTAATGCTGTCTTAATTTAAYATGCAGATGTCTAAATACATGTAAGCTGAGAAACATTTTGTCCCAAAGTATTTGGATGGTGAGTGGTTGAATTAAAAAAAAACATTAAAAATTCATGGAAGTAAAATCTATCAGAGGATGTCTTTGCAATGCAGACTGCTGGAAATTGGAGTGCTTTGGGAAAGTATCTCTGCACAATTACTATGAACCTACACAGAACTTTTTACAAGTTCTTACACTTGTCTGCAGGTGTCTGCTACTGGCCATTTTATGAAATTGCATTAAATGAATCAATGCCACATCACAGAATCACACAATCATTCTGGTTGGGAAAGGACTCYAAGATCTTCAATTCCAACCTTTGACCAAACACCATCCTGCCAGCTAAACCATGGCACTGAATGTCACCTCCAGTCGTTTCTTAAACACCTCCAGGGGTTGGTGCCTCCACCACCTCTCTGGGCAGCCCATTCTAATGCTTGGCAACCTTCCCCATGAGGAAATTCTTCCTGATGTCCAACCTGAACGTCCCCTGATAGAAGAATATAGAGGGTGTCATAGTCTCACCTAAAAATGGGTTCTGAACTGGACCCAACAAACAGCTCTTCACGGCCTGAGACCTTTATGCAGCACCAATATTTGATCAAACAAGTTCCCAAGGGCAAAATGGAAGTCCTTGCATGATGTCCATCCACCTGTTTCTTATGAGTGGTGATGTAATCTGTGCAAGGTTCAGGATAATATCAGTTCTGGGCAATTCAGTTAGTTATGCTAAATTAAACCGTCGCCTATTTAGAAATTAAACAATCAGAATAAGCTTGCGTGCACTGTGCACAACTCTTGCAACTTCTCTAATTTTTTTACCTTAAATCTACAGAACAGACTTTTTTTTCTTTCATTTTAAAGGAACTGCCACCATATCTATTACTGTTATGGATGACTTCTTTTTAAAAACAAATTGAATCCAAGAGTTCAAGCTAGAAAATTGTATTTTGGCTGAATGGGAGAGTCTTGTTCTTTAGAGGCAGAACATTAAGACAGCAATGGCTTGGGGATGTATCTGTAAAAGACATATTGATTTTTAATAAATATAATGTACCAGTCACTTTGTAATAGCAAAGACACATGGAGCACAGTGCAGGCCTTCTGCTCTTTCTAAATGCATTCATATATATGTACTGACATATATGTGTTTATAAACCAATAAGAGTACCTTGCACAAAGCAAAAAGGGCATGGGAAAGGTATATACACATAGACACCTATAATAAAAAATATACTTATATATGATAGGTCTTCTTGCCATTTCTTTTCTCTCCCTATGTTTTAGAACTACTTTCAAACACCATGTTCTTTTCTTTCTGGGAGGGAGATGCTTTCAGGAGTGTTTAGATATCAGATGTTTCAGAAGGTAGTACAACTAAAGGAGAGTAAGGACAGTGTTGCAAAAACCTCATTAACTCCATTATAAGTTTTTCTATGCCATGGCTTTAACTTACACAATTGAGGGTCACAAACAATCTACCTGTAAATCAATCACCCTCTGAACACCAAAATCCAGTTTATGTATTTATTTCATTAGCAAGTCTGTGTCCATGAATCGATAAAAATGGGGTTCAGGGATCAAAATAATTTTTTATGGACTTTCCAGAGCACAGACTAGGGAAGTTTAGAAGGAAATTAAGTCATAAAATATCTTACATCACTTAGAATATGTTTTAACTATTAATTATATTTTTATGCAGATCTTGATGTTACTGAGTGGACAGAAAGTAATTATATCAGTATTGAAAATCAAAAGGGTTTGATGTAGGGAAAGATATTGCTGGCTTGGGCTTGTTTTCAACTTTAGGTGTTATTGCTTGAGGAAAGAAAATGGAGAGAGGGGAGTGAGTTGCACAGCACTGGAGGAGCCACTAGACAACAGTGAGGGATCAATAACTTAAAACTGCTTCTGCAAATGTCTTGGGTTCAGTGAAATGAATCTTTCCAGACCTCAGAAGATAAAGTGTCCTGATCTCTTTTAGTAGCTGGATACCACATCTTATGGATATTTTCCATGAGCAAACCAGAGTTAACTAAAAGCTTTTATTTGGTCCTGTGGTCCGAATGTCTTGTGGGAATAAAAATAACAAGCTCTAGGAAGAAATGTGTCACGTTCAGCTGCCATCTCACKTGGTGGTCATCAGCCTTCATGACCTAATGAATGTGAAAAGGAGAAGGGAGGAAAGAGAGAGAGGTTTTCTCTGAGTTTACTTCAGTGTATAATAATCCAAAGGAAGACACTTTGATTACTTCACACAGCAAGCAATCATTATGTCCCATATGATGTCACCTTGATTCAGCATAGCTGATAATGACAATATGTCTGTAATAAATAAGGTAAAGGTGGCAAATTATTCTCGAAGAGATTGGTATTCATTTTGCAAACTGCATTCTAGATGGAGAAGACTGTGTCATTTGAGATTAAGTACCTTTTTGTTTGGTATCATAACAGATGTTTCTAAAACCTATTAAAAAGAATCATGGTGCTGTTTTTGTCTAATAGCAAGAAAAAAAGGAAGAAAAAACCTAGTACCTTATCACTACRATTTAGCCTTAGAAACTTTCATTAAAGTACCTTAAATCCACTTTCATTTTCTCCCAACTACTCATCTTAATTTTTTTTTTCAGATCTTCCATCCACAGATGATTTGGATTATCAATGTCATTGGTAAAAGGTTTCCTTGACTGCTCTTCCAAGGTGAGAATATTTTTGCCTGTGGGTTCCTGTGTTAAAAGAGCTGTTTTCCCAGAACACCTCCTCTGAGATATGTGTCCTTGTTCTCGCTGCTGAGTTGTAGAGAAGCCACAACAAGAGCAATGCTAATGGTTTTACGTGTGAGGGGAAAGGTTAAAAATGTCAAGGAAGCTTGAAGCTGGTAACTTCCAGTCACTTGTTCATTTATGAGTGTGGACTAAGTATTCAGATCTGTGAAGATATTGAGTACTCATACACGTTTTTGAATGTCTTGGCCTAGCATTTTGACATTGCTGAGGTTCTTTCAGGTCCATAATAACCAGAATTCTCACTGGTCTTCAGCCAAAACCCTTCACATTGATGATGGCACCCTGCTAACACAGCAGGGCTCTGGCCCTACTGCAAACAGAAGATGTGGAGCCTCTGTCTTGAATTCTGTGGGCAGAATAATCTGAATTCATCTCTGTTTTATGGAGCACCCTGCACTGCACAGCCCAGGGGCTGGAGGCAGGTTCTGCACAGATTTCTCTACCAAAGCAAGTGAGGAGAAGGGCTGTACAAGGATTTGKGCCTCACATGCACATTGAGTTACTTGGCCACGTGGTTCTCCTGTCCCTCACAGTTGTGTCTACCAGACTTGTTGTGAGTAAAGTTCTTTTTGCCTATTTGTCTCAATGAAAGCATGGATTTGCCAATCCCTTATACATTTTATTTATTTATTTAGTTGTTTGTTTATTCATTAGTTTTTTGTCATCCTCAATGTCCGGCTAAATCTTCTTGAGGTTTATGGTATTTTATTTGGCAAATAAGGACTGTGTAARTGTTGGCTAAGGGTTCTAGGGCTGTGATGTGGAAGAATGATTCGCTGAAAAACAAGTTTCTGGTTTGATGGTTCTAAAAGCATTTGWGGTTGTAGCTCCCTGAAGCAACAAAAACTTGAATGGTTTGATGTCAAAGCACAGGTAAGTGGTTTTGGAAATTCAGAAGAATAAAAAGCATTGAAATCCCCCACTCTTCTTTTTGAAAATTATTAGAGAAAATTTCTTAGAAGCAGGCATCAGTTGGAACAGAAATTTGGCTACTGAGCATTCAATTTTTCATGTCATACTTCCAGAACATTAGCGATAAACAAAAAAAAAAATAAAGGAAAGAAAAGGAAATAAGTGGTAGTGCTCTAAAACAGAGAAGTAGGCTATATGAAAAAGCCTTAATCCTTCAAATTGCTGAACAGCCTGGCTAAATTCCACTTAAATTTCCATTAAACCCTTGAATTCTGAATTAAAAGATTTAGTGCATATGAGCCAAAGTATATAGGACACTTTGGGCATAAAAAGGATCAACTAACAAGAAATAGCAGGAAAAGACAAATCCTGAAACAGAAAATCCTGCTTTGACTGTAGTCTTCTGAACTCCATTCACAAATARCTTAAGACTCATTTAAAGCCTCATTAAAGCTTAGTCCAACTCTCAGAGATTTCCAGAGCTTTTCTGAACCATGTCCCACAGCCTGAAGATCTWGCAGGAGCAGGGATGGAATATATTTTCTATCTGGAAAAAAGGAACTACTTCACTTTGGCTAAAGATTCTTTTTAGAACACCGCTCATTTARAAATCTGCTTTTGAGACCAAACCAGTGTACGTCTGTGTGCTTATTAATTAAGATTTTAAAGGATTATGTGAAAAAAACCCAAACATATTTATAATCCACTTGGGAAAAKAGGGAAGAAAAAAAGGAAAAACATTTCTTTTTTATGCTACTTATTAAAGGAATTTCAAGCTTTTCACCCTTCAAGCTTTTCACCCAAACCTCAAATGAAGACTCTGCCAGACTTTAGAACTTTGGAATGCCAGATGAGAAAATGGCAAATCCCCCACAATTTGGGGCTGTGGAACTCCTTTCTAAATCMATTTTCTGCCAGCTGTCTGCCACCTGAACGTGTCACACTCTGCCTGCTGCTCAGATTGTTGCCAAATGATCTGCAATTACAGCGTGTTTAACCTGGAATCTGTTAACCCCTCTGAGCTTTGTAGAAGGCAACTTTCAGGTCTAGCAAATCCTTTACCTTCCAGGAAAACTTTCATAGCAGAGGAGGATCACTGGACTGCAGATGAATAAAATTCATTCCCAGTTAGCCAGGACACTGAYACTGAGCCAGATTTTCCTTTGCTCTCAGCTACACTGGAGTAGGAAAATGTGGAAAAGGGCATCCCATTGCTTTGTCCTAAGAGGCCACTGGGAGCCTCTCCTCCCTTTGGTACCATGGACTTGTCAGTTGTGTGTTTAAAATTCTTATCCAAAGCRCAGGACAAAGTCTGGATGCATTGTGAGTTTTCATAAACATGCAGAGAGAAAAGCTGCAGAAACAAGCCAGGAGGAAAATGTAGAGGACAGCAAAGCCTTACTGCCTAAAACCGAGTGAACTAAACARGGACATTCCCCATGGAATACATCGACATTTTGCTATTCCAGAAGAAATTGTCACAGAATTGTTTTCTTTTCTGACATTTTCCCCTTTGTCAAACAGTGATATGGATTTGTCACAGTGCAAAGATAGAAATTCTTCATGATGAGCTGACATTAAAGATGCAGCTCAAACTACTGCAGTGTTAGGGACTTCCAGGAATAGCAGATCTGCAGACCTGTGGGTGCTCACATTTTGCAAAGTTTCCTCAKAAGGCTCAGTCCCTTCATCCTGCAGTGGAATTTATCTAATTATCCTTCCTAAATTATTGTTTGCTTTTCTTTGGTTTTACCCTGTTCTCATTTGTGTTCAAAGGAATGAGTAATAGTAAAAAAAAAMCAAAAAACAAAAAAACCAAAACAACAAACCAGCCACGATTTGCCAGGTTTAATTCTAAATCTACCTAGGATAAATATGTGAATTTCATGGAAAACTGAAACATGACCTTTCGTCTTGCTGGGGGTTTTCTTAAGGATTAAGGCAATAAAAGTCATCAAAGTGTTATGAGGTAGACCTTYACATCTATTTGCCCAGGGGAGAGWAGAATACACATACATGACATTGCTCTGATATCTGGGATGAATTCTTCACAGGGAAATATTAAAGGATGAAAAACAAATGTTATTTTAACTGTCAGATTGATCTTCTCAATAGCTGTAATTAATCACAGTTACYGCTATAAAGTGACTGAGAGCTCTCTCTCAAGGAGGTTATATGGTAATGAAACAAAGTTATTCCCTCTCATGTTCTTTTCAGAAATCATCAGCAAACATAAATGTGTATGAGCTGTCATCCAGATGAGCTTTTCAGGACTTAATAACCCATTTAAAACTATCAGTGCTGGCAAAGCAAAATCATCAAAGACCTTTGAACCTTGCAAGGACGTTTTGTCTTTGAGCAATTTAGCCTTTGCCTACAGATGGCTCAGAGCCACTTGCACAGAATAACATTTCACCACAGGATGTCATCTTAGATACAAGGAGAAGGAAAGAATTCATCTCTCATCTCAAGTCTGCACTGTTTGTTTTGATTGCTGCAAGAGATGTAACATGATACTATAAAGAGCTGTAGGCAGAGGGCAGTATGACACATCAATAAAAGACATTTTCATGAGTGGATTGTTGGTAGGAAACCACTGGCATGACAATGTTTTTAGTTCTTGGGTGTGGCAAAACAATTCCAAGTTGTTACTCTTACAGTCCTAAAATAATTGAAGTGTTCCAACTTTTACCTGGCCTGAAGTTCAGAAAGTTTTTACTTTGTCTTACAATATGAGCAATTATTAGAATTACTAGAGCTGGTCATATTTGGGATTTAAGTAATAARGCCCCGATTCAGCACATGCTAGGTTATTGCCCAGAAAAAAAAATAAGGTTATTACCCAAAATACTCATCTCTCAACCTAAATGCATTTACATCTTGCTCATGCTGACTGTCAGAACGACACCAAGAAATCTTCAGGAGTAGAGATGAAGACAATCTTCATACTCCTTCATGTTAGGAAAACAAAGAGGTTATAGGGATTCAAGAAAYACTGGAGTGAGTTTTGCTCTCCCCTTTTTGTCTCTGGTGGGTAACTGAGCACTGGCTGACTGAAATAACAAATTACAGCTATATTTCTTTAGGCATTGTCACATGTACATTTCTGAATCCTTATTTGTATGGAAACACACGRCCTTGGTGTTGTAAAGTTGATCTTTTCCCACCCCCAGAACTATTAAATTTGTCAAATATACTTTTTACCTTGATTTATCTCCCACTTATAGGAAATGAATTGCTGGGGAAAGGAGAAGGTGTCACCTTAAACAGCAGAGTGGACATTGCACCAGAAGATTTCCTTCCCAACCCTGTAAGTGCACCATGGACATTGCTGACTGCTGCRATCATAAGGGAAGAGTTTTCCAAGTTATCAGTTGCTCCTGGAGATTAGAACCTCTCCATGGTTCTGAAGTTTTATTTAAAGGGTAGACTAAGGGGAATATTATTTTTTTTTATAGAGAAAATATGTATTAATCTGTGAGCAACAGTGCATTATCTTTTAATAATTTAATGCTTGCTTTCAAAAGTAACAGCAGCCTAGGATTTTGCCAGATCCTATTTTTTCTTTTGAAAGTTCTTCCCATCTAACTGCACATGCATAAAAATCACARGTTGCCTCTTGCTGACAGTGCAATGCTACCTTTTCATTTTAAAAGACAAAGGTCAGACCTGCATGTTTGTTACGCTCAGGCAGAATTTCTCTGCTGTATTCTGCTTTCTAAATTCCTGCTGTCAAGAGAAGAGGACAGGTTTCACTTTTTTTGTGCTTATGTATGCTGAATATCAGTACRTTATATATATATATATATATMTCTAGCATGACTCTTGTGAAAGGAGACAAGGCATAGAACTGTTTTTCTCCACAGATCTGACAAGGCCAGCATTTCATAGATTTACAAGCACAAAAGTTTTTCTGAAAAAAAAACACTATAAAAATATATATATAATAGAAAGAGTGAAGGAAACAATATTGCAAAGCTGGAAGTACATCAAAATTGTAGTAAAAAATGTTTTTGACAGACTACAAAAAGTGCTGTTGGCAGGTTACAGAGTGATTTGTGTCATAAAAAGTAAAGTTGATCAATGGCAGGTAGAGGATCTGTTGGCGATAGCATGAAATAGTTTTTTTCAAATAATATTAGTCTGACACTAGCAGAATATAAAACCCTGTACTGGCCAGCCAAGTTAACACCTGTATCCTCCTCTCCCCATTTGAACCCTGGGATTAAATGTGCTCCATGTCATGAAATACAGGAGAGCCTCCACAAGCTTGGTATCCAGGCTGGAACTGGATCTGCTTCCAGTCTCTCTCCATCTTCTTCATCCACCTCATCCTGCAGTTGCAGAATGAGAGTCCCCATGAGACTCATAAAAGACAATTCAATATGYGGCTGTGCCTGGAGAACCAGGACTGATCAGGACTTTTGGATGGAGAGGATGGGGACAGTGATGTTCCTGCTTCAGCACCTACAGCACTCAGCCTGTTTCTTGGGAAGTGGGAAGAGCTGAAATCACCAGGAGTCCAATTTCAGGCATTTTGAGCAGCATGTAGGGAAAATGAGGGAACTGTGGAGAGCAAGCAGCACTTATCTAAAGGATAAGTCCTGCCCCTCCTAATTTGTATGAAGTCTTTGTTTACTGTTTAGTAATGAGAGTTCACAATATTTATTAGGATTCTTTTTCCTTCCATTTTATTTTATTTTATTTTATTTTATTTTATTTTATTTTATTTTATTTTATTTTATTTTATTTTATTTTATTTTATTTTATTTTATTTTATTTTATTTTATTTTATTTTATTTTATTTTATTTTATTTTATTTTATTTTATTTTATTTCAGCTGAGTGAGTCCCTTTCCCAGATCAGTCAGCTCATGAGTCTGTCTCAAAACCTGAAATCACAGCCAGAGGGTAGTCTACCAGCAACCCAGGTAGGATTGCATTGGAATTGTGTCTGGGATTCAATGGACAGTCCTATGAAGTTGCTGCCTCTCCAGTTATCTCACATCCTCAACCACAGCTGGATCCAGTAGAAGCCAGAGATAAAAAAAACTTCATGGTATTGTGACTATTCAGCTGAACTTTACTTCTTCTGGAGTTGGAGTTAAATCTTTGGGTGTGTTGTTTCTGGATTTTTTAAAMAAATKATGTTCTGATATTTGACCCAGCCAKGCAAGGTTGAAAGATTGAGATTTAAAGGTTTGATTCTCTGGGTAATTATTTACTTTTAGGCAAAGTGTAATATTCTGCTCTAGAAGCACTTTACATTTACTTTTCACTGAAGTGAATACATCAAAGCCTCTGCATTTGATGTTTGCAAGCTGTTGATTATAGATTAGAGATAGAAAGGAGGAAATCAGTTGCCTAAACAATGAAGCTCAGAGCACATCTATTCACGTATGAAAACAAAAAAGACATAAAGTTTGTAAGAYTAACTATTGTTGCTTATCTTCCTTATGCAATTTGCTAAGAAAACATTTGTAGTCAGATATGAATAGATGAGGGGACAAGCCTATCATCCTATGTTTAATTGTTCATGATATAATGCAATAAATCTGTATTCCAAGGAAAGCTTAGGAATGAGATCACTGAAYGTATTTCAGAGTTCTCAAATTATTATTGATTCAAGGATGTTTTTTCTGAATTGTACATATGCAAAGTGCAGTTCACACTGGGAAGAGCCAGAGTGTGGCACAATAATCTGCAGAATGCCATCAATGACAGCCTTTGGGGCCACCCTCCCTTAACTGAAAAGATGTGTCACATTTAGGGTCAGACTATTTATTATGCAGACAGACACATTGCTTCCCTTTTTTATCTGGAGAAAGGGGCCCTTCCCTTCCTGTTAGACATCTGATGACAAATGCTGCTGTGATGTCATCCCTTGTATCTCGATGTCACTGCAATTCGTGTGCACTTGGCTTCACACAGAAGGATTTGAGCAGGCCTTTAAATCCAAAATCATCCATTGGGATGGGTATTTCCTAGATCAAGCACCAAAATTGWCTGTCTTAATTTCTTGTTGAGTTCCTCTCCCAACCACATATCTCTGTTTGTGGGACTCAGTTCATGGTAAATACATATGGTATATATGACTTAGGGYCAGAGATCTGACCCAAAATAAACACCATTATCCCTGTAGCTATTCCAAGTGCATTTCCACATCTTACAAGGTCTATTCATTCTTGTTCCCCTGTGCCTCTCCCTCTGTCCCCTGGGATTCTTTCTCTCTTGTTTTCAGAAGCACTCCTTGGTCCTTGGAGTGTGTTTTACCACTGCCCACTCTGAGTTAGATCAATCCCCTCAGCTCAGCTCACACAGGCAATCAAACAACAATCCAATGGCAATAACTTTTCATCAMTGCTGACCCAAACTACATCACAAACGGTCATTTTGTGATGCTTCAGGGCCTATTACTGACATCCTGAAATATGCAGCCTTCTTGAAACTGTTGTGTGCATCACTGTGAAGGTAATTTCTTTTTCACCGTGGTTATATTTGCCACAATTCTTGTAAAGAAAAGGTTACCTCTGGAACTGGACAGAAATTATCTTAGAATGATGTGCATTGAAGGAGGAAATTTTTCATTTAAATAGTTGACAACAGCTAAAACATTTGAGAGAATGTCGCTGTAATCACATTATAAAATAACCCCTAARTATTTCATTGAGCTGTGTCTGTGGTGGGTGAATGTTTTCTGCCAAATTGATCAAAGTACTTTGGTTTGACTTAATAGCACAGTTTATGTCACAAACTGATCTGTGAGTTTTTCCTTTAACAAAATTCTACCATCTCCCACATTTTCAGTTTGGTATGGGAAGTGTCGTGTAATCTTCCCAAGTAAATGAATTTTCAGGGTGAAAATCTGAAACTGTGTGGAATTACAGGAAAAGAATTAAAACCCAAGCAACCTTTATCTTTCCCAAAAGGAAATCAATTAGAGATCATCTTGTTTAATCCCATTGCAGATATGATTACCACAGCATCTTGTTTGGTTTCCCCACATTGATATGGTCTTCTCAACTGCCCAAAGATTCCGTGCCCTATAACAACATGTTTTTAGTGAATCTTTGAGTTGACTTTTTACTTATCCCTTTTCTTAACCAGAACACCTTCCTCTACCTTCCACTGATCCTTCAGTATCTTTTATACATTTCTCTATTTTTAAGCGTTATCTATAATTTTACAGTGTAGAGCCAAATGGCATGTCCGTTGTTTCAAGGATTTAGTAAATAACTATTTAGTGTTGGACATAAGAACAAGTGCTGCTCTGACAAAAGCCTACAGCCTGTGTAATGCTGTGATTTATTTTGCAATATGATGAAAAAGGGAAAGCAAAAACCAGAGTGTACATAAATCAAATAAACCAACCACCACCTTTTAATTAATATAACTACTACAGTTTGGCGATAAATTGAATATAAGAAATGCACACGGAAACGTGTAGCATATAATGTAAAATAATTTGAGCGGGATCAGCATTTCAGAAGTAAACTCCAGTATGAGTGGGCAAAGCAGAACTGCCACCAGCAAACTACAAAAATTCCATCTGAGCTCCAYTGGTTTCAGATGTATTTGAAATGACAGGAATTGGCTGCCTCCTGGGTTAACGAGCGGAACARCAAATTACATGCCAGCTCATTTTAAACAAGGGAAAGGGCATCTTTACCTTAAAGAGGGAGATTAAAAGTTTCCAAGTACGCTGCAGACAACTGCCTGCTGCCTGGAAGCAGAGGGGATGTACATGGTGAAATGTTTTATTTGCCACGTTGCCGTGCCGGTGAGGGCCGGTCGYGCTGGCTCSGGGTGGGTGATGCAGARCAAATCCCAGCTCATGGTCATTCATGTGAATGCAAAATCAGACCGTGATGGAAGCAATCATCATTTTCTGAGCTTTTGCTTTCCAAACCAGCTACTGTTTGTGTTTCAATGATGAGCATTGCTTTGCTGGAATTTTTGCTTTCTTGCCAAGTGATTTTAGATAAATGCTAAATTCGATGTAAATCACTGCGGTTTGCCAAACACTGAAGTTATCACTCATAGTACTGGAAGATAAATTATGGGAAGTTTTTTAGTTTCTTTGATCTATGGAGCTAAAGGCTTTCTCTGATGTGATAAAAGATTTTCTTTTGGAACAGATCTTAGTCTACAGAAATTATTTAATACCTTGTGAATGAGTTGGATATCCTACAGAGGACTGGTAGATATTCCACTGTATGTAGCACCTGTCACCAAAGAAAACCAAGATGTTTCATGCCAGCAATGTTAGAAAAGARTCACAAAAGCAGGAAAAAATTCTTGACTTAGAGAGTTCAATCTTCCCTAAGTCTCATTTTTCTTGAAGCAGTCTCTCATCAGTAATAGAATAGAAATAATAAAAGTGTATTCTTCTGTATATATAGTGGACAGAAAATAAAAGTGTTTATATTGCTGCAGGAGTTTAATTTTACGTTTTCATTGTTCAAATCTTCCTTTATTTTCTCACTGGGAAAGTATTTACATAATTTCTTAATTGTTAAAATTGTGCTCTTGAAAACAACTCCTTTTCCATTTTTCCAATGTTTTTAGTTACAAACTTTGTCATATTGGAAAAAATACCCCAAGGAAAACACATGCTCAAAATATTTTCATCTATGTTATGAGAAAATAAAAGATTTGGGAATCATGATCCCTTCCCTTCCCTTCCCTTCCCTTCCCTTCCCTTCCCTTCCCTTCCCTTCCCTTCCCTTCCCTTCCCTTC
>QVAJ01000076.1:931688-971559 GCA_003546035.1 Mixornis gularis
TTCTTTTTCCACTTCTTTTTCTACTTCTTTTTCCACTTCTTTTTCTTTTCTTTCCTCTCTTCTGCCAAAGCACAAGTTGTTGAATTTTTTCTACCCTCTTACTTAGAGGCTTATTCTACTCATCCCTCAGTGGTCCACGCAAATATTGTTTAGAGGTATTGCCCTTGCCAACCAAACTGCGTTTGGGCAGGAGATAAAATGGGAAGGAACTCAGACAGAAAAACACCTGCAAGAGAGAACTGTGGCATCATGGACCCATGTCTCATTCCAGGTGGTGCCCAGGTTTAGTTGACTYGTAGAAAAAGCATCATTGTTGGATTCCCATGGCCTGGTAAGTACATTGYACTTGTCACTGTACTCCCCACAGTACAAAATGACCTGCTAGCAAAGTATGTATTAACAGATCACAGCAAATTTACAGGAGGAAAAACCACAAAGGCCAGCTCTCCATCACTTTCTGCATTTTAGTGAATCCTTCTTCTGAGACATATAAGAAGAATATTTGCGATTTTATYCCGTTAATATTCAACACATTACAGTCATAAAAATTTGTGACTATTTCTAATGCCCCAATTTCCCCATGAACATTTTCTTTGGTAACTAAAGTGGATAAATATGTTTTAGGTTATGTGCCTCCAACTGCTGTGATATTTATGGAACTTGTACAAAGAGAAATCTGAACATGTCCTCCTAGCAGAATATTTTCATAACACTTAGAGCAATCTCAGAAATTTTTTATGTTATCTTTTCATGCCTGATTCTTAATTTTCCTGAATATATTAATCCCATTGTGATATAAGTTACGTGTAACAAGAACCAAGTACCTAAATTTCAGTACAGAGAAGRCAAAGCCAAAGTGAACACACACATATGCTCTTTCAAAGAAAACTATTGATGTTTTCATGAGCAGAAGCTTCAGTGACAGCTTCTGTCAGAGGAAAAACCTTGCTCACGCCACTACAAAATGTGTTTGTTAATGACTTTTAGCTCCTCTTATGTCTATGTGCTATCTAGAGGTAACAAAACATGTTTGTGGTTAAAATATCTAATCAAAGCTGCCACACGATTTTCAGGCGCTATGTTTGACATTGGATTCATTCACTTTTACTCAATCCTTCCTTTGAAGAGCTGACAATCATTTCAAAGCTTACATCGTGTTAATTCAAAAGGGCTGTTGATGAGCATGTTTTGAAGAAGCATTATAAAATGTTCACAAGGGATTAATTCCACAGGAAAGCAGTGATCAATCAGACATCAATTCCCCTACCCACATTTTTCTCATAGATGGTGACAAACAATCCCACTAGAGATTATTAATACAGTCAGTGAATATGAACCTTTATCCAGGTATTGAAAAAGTTATTTATAACAGATTCGTCAGCCATTAGGTTACACAGGGGAAACTAATAGTATTCAATAACCCTCAACTTCCTACTTTTGCCAGTGCTAGTGAAAATGTGCTGGAGTGTAAATACAATCATCACAGAAAATTCAGTGGAAGTGGCAGATTTTGCTATTCCACTTCTTTCTGCTCCCATATATAATCCTGCTCCAAAAATATGGACATTACAGCAGGTCAGTTTGGTCCTGGATCACCAAGGGTATGGATTCATCACACCAATCSTATCCATGAAACCTTCACATTCAGAATTCCATTAAAGAACTGGAATTAACACATAATTGCAGATACAGAGAAAATGCTCCMCCCCTGAAATGTCCAAGGCCAGGCTGGATGGGGCTTGGAGCAAGCTCGGGTGGTGGAAGATGTCCCTGCCCATGGCAGGGGCTGGAATCAGATGATTTTAAGGTGTCTTCCAACCCAAACCATTCCGTGCTTCCTTGGATGGGAAATATCAGAAGTGATGTAGTAGAAACAGTTTTGCTTTTCAATTTAACAAATCCCTCTCATGGCCTTTTGTATTAAGGCCATTTAACAAATCCCTCCTTTTGTATTAAGGAGATCAGGCTGAAGGTTTTCCAACTCTACGTATCTAGCTCCTTTACAGGAAATAAATATTTAAGTAGAAATACTACTGATGTAAAATTGAAAGGTGCTCTGTGCCATCAACTCATAGRTGAAGACATTAAATATGATGTATGTACATTACACTTGATTCTGTGAACAGCAATCACAAAGCCAGGGTTGAACTTCACCAGTCAGATTTAAAAGAGGATGCTGTGACTGTTTTGAGTCCATACACACAGTGAACAACYCTGTCATCTGGGAACAAAATTGCCTGCTGAAACCACAATAAAAGTATCAGTGACCACAAAGTTACCCTCAGAAACACCAAGAGCTGTTTTTTTGTGGATCTGAGCTGTTTCATGTGATCATGGGACAYAGCAGAGTGAACATTTTTACCTTGAGCTCCTTTGAATACCCATCCTTAATGAGAAAGAAGCGGTAACATATGTAAATGACACAAAACAACGCTGCTTAATCGTGTCTGAGAGGGACTGAGCGTTCTTCAGACAGCAGTGACTGCTATGATTTGCTTCAAACATCTGCCCAAAATCGAGCAGCCTTTCAGTATGGGATGAGATGAATAATGTCTCCCTCCTGCATGAGCTAGGCAGAAGCAAAGTTCTTTAATTAACTCAGACACTCTCTGTGCTTTGGGCTGAGATGATGTGGCTGCTCAAAACACTTGTTTATTTTTGGGCTGCTGCTTTATTCTTATGCTTATTATTTAAAGAAACTAAGTTAAATCAAAACTTAGTTTTCTACTTCATTTATAAAAAATCCCTTTTTACCTGGTTCTTTTACCTCCTTCCAAGGCCTTCTCAGGGGAGCGTATAGAACAYAGACAGTATAAAACTTTTGAGACAAGAATTCACTTCATCTAAAAGCAGTTTTTTTCAGGAGTAAATTTAACAGCCATGAAGCTGCATCTCAGAGATCTGGAGTTTGAGAACAATACTTCCAATCAGCYTAATTATATGCTACCAAAATACAGATTCCTTATGAAGGCATCTTGCAACCTTTTCTGGGTAATGATACTTTGCAGTAACCTTTCAAACATATTGACTGCATAATAAAGAAGAGGACAAAAAACTCAGCACCAGGGAAAGTATGAAAAAAACCTGTTAAAAAATAGAAATTAATTCCTTTAAAGCAAAACTAATTCTGTACATTTGTTCGGAGTTAAATGCTTATACTCAAATACTCATTTTGGCAAAGTAGTCTTAATTACCAGGTTAAATWTTGAGTAATTTTATAGAAAAATGAAGAACTCCTGGCTGTCTCAGATTCAAAATTCATGTTAAAAAGAAAATGTTTTTCAGTGAAGCTTCTCTGCATCACTGCTTTAATTCAGCAAAGTTATCTTTGAAAAAAAAATGCTCYTTTTTATCCTTCTAATAATTTTATTCAAATGGAAAGGGAAGTCCATTTTAATATGTCATTGTTGGAAGCAGAGATCAACCTTCTATGGTGCCTGTAACTTCTCTGTGTGTGTGTAGCCTTTACATGTCCTAAACAGCTTTCTCCTTTSTATACAAATCAGAGATGTGAATTCTTCCTTCCCCACTTGCTTTAACAGAAATCTCCATTTATTTTGTGAAAGGCATGGAGAAACTTGTTGCTGGACCTTGTCTTTAGTGTGAAGGTTTCCTTTCCCCGTCCTCCTTCTGCAGAACAAAAATCAGATTCGAGACCAGAGCCATTGACGTGGAAATAAGATTTCAGTCAGTTTAGCCACTTTAAAATTGATTATTTTCTTCTTTTGTAAATGATATGCCTGATTCCATAACTTCCTTGCTGAACAATTGTTCACTGGGATTTATTTTTTCCATTTTTTATCTTTTTAAGAGTTCTGACTTTGGCAGAGTAGTGACTGCGTTACAGCATGACACTGTGTAGCTGAGAGGACGTTAGGAAAAATCAAAGTTACAATAGAACCTAATATACTACACTGATATCATAGGAGGGATACTTTGGCTCTAAATATCCATCCTCTCAGTTACTCTCTGTCTCCACACACCAGAATATTTTCTACAACTACTATATTTATTTTATGCTAATAAATGCTGTTGCCAGGGAAACAGCCCCTTTTCCCCACTAATCAATCTGTGTTTAAAAAGCAGTAACTTGCAGAGATTATAGTGGTTAAAAACTTATCCTTGTGGACAGCAGACCCTTTCTTCTTCAGGCCATCTGACTTATTGGATGCTCAGGTGAGGCACCTGACCTCTTAAATAATTCATCAGGATTTGCCTTTTTTTCCCAAGAAAATATTTAATCCATCTTTTTTTTCCATTGGAAAAAATTTAATTTATCTCTTGTTAAAATATCTAGCTTGATTAAACTGTGCCTTGGTATGCAGGTAGCAAAATTCTTGTTGCAAAACTTGGGTGGCTTGGCTGGTGACATCTCAAAGGCATGTAAAAAACACACTAATTTCTGTGGATTCTTTCACAGGCAGAAAAAACCCCAAAAAATCTCTAGGGACCTCCCCTGAGAATAAAAAACAATCTGAGAATGATGAAAAAGAGGAAGACATTTTCTTAGCTGCTGAGGTGGCTGAGCTGACCTCTTTCTTTGTGTTTTCCTCATGAATAGCTCGTAGAATTCATTGCTTCACTATTATTATAACTAATATTATTAATATTACTATTATTATCATCCAAGAGTTCTTTAGCTGGGGTGACTGACAGTGCTCCCCTGGGGGACCCTCAGGGGCTCACTCAAGGCTGGGAGCTCAGTAGAAAGCTGGGCAGCCAACATGATGTTCAGCAGTGAGCAAACTGAACACTGGTGACAATCCAGCTTTAATTGGAGCTGACAATGTTTATTTTCTGGAAGGAAACTTCAGACGACAGGGGTGGTTCCATTTGTACCTCACTAAAGTCAGATTTTCCTCCTAGGACAGTGTTTACCCTGTGTGTTAAAATACAGTAATTGCTTCTTCCGTTCATTGTCTTTGTGGACAGGATCAGCTGTCAGGAATAAGGAAATAGTTTAGACATGAAACGTTAAAATTCTTCATCTTAGTCTCTGTTTTCTAAAGCCATTTTACATTTGTTTTACAGTCAGCTCTTATGAATATTCATGGTAAGAAAGAATACTCACATCACTGCTTGTATAGGAACACAAAACCATTTCTAGGAAGAGATTAATTCTTATTGACTTTCATCTGTATTTTCAGTCCTTAAATTAAGCAAAAATTAATTAAATTAATTTAAATAAATGGCATGGAGAGAAAACAATACATAATTGGACTAGTTCTCAGTTTTAGAAGATTCTGATAAATCCATAGTTTTCTCTCTCTTTTTGAAAGGTCTGTAGGTTGATTTCATATTCAAGGTGAACTGAAGCAAAGTTTGGTTTTAAGTTCTAGTGGTTCAGATACATGTACAGCAGGGATGTCACTTTTGGGCATGGAAGGATACATTTGCTAAGAATCTGGCGAACCTTTGTGGAATTCTGGATAGATCTGATGACTTCAGAGAGAAATACTGCTAAATTTTAATAATGTAGAAAAGGGAAGCTGAGATAATTGTGACAGCCAGGATTTCTAACATTAAATCTGGAGCGAATGTGACAGTCAAAAAGTCCTGGAATTCCATTTTCCTAGACAAAATCAGCTGCTGCTGCTACAGTTGCAGGAGCACAGGGCCTGGATTTGACTCAGAAGTCACTGAAATAATCATTTTGTGTGGGATGAGCTCCCAGCTGGGGACTGCCAGACATGAAACCCTGGGCCATTCCCAGCTCCTGAGCAGCTCTCTCAGTGGGTCCTGCTGCAGCAAACCTGCCCTGCTAACGTGAGCTGCTGTGCCTGTGCCCAAATCTAACCCCGTGCCCACTCCAGGAGGCAGCAGGGAGCTCCCTCAGCTTGTTCCCAATGCAGCCATGAAGCCTCATCTTGGCAGGACCAGGCAGCCTTTAGCAGGCAAGTTGGATAATTAACAGCAAATCCTTTGTGTGCCACCACAGCAGGACTATCAAGGACACGGAACTGGACTAAAGACACTCATTTTTAATGGACTTCTCTGGGTGTTCAAACCTCACAGGACCCCTGTGAATGATCCCACTTGTGTAAAGTACAACAAAACTATTGCTGGGCTGTGGGTATTAGCAAGATTTATGCAGATTTTAATGTGCAAAACTCTGGTTCAGGTCTGGGCAGCAGTTCAGGAGAGTTTAAATCAGGGCAAAGCTTGCAGGCAGTTCTAGAGCACAGCAGCTAACATCACATCCCGCCCTCAAACCTGCTGGCAAGGTGGCAATGCATGTCCACAATATTCTGCAACTCTTGTAATGTGCTGCCACATTAATACAGCAGCACATCACAAGAATAATGAATAAAAAAATAAATAATATAATTAATAAAAAATAAATAAAACAATAAAATAATATTTCAAGTAACATTATCATCAGATAAAATCCATAGGTATTGATTTGAAGCTTAAAACACAGAATAATATGGGCTTATGAAACAAAAAAAGTATTTTAGATTTTTTTTTTTAAATAGCCACATTTTTATTTACGTATACAAAAAATTTCAGCTCATTCAAATGGCTCATGACACACCAAAGTTTTTTTCTCTGGTGCTCTGATAACACTGCTAGGTTAACATAGCAACCATGTACTGTGCAAATTAGAACATTTTTGTCCTATGTTAGAAACTAAAGTGGCTCCCTGCTGTTGACAGAGGCAAAAAATCCCTGTACTCAGTATTCAGATTTTTCCATAAGGTACCTCCAGGTTATTTAGTGTTTCTCTACAGTTCATTTCCTTCACTTACTCGTGCAGCAGGAGATTTGTCTCTCAGTTCTCAAGGAAAGAGAAAATAAGGCTAAATAAATATCTACATTGAATATTTGGGGGTACTTCATATTTTCCCTGCCCATTGAATGTTTGTACCTTCAGTTTCACCCTTAATGGAAGATTTCCAGTTTCCCAAGGAGTATCTTCATGTTAGTTGTAATTTACTTGGCAGCTAATATATATTATGTAGGTTGTAGCATGTAATTTTTCATTATACCCCTGTAACTGAGTTTATTTCTTACTGCTTTTTATGTGGATCTGACAGTTTTGATCAATTAATTCTAGTTTACATGTAACACATCCAAGTTCACTTAAAGTCTGTCAGAAAAAAGCAAATGTTAAGCATCACATACCATATCCTTGCCATATGAAAAGCAAAAAAAGGAGCTCCTCAAACCAATATTTAGCTAAAGCTTTAGGCAAAGCAATGGCCCCTCATCCTTCTATTATTCTTTAGTGATAAAGAGAACACACAGATTTTGTTGGACACAGAAAAAAATAAAAGGCAAAATTTAGAATGGACAATTGTTTGTCCCCTAGGAAAATGCTCCCTCAGTATCTTTCTTTATTGACTGAGACCATGAAAACAGTGACAAAAATCTGTTCCTCTGTGAAGCTGACTGTGTTGGGGAGGTTTGCACGGTGAGGTGAAGCAGTGTAGAACTATCTATTGTTACAGATAAACCATCAAAATATAACCTGTTATACCCAGAGAGTGGAAAGAGCTGAATGCTCTCCCCAACACTGAATATCAGTATTTTTTTCTTTGGGATCCCAGCTCTGTCTGGCTCATTTGTGCCTCAGTGATTACCTGGAATGGTTAAAACAGGGGTGACATTGGCTGTCATCCTCACAAGCTGCTCGTTGACATATTTGAGCCCTTTTAGCAGGACCCACCATTATTTATATTTTTATTGACAAGTTCCCAGTGTAAAGTTTGGCTTTAGTTGAAAAGCACTGAGTTTGAAGAGTCAGCACTGATGTATGACTGCAGGAATTAGACCTAAAGAAGACAATTTAAATCCTTTAATATATGTATTTCGGCTTGGCTGAAATGAAGGACCTTAAAACACGTGGGGGTGGACACACAGCATCAAAATATGGCAGAAATCAAAACATATATTTTCAGGAACAGTTTACTGATACTGCTTTTAGTTTCTTAAAAGGGGAATTGCTCATTCATTCACTTGCTGAACATTTGTGTTAATTGAAGCATCCTCAGAACTTTTTGAACAATTTCTTATTATGGATTTGGAAGTGCACAAGTGCTTTTGACAGATAATTGTGTTTTAAAATTTAAATACTTTTATGATGAATTTTTGAGGCAGGTGGTGGTTTGATTAAATTTTAAAGAGCTCTGATTATGCAGAAAATGTGAAAAGTATTGCATACATTTGTAAGTGATTTCTCAATAAAATTTATACATTATTTTCTTTGAAAAGAATACATTGGGATTTTGAGAGTAACTTCCACTTTCTTTTTTGAGATTTTGACGTGTTTATATGTCTATTTACAACTATATCTTTTTATGACTAAAAATGACTGAAAATTATTTTTGTCCAAATACAGAGTTTGGGAATCTTGAAGGAGTTTTTTGTTTGGTTACTGTTGTAGCATTATATTTTTTCATGGTATGCTGTTTTGTTGTTGTTTTTCTTTGGCAACATGAATGATTTAATTATCCAGATTCTCTGAATCTGTAGTAAACTAAAGTTATTCAGGCAGCATGGCAGAGCAAGAAACTCATATACTCAAATATCAGCAAACCTGATTAAATGTAAATCATCATAAATTTAAATATCTCAGTGGAAAGATGTAGTGAAAGGAATGCATTCCAAACAGCTGTTTCATATGGAGCACCGAGGACACAACATCACCGAGCCCCAAAACTACCCTGGCACTATGGAAGGCTTGAAATCAAGTTCTTGATCTGTTGATGGGCTGTGATAAACATAAACCAGACATTATATTCCTAATTTTTTTTCTCTGTTCTTGCAGGATTTAGCTTGTTACAAACCATCTAGAGATGATGTTTATATAAAATAATCAAAGACCAGAGATGGGAGGCAAGTGGAGGGGATTCATAAGGCATTTAAGGGTTCAAGGACCAATCAGAGCTGATATTTTCTAGATCTCTTTACAGTAAATGAAAAAAAAAAAAACCCAAACCAAAAAAAACCCCCCCCCCAAAAAAAAAAAAAAAACAAAAAAGAAAAATTAAAAATGTATTTCCTCCCATTCCTTTATTGGAATAAAGAATAATAACAAATAAATGTAGAGAATACATTGTCACCTGGAGCTGATCACTCCAGGGGGGCCTCTGCCACAACTACCTTTTCACAGTGTGAGAACCCAGGTTTCCTGACACAGTGAAGGAGAATTAGGAGATTTCCAGACAGGGATCCCATGGCTGAGACATCAAAAGGTTTTTTGATGTAGGAATTTCCTTGAGTCAACCAGATTGTTATAGGCCCAGAAAAATCCTTGTAGAGGGTGAGGAAAACAGTCCAAGTGCACATTGGTGTTAAGAGTTCTCAGTGATGTGCTCCTGTCACCAAGACACCACCTCTGGGACAAAATGCTTTTCCAAACACATCTGGCTCTATATGATGAATGTCATTACAAATGCAGCAGAGAAAATACACCAGTCATGAAATCAGCCACGTGCTCATGGAGCTGCTGCCTCAAACAGCAAAGGAATTTGCTCTGTGGGGGGTGGTAAGAGACTGCTCTCATGTCTGTGTACTTAGAGCACTCAGACCTGGATGAGTGAAGTTCAGGTTCCAGTGCTGCCCGAGCTGAAAGATGAGATGATAAATTGCTGACTCAGAACTGCACACTGTGGGTTTCTGAGCCTGAACCTTCAGCACCCCTGGCATGCGGACTGGCATGACACACAGTGCTGAGTGAGACAACTGCCATGAGATTTACATTTCCAGTCTATTTTGGTGCATTTTTTGCTGCTCATCTTGATGTCTCCATTCTGAGCACATAATTCAAGCTGCTGGATGCGTTAAAGTGATCCAAGAAACAGCTACAGTGAGTTGTGTGTCCTTATTTGTGTACAGGATGAGTTACATTCTGTAGATCCTGGTAAATGTCATCCATCAGGGTGTCAGATATCCCAGAAATCCACATCACTTGGAAGCCAATACAGTGCCAAGAGCCAGAGGAAAGGGCAACACCATTTGTCTGGCTATGCAAGAAAGGAAACAGCATAAAAACAAAACAAAGCCTCCAAAACCAACTGCTCTGACAATGGCTATACTCTTATTCTAAGACAACTGCAAAGCATTGAGATAAAGCTGCCAAAGATCAGAGGAATTCCAAAATATGTGCCAAAAAATGGCTGGAACAACACAGTGATGACATTAGGAACCAGAATTAACAGCAAATGGTAATGGGAAGTGAAAAGACATGCAAGCAGTTCCTCTGAATGACCTGGGTAACTAAAATATCCTGGATAACTCTGTTAGAAGAAAACTTTAGAAAAGAAGTCCTTTTATTTTCTATTAACTAGTCTTGTATCATAAAAACTTGGTCTTGCTCTTTTTTTTCTCTTCCTCCCTCCCTCCCTTCCCCCCCAATAGATGTCTTTAGCCAACGTGTTTTCTGTAGAATATGCAGTGTTAAACCTCTCAGTGAAATATTTTTCACTGCAGCACAAAATACATTTGTATTTATGAAACTTCATCAATACAGATATTTTATTCACACAGATGTTTAACATGCCCACAGAAAAGCAGATCGAAAAGACTCTGAGTTGGAAAACAATCCATCCAGACACCATGAAATGTAGGGAACAGTTTTTGTCCAGCAACCAGAGATTGGCACGCTCATGTTTTTTCCATTAGAAGGTAGAATTTTATCTGAATGGTATTTTTTTTTTTCCCCTATCATAGTTCTGACTAATCCAGAGCTGAATATCATAGAATAGTTTGAGACTGAAGAGACCTTTCAAAGTCATCTAGTCCCGCCTCTCTGCTATGGGCAGGGATATCTTTCAGTAGAACAGTTTGCTCCAAGTCCTGTCCAATGTGACACACTCTGGGATGGAGCATGAACAATTTCTACATGAAATCTGTTCCAGTGTCTCACCACTCTCAGAGTAAAGAATTTCCTCCTTAGGTTAAATCTAAATTTTCCTCTTTTAAGTTTAAAACAGTTGTCACCTGTCCTATTGTTAAAGGCCCTGGTAAAAAGGTCCCTCTTGACCTTTTAAATCCTGATTAGGCATCAAAACACTGCTCTGAAGTGTCCCCAGAGCTTTCTCTTCCCCAGGCTGAACAGCTCAGCCTCTCAATCCTCACAGGAGAGGTGCTCCAGCCCTCAGATTTGTGGATCTGCTCAAACAGGGCAATGTCTGTGTGCTGTTGGAGGCCCCAGAGGTGGACACAGTGCTCCAGGTGGGATCCCGCAGGAGCAGTCTATGTCCAATTTTCATCCACCTCTGTTGCATTTTATCTTCTTTTTGCCAGAGTTGAGATTAAATGCTTGAGATGGTATTTCTCATTCAGACTCAGATGTTTATTAATCCTTATCCATATTACAGTCTCACAAGCCGTGAGTTCTACAGCACTTCTAGCTAACAAACTAAAAATGGCCCCCATCTCTCTCTCTACAAGGCCTTTCAAGGATAAACTGTCCAACTGAGAAATGACACCTAAATTATTTTTACTTTTAACCCAATAACCAATCACCTGTGGCCCGCAATGTGGATTTTTCTATCCACTTACAAAATATTACCCAGACCCACGAAGAAGGTGAAAAAGAAGGACTTAGCCTACACCCTAAAACCTCCACCTTTCTTTATATATACATTACTATATTCTAAACCTTTAAACTCTAAGTTTTCCACAACGTGACATTACACACTTCTATTCAAACTACACCCCATAATCCCAGTTCTGGCATCCATTTTGGAAGCCTCTTCCAAGGCCTCATGTCAAGTGCAGTGTTTTCTTGGGGGTCAGTGTCTGTCAGAACAGAAAGTCTAAAATTCTAAGCTCCCAGGTTTCCAACAGGGTTCTGGGATTGGAGGCCCCAGAGCTGGACACAGTGCTCCAGGTGGGATCCCACAAGAGCAGTTTATGTCCAATTTTCATCCACTTCTGCCCCCAGGTCTTTCTTGGCAGGGCTGCTCTCCATCCCCTCATCACTCACTCTTTACTGGGGACTGTCCCCACTCTGACACTGGACCTCCCACTGCCCACATGGAACTTGTTGAGTTTCTCCTGGGAACAATTCTTGAAATCTGGAATCAAAATGACTTACTGCAGTTTTATAATAGCCTACTAATTTTTTTTTTTTTAAACTTGATAACAGATGTATCAATGCTTTATTTACTGGTTGCTGCTCAAAGCCTGTTTTCCTAACAGAATTGTTCATTTCCAGAGCTACATGTAAGGCTATCACTAGAACATTATTTTTTTTGAGAAATGCTGTACTAAAGAAGCTTTTTCACATGTAGAATTTTTATTGATAAGATTGAATCAATTTCAATCTGGGGCTTTTTTTCAGTTCACTGACAAAGTCACTAACAGCATAGAATCAATACATTCATTGCTTTTTGACATCAGTTAACCAATTTATCAATTTAGAGTTCACTCAGTAGGAGGTCACTTAAAAACAACCAAAAGAAAGAGTGGAAGAAATAGATTAGAACACATTTTTTTTTGTTTGGTGCCAAAACTTCTTCCAGAGAGCCCTTTCCAAAGCTGGCTAATGGAACAGGCTGCATCTCAAAAGGCAAGATGTCAGACCACGGGACTTGCTATAATACTCCGATGAATAGGAAGAAATAGTTTGAACTTCCTCCTCTGCCTAAGTAAATACTATCAGATTGTTCACATTACTACCACAATATAAAGTAAATTTGGCAATAGAAAGCAAAACAGCCTAAAACTGTGGTGCTGCAGAGAGGAGGACATGTATATCATAATCTCAGCTGTTCTGATGCACACACCACGACAGAGCTGCCGGCATCTCTGTAAATACAGAGAATATTTTCTTTGTGCCACAGAATTGACCATTTGAGACTGTCTGGCCTCCTTGGAAGTGTAAAAATTGTCATTCTCAAAGACCAAACTCGTTCCCCAGTTGGAGTCAATGTCTTCAGGAACACCAACAAATATCTCAGTGACTTCAAGTGCATTATTGTTGAGGTTGAAGTCTCTTCACTAGACACACAGGCAATAAAGGTAGTAAATCTTTAGCCATGTATGTTGTTTCTGGGTTCAAAGATGACACAGACATCCCTACAGGGTAATTCCTCCCTTCCTAAAATACTCAATGTCAGATAACTTACCTTTTAGGGGTGCCTACACTTGAGATGAGAAATTACATTTGAAGTGTGAAAGAGTAAAGCATTTTCCCCTTTCCCAGCTAAGGCAAATGTATATTTAAACTCTCTTTCAGCAAAGAAACCTATGCAATGAAACAAGAGGCAGACATGTGACATTGGAAAAATGACCACAAATGCTTCTTCAGTCCAATTTGTTACTGTTTGATGTTAGAACGAAGAAAAAGACTTTATTGTAATGTGACACACCAGGGAAACTTCATAACAGATAATGCTGTCATCCTGGAATTCTGTGTTTGCTATTTGATCAGCAGATGGTGGTGATGTAATTGCCAATGACATAGAAAAGAGACCAAAACTTCAGGAACTAAAAATTTGCAAGCTGCAGATTTCAGTAGGTGTCCAGGTGCTTTTTCTTTATCCTTCAAAAAGGGAGTTGTAATATTTATGAAATATGCATTTCAAGAATGTAGAGGAAACCTGCTGAATATTTCATTTTCAATCATCTGAAGCAGTAAAGTTACAAAAGGATGCCTTTAAGCTGAAAAATGTAGTTTTACAAGCAGAACGACCCAGTTTGGGAAATGACCAATGCTTTTCTTCCACTTTTGTGTTTTCAAAGTGGGCGCTTTCAGCAGCTGGCTCTGCAGTTTTTATTTTTTAATGTTCTGTAAGATCCTGTTTGCTGAATAATGCTTCCAATTGCTGGTCACATCATCTGAAGAGCACATATTTTACTGCTGGGTAGCAGAGTAGGTTTTCTCAAAGATATTCTGGCTGCAGACAACTTTGCTGTTACTTTGGGTTCATCCATAGAAGGTCAGGTACGCAATGGACTGATTTCAGTCCAAAACTGAAACAAACAAAAAACCTGAACAAACTGGTTAGTTGTGATATTTGTTATCATGTAATTCAGGCCTGAATGTAACTCAAATACAGTTTAATTTATCTCAGTATCAGCCACTGTTGAGGGAAGAGATTTAACAGCTTAACTGGAGTTGCCTCCTGCCAGTAACCACAGAGGGGAATACAGACATTTGGCTTTGAAAACTTCTAGAATTTTTTAGAAAAATGAAATCAGGTGAGGTTCATAATGCACTAGATACAGAAATCATCAATGGCAAAATCACTTTGCCTTGAACTCAAAAGTACATTGTTCTGAACTATTACACACCTAACTATTAAGTGCTTTTTTTCTTTTGCCTGAATTTTGGCAAATCCCAATAGTTTCATTGCCTATCTTTTGGTACTGTAGGCATTGCCTTTAGCAAAAAAAATTAGACTTTTCTTTTGCAAATCAACAATTCTAGGACTTGATCCTCCATTAAGTAACATATCAATGAGTTCAGGAGTGTGATTATGTCACATGCAAGGACTCACTTTCATGTTATTGGTTTCATACTGATTTCTTCTCTCTTTAAACACACACCCTTGGGCTTTATTAGGAGAAAAAGTAAACAAGGACTTCTTAATTTATCTTCTCTGTGACATTCATTACCCTGCACAGTTCTGTAACATCCTGTATTAATGTATTCATTAAATCACCTCAAAACTGAGCATTCTTCCTTCAAGAACTTCATCAGACTTTTTGGATCCATTCCATTTCTGCTCTATATCTTTGAGATGAGATAATGGAGAAGGAACAGTGCTACAAAAGGCTAAGGCAGGAAAGCATGTGATGATATTATTATAGTTTCAAATTTGGTTTCTAGACCTTCTCTAAATTTCTTTATGTTTTGTTTGTTCAGTTTCAGCTACACAAAGAATTACCTGTAAAGGTCCAAAGAGTTTTTCTGTGATTATTTGAGGTGCACTCTAAGCAGGTTCCAGTGTATGTTTGGTACCTCATTATTGTTTGTTACCTTTGTCTCCACAGTTGAATGTTCATTTCTGTTATGCCACATTTACCTTAAGTATATTTAAAACCTCTATTTTAGTTCAACCATGAATTAATAGAGTTAATGTAGTATAGAAAAACACATGATCTGCAGAAAAGAATTGTGGATGGTCATGAGGGCACCATTACAAGTCAGCTCCCACCACCAAACAGCACCAACTAGACCTAAATCTTCACTGATAAAGTTTTTCTAAATGTTTTTTTCAAAAAAAAACTCCAGTGAAGAATGATGCAATATTTTTTTGCACAGGTTTGCCTGGTGTTTGGATTCTGTTAATATTAAGGCAGAAGCTGAAGCTCCCTGGTACTTGTTTCAATGTAGTGAGTAGGTATTTCTATTGATCTTTACAAAAAACAATCTGAGCACTTGAAGATTACCTTCCTTCGGTCTGTTCTTTTTCTTGAAAAAGACCACTGTAGTCTCTCAACCTTCCATCACAGAAAAACATGGTAGTTGGTCACAGCAGTCCTGGTGATCTTGAAAATAGTAATCAGTAATTTTATTGGATCTCTCTGAAAGATCTCACACACTTATCTGGCCTTTACTGACTCAGAAAGTTTCTGTGCTATTGAAAATATTCCAGCTTCATGCATAACACTGAGAATTTATAGTCACACCACATTAAAACAAACACACCTTCTAATGTTTATGCCCTAAGCAAGTAGAGAACAAGGTTTCTAAATGCATGTTATATTTGGGATATGCTCCTAGAGTGGATTCACAAATTTAAGTGGCCTGATCCTGTTTTTTCCCTCCTTATTACAAAACATCAGATTTTGAGGGAGAAATTGCAGTGCCTCAAAATCTAGGAACTTCCAAAACTTAGGGAATACCTGCAAATTCTGAGAAACTCACAAATATAAGGGCCTAAACTCACAATAGTTTTATTATTGCATTTCCCAGTTTTCTGTAATTTTCTGTGATGTGAAGAAGATTTCCTCAATTTTAGAGGAAGTGAATGTTCTTGCTGTTTTGAAAACTCACTCGTGCAGCTGAACATTGAAACAACAAGCAGCAACTGATAGGAAGAGAAAAATATCTCCAATCATTGCCTTCAGGATTTTGTTGCAGGGGAAGGAAAGGTTCCTTAAGTTTCTCAGGAAGTTAGAGAAAGCAATTGGATTTAAGAAATTACCAGTATGAGATGATCACAATTACAGTCTGAAAGACACAGCAGTCTTGAAATACCCTTTTGCTATGCAAGGCTCTCAGTGCTTCTGCTGATTGAGGGTGATAGATCCATGCTTATTTGCATTTACATAAGAAAATAGACACTGCCTTCCAGTAGCTTAATTACTAATCCAACCTTTATGCTTTTTTATGTCTCATAATTACAGGAAAAGGCAAATATTCACACATGACATAGGACAGAAAATAAGAATATAATTAGATTTATTCAGGCTGATCATATTAGCTAGAATGTTTTCTTTTACACAAGGAAAAAAACTCAACTTCAGAAAAGCTTCTAGGTTGGGTTTAATAGTTACATCATCTCAGCATAGGGACTATCTTGCTTTGTCTGCTCATTCATTTAAAAGTACCAAAAAAAGGCAAACTGATGTTTCTTTTCATAAGTAGAAATTTAATATCAATATTCTAGAAGTAAAGCAAACATCTTTCTTTTTAATCATAGGCTATTCTTCGGCAGAGATGAGGAAATATGAAGAGAGAACATCTGAAATATAAAAACACCTGTGAATGAAGGGAAATTAGGGCTGCTTTCTGATGACTGCACAACAGAAATCATGGAATTCACACCATGAGAAAGAGATGCACAGAATTATGCATTACTATAGGAAATAGCACTGTGTGTTCTGGACGTATACCTCGAATTGTATATGCTCTGTAATGAGAAATGTTAGGAGAGAGGAAAAATTGCAGCTTCCCAGGTATTATTATTGTCCTTTCCACTCATGGTGAAAATGTGGCTGACTCTGTAAAGTAACTTTACAGTAAAGATTAAGTATATGAGCTGAGTCTGTAAGTAAATGGGGTTGACACCTCCATTTCTACTTCACGGAGGACCCCAGAAAAATCCCACGTCTCAGTTCTCTCTGATGCTCACAGGGTTCTGTCCAGCATCAGGATTTAATGCTTTCAGCTCATCCCCAATTTAAACTCTGCCAATTCAAAGTGATAGTTTGTGAGCTCAACATATGCCCAGTTTCCTGATATTAAAAACAAGCCCTTGATTTCTTCTAAACTATTTACACACTCTCTGAGCAGGCAGAAAAGTTCATCCTAACAATGTGGACCCCTTGGCACACCTGTTCTCCATAGGGCAGGAGTTCCTGAAGCAAAGGATCCATTTTAGTGCAGTTTTGTAGAAAGGAATGAGCAAATCTTAAGCAGTTTCCTTCTGCTGCCGTAAGGTGGGAGGAAATCTGCCTCAACAGGAACCTCCTGCCAATAATGTTTATACCTTTTTCTTTTTCTTCACATTAAAGCCTTATCTAAGGGCTGCACCTGAGATGGGAACCCCTGCGTAGAAACTGCACAAATAGAACAGATGAACAAAGCTCTCCTGCTGATAGAGACAGCAGCGCAGGAACACGACTTCTGCATGTAATGAAATACACGTTGGCCTGGGGTCATGATAATCTCAGGTTTAGCTGTCACCTTCTATACACCCTGAAAATTCACTCTTGCAAAGGAAAAATCACTTCCCCAGCACGCTCTACACAGATTTTATAAAAATAGCAGTACCATGACATTAACTTTACAGAGAGGCAATGGGAACACAGAAAGATTTATTAATTTGCCTGTAGAATGAGTGCATGGCATAGTAGCATAATTCTTGGAGTTATTTTACAACAGCAAATAAAATAGCACTGAGTGCATTCTCTGGCCCCATAGTAGGAAGCACAGAAAAGTTTAATGGGGGCTGAACTTTCTTCTCCCAGAGAACAGGGCCCAAAGCTGAGCGCCAGGATTTGAGGTGCAGCCTCACCAGTGGCCAGCACAGGGAGACAATCCCTGTCCTGGTCCTGTGGCCGCACTATTGCTGAGACAGGCATGGGGGCATTGGCCTTCTTGGCCTTCTGGGCACATCTTGGATCATGTTCAGTCACTGTCATCAGCACCCCCAGCTCCTTTTCTGTCGTGCAGCTGCTCCAGCCACTCAGCCCCTGGCCTGGAGTTCTGCAGGCCATTGTTGTGGCCAAAGTGCAGGTGCAAGCACTTGCCTTTATTGAACCCCAGACTGATGCCTTAAGTTTTAGCTTTCATGGTTTTCAGATTCTGTTCTGCCTAGGAGTGTAGTTCTGAAACTCACATTAAGTGTCAGTCAGCTCTTCACAGAGTGGGGAGACAAAACAAATCCTTTTCCTGCTGAAGACCAAGGACAACAGTTACAACTTTCAGGCCCAAAAGTGTAAACAATGGTGGACTGAAGAGAGAAAACAAGAAGGATAGGACTTGATAAACTGAAGCTGTAATTGGACAATGAAACCCCATAACGCAAATGGACCAAAACTTATAAAAATGTGAGACCTCGTGACCAGTTGTCCATTTTGTGACCATTTTGGGTTCATCTTGCGTGTAGCCCTGGCCAGGCCCTGTCCTGCCCAAGGTGTATCCCTCAAGCCCTTTTAATAAATAGCTACTTTATTCTCTAGTTCTGTCCAGTCTCTGTTCCAGGTCAGCCTTCCCAAGGCATCAAGACTATGGGCCTTGGTCCATCCATCCAGCCTGTCCAGATCCCTGCAGAGCCTTCCTGCCCTCCAGCAGATCCACACTCCCACCCAGCTTGGTGTCCTCTCCAAACTGACTGAGGGCACCTTCCTCCCCTCATCCAGATTAACAATGAAGAGATTAAGCAGAACTGGCCCCAGAACTGTTCCCCTGAAGAACAGCAGCTGTGACACTCCACCAGCTGGAGGGGGCTCCAGTCCCCACTGCTCCCTGGGCCTGGCCATCCTGCCAGATTGTCACCCAGTAAACTGTGCACCCATCCAAGACATGAGCAGCCAGTTTCTCCAGGAGAACATGATGGGAAAGGCTTTGCTAAAGTTTAAGTAGATCTGATCCACAGCTTTTCCCTCACATCCCTGTGTGAGACACCCTGTCACAGATCAAGGTGGCCAGCAGGAGCTGCCTTTCCCAAGCCCATGCTGAGTTTGTCCTGTACCTACAGTGTGATGGGATTCAAGGTGATCTGATCCATGGCCATCTCTGGGAACAGCCTTTAAGATTTCCCTCTTGAAGGATGTCCAGCCTTCCTGGACTCCTTTGCCCTCTAGGAATGTCTCAGCAGGGATTCTCCCTCCCAAGGGATTCTCTCAACCAATCTTCTAACCAGGCCAAAGGCTGCCATCTGGAAATCTGAGGCAGAAGTTCTGCTGGCAGCTCTCCTTATTTCTCCAGAGATCTCAAACTCTTATAATTTTGTGATTGCTGTGCCCCAAGAGGGCCTCTGACCACCCTATCACCCACAAGTCAACCTCTGGTTGAAAACAGCAAGTTCCACACCCTCCAGGACCCTCCCAGACTGTTTCCTCTCTGCTGGGTTGCATTTCCAGCAGACATCTGGAGTTGGAGTTCCCCATGGGAAAAAATATTTCGGAGACATCCTAAGCGTGTCCTCTCCATTTTTTATCCAGTATCATGTTGTACTGCCAGCCTAGGAAAATTTAATTTGAATCATAACTCTCATTTAGTCAAATTTCTTGTCTGAGGAGTGTAACAGATCTTGGAAGGGGGACTTGGACATTCAAATGCCACAGTATTGCCATGAAGTCTTAGATGGCAAAACATGAAACTAATGAATTGATTAATGCTGTTATCAGAGTGGGCTTACCCTTAGAAAATTCAACAGATCAGGGCACTAATTTTATGTCTTCTCTGCTAAATGAGGTGTGCAAGATGTTAAAAATTCCCCCATCACACAGAGTTTCATATCAGCCAGAAACAGATGGGCCTGTAGAATAATCAAACACTTAAGCAGATGCTAAGAAAATTCATCAGCAGTGAACCAAAACATTGGGATAAATTGTTACCTTTTGTTTAGTTTGTCTATTGGGAGGTCTCTTAATCATCAATTGGTTGTTCCCCAAGCCTTTCCAAAAATACTCCAGAGGCAGACGCTCCGAATTTGTGTTGTTTGCAAATTATCCGACATTTGGCAGCCTCGCATTCTCACCCAGATAACATCCTTCATAATTATCCAGTTCACATATGTAAATGAAGGCCTCGAGCCCGCAGATTGATCGACACGACTGGAAGGATATAACATGTACATGAGTGACAGCAGTGGTTCCAAACTGGCAATCTTTAGGAAATATTGATGCTGTAGATGGATGAAGCTGAACAATTCTCAAAACCAAAGCAGTGACATTGAGACAAAGGTAATTATTAGTCTCATTTATGCTCCTCTCAAGCAACAACAGATTCCCTGCAAAAATTCAGAGTAGTGTTAGGACAGGGGGCACACAGATTTGCACTTATTGCTGTATCATGTGTGTCCATTTCCCAGATCTGAAAATTTTTCAACAGATCTGGGATAAGTCATTCATGCTTAACAGACAACAAGACATTTTTATGTTCAAGGTTGCTGGTGTAGGGTTTGTCATATGGGCTTGAACTGACCTCAGAGTGACACAGTCAGACTGCTTCTGATCCTGGAAAGACAAAGTCTCATGACATTGTTTTTGGTGGCTTAGGTTCTTTCTCATGCTGCTGGGTAGTAGAATGTCATTCCATTGAGCTATAATATCAACCAGAATAGTAGTGCTACTGTGTTTTGGATGACTAACAAGACATGAAATGTAGCTGAATCTTTCAATGCAGCTATTTAATTTTCAGTAATACACTATATTTTACTACTCAGGAAGCTACATAGCCACTCTTAGAAAACTTAGCTGATGACTAAAATGTCTGTAGAAATACCAATGAAACAGTAGCAAGGAAAAAATATATGTATGTACACACACATATGGTCTTTAAGAGTCCCAGTTCTGTTGAAAATTATAGAAATGTAAAAATCAGTAAAATTTGGCTCTGTGACTTCTCCAGGAATGTATTAAATTAGATTAATGTCATGTATAGTTCAAATTATTTTTTGCCTACGAAAGGTTGTTGGCAAAGCTCAAAAAAATGTTGATCGCCATCAAAACATCACAAGGAGATTTTGTAACTATAAGAAAATTTGTTTTTTATTGCTCTAGGACAAACCTTTCAATTTTCACTCTCTACCCAAAAGAGAAATCCTGCCAACTTTTTTCTTTTACAAATATCAGGGGTTCGTTTTGTTAGAATTCACATCAAATTAAATTTTGTTCGAAAATGTTGCAGAGAAATTAGAAGAATCAAGAAGTTCTTCCCAGTTTTATTGTGGCAAAATGTTGCAAGAGACAGGGAAGCAAACGGAGGAAAATAAAGATGAATGACTGCTCATTCATCAAATATTCATGAATGATTCATGGATCCTTTGGGTTATCATGAAATTGTAGTTTTTGGCACACAGGTAAAAATAAATGGAAAATAAAAGCAAAGCAAATGTCAAGTAAGATCAGGTCATGAGGATAATAAATCTGAAGGCAAATTTTGAAAGGAGATTTGGCACCTTTCAGGGCACGTTGGTAATGAAAGAGTGAAAAAAAGAAAAGAAAAATTAAATTTTAGATACCTTTCAGAAAATGTAAAACCCATCATCTTTCAGATTCAACTATTTTCTCCCCCTCCTAATTCTTCACTCTGTGGAAGTATGCTGTATTGAGAACTTCTGTTTTCTCTCACTCCTTTTTCTGTTTCCTTTCTTGTGATTTCCCTGTCCTCAGTATTTTCTAATGCTAAATATTTGAACTCACTTTAAAAGATCGCAGGACTCTTTTCTGTTTTCATTCTCTTCTTGCTTCATTCCATTACTTAGTCTTATTGGGTTAAATAGAATTTTTAGGGGGTGGGGGGTGATAGTCAAAAAGAAAAAGTGATGGGAAAAAAATAGAAAAAAATTTAAAAACTTGTGTGTAACAGAATGGCTCTGTTGAGCAGCATCTCTTCTGCAATGTCCAGGGAAACTGGCTGTGAAAATGGCTCTGTTCAGTCTGTCTCTTCTCCTAATTGCATGATTCAGAATATTTTAAAGAAACACGATAAAAATTATCTTTTATCCCATTGATCTCTTTCCTCCATTTACAAGTGAATGCTGTGTTCAGCAGAGCTGGGTTTATTACTATTCTCCATGCCATATTCCTGTTTACCTGGAAAGAGGCTCTTTTCTTCATGCTGGATAATCCAGTTGGACTTCTCAGGCATCCTACTTTCACAATGGTTAACTCTTAAAACATAAAATTCAGCAAGCAAAAGACAAAACCAGGAAAAAAAAACAACTGGAGTACTTGATTCTTTGTTTTAATTGTGCATTAGAAGTTTTTATTTTAAATTCCTGGAAAAGTTATCTTTACTGTTTAGCTTAAGTGTTTCTTCCAGATTAATATCTAATTTAGGAGCAGCTATCATTTTGCCTTTGTTGAAAATTTTTTTCATAATAACAGCCTTCAAAATAGCTAAAAAATATCCTTGTGATACAGTGCAATAAAAGTTTGCAGATATGAATCCCATTATAGTTCATGGTGATTAAAACATGAAATAGGACTTGGTTTTTGGTCTTTGAGAGTTCTGCTGTAATTTGAAGCAGACAGACTTAACAGCAAATAATTGTATTTGTGTCCTTTTTACCACAGGGCTTCAAACCGCAATGGGGATAACTGTCATTTTTTCGAAAGGATACTTAGGAGATATCAGATATTAGGTTTGCTGTTATCCTCATTACTGTGGGTTTCATCAACTATTCTGACCAACACACTAGCAAAGAAGGGGCTGAGATAGTGGATGCTGATGCATTTCCAAAAGAGAAAACCTGAGGACATTTGTCTTTCACAGGCTATCTACATTTTTTTTCTCTGCGGCAGCATAAACACAACAACATTAAATGTATTGTTTAAATTATAAAGACTGCAACATGCATCAGACTCCTATAAATCAGATTTCTTGGTTTATCTTTTGGTCTTATTTGTTTGATTTGTTGTGATTAGTTTTTTTTGTTTGTTTGTTTGTTTTGGAGGGGTTTGTTTTGTTTTATTTTGTTTTCTGTTTTGTTTTCGGTTTTGGGTTGTTGTTTGGTTGGTTTTGTTTGGGGTTTTTTTTGGGTTTTTTTTTGGTTTGTTTTTGGGGTTTTTTGGTTTTGGTTTTTGGTTGAGTTTTTTTGTTTGGCTGGTTTTTGCTGTTGTTGTTTTGGGGTCTTTTTATGAAAAAAAAATCCATATACATACCTCAAAGAGGAGCCCAAAGAACCTGTGCCAGCTGTGATCTCAGAAGAGCCTTAAGCATGCCCATCAATCTGTATTTACTCCAGGCTGTAACCAGCTATAAAATACACTGTACAGGGAAGGTCTTTCTCTCACTAAGTCGCTCTTAAACACTCCCACAGAAGCCTAATCAGAAGCCAATACAGCTTTCTTCCATAAAAGTTCCAAGATATAAAGTGATTTCATTATTCATCTAGCCAACTTTTACTTTGTACTGAGATGGAGTAGAGCACCTTGCAGAGACAGACAATTAAATGTGATTATCCTAAAATTCTTGGTTAATGCCTTTCAGATTTTTCATTTGACCAAGATTGTGGAAATTTATATCTTGGTTAGCAGGTCCATTTTGAGCATATATTTAGTATTCAGTGGAACAAACCATAATCTCAGGTAGATGCACCTGAACTTACCTGTCCTTTTCAACAGGGTAGTGATAAGTGGATATGGGTTTTATGGGGAAGAATTAAAAAATAATTAAAAATACAAGAGTAAACCCTTTTATAGCTGCAGAGTCACCACATGAAAGAGCTTCTTGTGCTGAGAGCTCCATGCCATGAATCCTCACTGGAAGGAGGTGGGAGTTTTTCAGGCACTGACAGACAGCATCAGTGTGGTCCCAAAACCCCACACTTGTGGTGCTTAAAAATACCTTGAACAAGGAGAGGATTATGACAGGAGCTCGTTTAGACTCAGTCCAACCAACTCAAGCTGTGATAAGGGAGTCAGTTATTTCCTTCATCCAAATTCATGTTCTCAGGATAAAGAGAGAGACACACAACCCTGGAATGGCAAAGTTTTAATTCTCCATGAAACACTAAAATGGGAAAGTTTTAATTCTCCATGAAACACTTCACAGTGTCTCACAGAGAGTTCCAGTCAATGCCAGCACTTACCTGTGACTTTCCATCTATTTTTATTGTTACAGAAAATTGATACCAACTTTTTAATGCAAAGTTCAAACAAAGTTATTGACCATTTTAAATAGGTTAAACAAAAGGGAAGGAGTTTAAATAGGTTCGTATGGTTTTTGGTTTTGGTTGGTTGTTTGTTTTTCAAATGAAGGAAGATAACATAGATTTGAGGTAATTTGCACTAATGCTGAATTTCTTTAAAAAGCATGTTATAATCAAAAATTTCAATCTCAATGACATTCCTTTTTCCGAAGGACAACTGTGCACCTAAAGGAAAGCAAAAAACTTACCATCTAAAATATGAACATATTTTAGGGATGTTTTTTAGTGAACGTGCCAGTGCTGGGTTAACGGACTCAATGATTTAAATGATCTTTTCCAACGTGAAAGATTCTCTGGTTTTATATCTTTGGACAAGTAAGATATTTCAATGAGAGAACGCAGAGTATTAAACGCTATTTCTTCCTGTGCTCTAAGAAGTTTCTTAATGTATTCTTCAGCTTTCTTTCTTACAGTTTTCTCAAGGTTCATAAAATCACATTGACAGTAGTGTTTATTTTAATGGACACCCACACAACAAAACTGGCCCGGGTTCTCTGGGTATGGCTTATTAATATCTTCAAAACTACATCAGGAAATGGTCTCTACAAGGAAAAGGGAAAGTTCTCATTCATTTTAGAGTGTCTGTTCATCATGACAGTGAGAAAAATAGCTACAGTATCAGCTTTCAAGACACAGTCATTAGAAACAGGTAAACTGTATTTTGATAGATGGACTTATTTTAGGGTGGTGGTCAAGAAAACAAAATCTTACAAGATGAAGCTGATTTTTCATGTGGCAATTTTGGCTGCAGAACATCAACATCTGGGAAGTTTTATATGGGGTTTGTTGGATTTTTTTTTTTTTTTCCTCAGGAAGTCCTCTTGCAGCTAATCAGGAATCTGGTTTGGGAGACAGTCTGAGATTTTTAAAATATAAATATTTCATCATTGTTGACTTTATTGGTTTTGCATTTTGTTATTTTGGTTTTTGTTGGGTTTTTTTTTTTCTTTTTTTTGGGTTTTTTTTTTGGGTTTTTTTTTTTGGGTGAGAGGTTGTATTTATTTCTGATAACTTTTTATCCAAGCAATTGCAGCAGACACTGATCAATACGCACAATGATTATTAGAACTGCAGTTGTTGCTACCGGGTCATATCTTTTCCTATACAAAAATCCCATTAAATTTTAGTTCGAGAGTATGCCAGATTTTTTAGTAAGGTAGATTCACTGCATTCTCACAGAAACAAATGACTTTTATTATAAAGTAATTAGTTCAAGTCTGAGATGCATTGAGTGATTTTAGGATGCATCAGTGTGGTTCTCTGTGCTATCAGATCCATTGTGGAAAAGGCTGTGTGTAGGCAGATAAATCAAGGAAGGAGTTTTTATTATAAATCTTATAAATGTCTGCCATTTACCATTTCATCGACATGTTGAGGGGAATATCTGCAAAAACTGATTTTTCAACAATATTTCAGTGTATGCTGCTGGCTCGTTCACACCCTGCCATGCTCAATACTGCAGTTTTAGAAGTTCAGGGTGTCAGAAACAGCCAAACTCCACGTTGAGCCTACGCAGCCTTGCTTATTGGCTTACTAACAAAAGCCTATTGTTAAATCCAGAACTAACAACATTCCCAAAAGTGAATCTGAGATGGAGAAGACAAAGAATTCTGAAATTTAAAGTTCCTATGGCAACACCGACTTGGACAACCTGCCTCAAAAATTAATACTTTCTCTTTTCCATTATGGTAGGAAGTGCAGGTAGGGAGAACCCTGCTGGAATAAACATGGTCAAACACCCACAGCCTTTCTCATTTTGATATCAAACACAAGCCTGTCAAGCCCAGGTTTTTAAATATGTTCAGAAAATATATGAATAAGAAGCACAGAGTACTAATGCCCAGATTCTGTGCACTGTCCTCTCATGGAGTATAAATCTGTTTATACACACACAAATGCCCCATTCAGCTTAATACATTTACTTACCATCCAATTCCTACACTGTTTTTATTTCAGTTTAAGAGATGCTTTTGAAAGCAGATATAGAGTTTGCTCTGTTCTTCTAATCTCATTTACTTCATTTCTCAGGAGGATTATTTCCTGGAAATCAGCACTGAGAAAGTATTTGAGAGTCGTATACCTGCATGTAATTAATTACTTCCTGTATCTGAGGTGTGCTGCAGTGTAAGCCAAGAATAAAAGTCTCTTTACCAGGTATTTTAATCAAGATCTTGCAGTATTGATTTGTCTCCAGCAAGAAAACTGTCTCCACGATCCCAACGTTCTGCTAAGGTTCTTAGAGAGAATTGAGTATGCACAGTGTAAGACAGGCATGGGAAATATTTAATAAGTGTGATAAAAAGCATCTGAATGCCAAATATTTTACAACTGTAATTTTGAGGCACACAATGTAAGCCTTGTCACCCGTACACCTCTGCTTAAATCTTCCCTTAGGATTTTCTTTGTGCATGACACCAAGACAGTTCCTAAATTATAATTGTAAAACATTCTCCCTTCAAATTGCATGGTCCTTGTCAAATACCTGAAAGCCTGTAGGATCTGAAAACCTCCTCATTGCCAGCATGCTTTGTATCTCCAAATTCTACAAAATTTGGGGAATACGTTGACCTTGAAATTTAAGATCAAACCTTGCAGCTCATATTAGACTTTGATACCAAGCCACAGGTGTGATACTAATTCACACAAACTTTGTCCATTTTAACTGCCCCATTATGATGTACGTCATATTCATTTTGTAAGATGCCTTTTCCAAAGGCATGTTTGCTCCCAGAGCCAATAGTCTCCATTTAAACTGTTCAAACAGCAGGACATTGTCTCCCAGTAGAAAATCATCTCTGCAGGATTTTATCACAATTCTTTAATTTGATACTAGTGAAAAACTGTAATCCAACAGGAAAATGAGTTGTGTAACATTGTTTCTGGGATTGCTGCACCTTCTCCAAAGGATTATTTCTGCAGGATTAAACTAAGGCCACTGAAGTACAGCTGTACTGAAACTTGAATTCTGTGTCAGCTGAGGACCTGGCTCTTTTCCCTGAAGTTTTGCTCTCCTTCCCAGAAGTGTCAGCTGAAATGAGATGACAATTCCAAGGGCATCATTGACTTACCAAATGAACTCCTCCCAGTGACTGCCAAGAAGAACAACTTAGGTTTTCTTGTATTTCAGTAAATCCTGAGATCTATGGGCAGCTGATCTTCAACGTCTAAGAAAACCATCCCTGAATGGATGGAAAATCTACATTTGCCTCCATGGTATTTCTGGATGTGAGAGAGTCAGTTAAAGAGCAAACTAACCTTCCTTCACTGCAATGGCCTTTGTGGTATCTTCTAGAGCAGATCCCATGGCATTTTCCAGGAGGGGGGAAAATATTAAAATTTTACATTTGAGAGTGTCCTCAGAACTGTTTGCATATTATCTCAACAAAACCCATCTTTTGCAGACAGAGTGTTCTTTCTTGATAGGCAGCAAAGATTATCCTGACACAAGCACGCAGGATTTGTGGACAGCTGGAACTCAAGAAGTTTGAACTGCATACAGAGACAGGTTTGGATGTACAGGGCTTTAAAGTTGCTCTCAGAACACTGCTTCCAAAACATCACTTCAGGCAAGAAAAGTAAGTTCTATACCTGTTTTCAAATGTCTTTCTCACGCAGAAGAATCCATTTCCCTTGCTCTAAAGGATTACGATGTACAAGGCAAGGTTTAAAGAGACAATCCTTAAAAACACCAGGTGCTTGAGAGAATCAGCACATGAAATACTAAAAAAGGAGGAAGACAGGAAGAAAGCATGTCCTTCTTGGTGAGACAAGTGGTTTCCAGAAAAGCAAATAAAATTTTTTCAAAGCATTTTCTTGTCTGAAGTGTCTTTTAGACTGTTCAAATGGTAAAATCTCCTACCATTCCTTTAAATATTAGAGGCACTGAGCCTCAGATATACAGATCACATTAGATATACAGATACAGCTACCTTACTCTTCTAAGTGTCAGATCTTGAAACAACTTTTGCCTTTAATATGTTAATATACTACAGCAGCATGAGCATAAATATAATCCCACTTTCCTTTATACCTCTTACCTCTCTTCCTCTGCTTTATTGGTTTCATGAGTTTTGGGAGGAGAATGTAATACTAATAATCATTTCAAAGAAAATCTGCTCCGGCCACTTCCAGCTGATGCAGAGGTAGTTTGAGGTACAACATGTGGCTTCAAAAGCAATTTGTATTGTAGGACAGGACCTTTTAGAGGGACCTGTAAACCCAGCTTTGGAATTGCCCTGCAATGTCATTTTGCTTCTCAGTACCTCTCCAAGTCATTGTAGGACTGCAAGGCTGATCAAAGGTACAGGATGGTATCAGCATGATGAGTGTATAATAGACCAGCTCTTTTCAGCCTGGAAAAAAAAATAAAAAAGATAAGGGAAGAAGTACATGACAGATGCCATCAGTGGCACAGAAAAGATAAAAAGATAACAAGTCATTCGTTGTCTCTTTCAATGGAATGAAATATAAAGCAGGCAGGTCCAAAATAAGCATGCATTTTCAAAGTGAAGAGTTAAAAGAGTACTCCTTGCCACAGGCAGTTGTGCATCAAACTTTTAGAAGTATTGAAAAGGCAATTGATGAAGTTGAAGATAAGAAATAATTCACTCTGGGCTATTAAGTAAAGGCACTTCTGCTGGTTAAAGGGACTCTAAAGGAATTTCTTCAAACTGGGAGAAAATTCTCCAGAAAAGGATCATAGCTGACTTGTCCCACTCCTATATTTTATTCCATTTACCAAATATTGGTCATATCAATCATGCATTGTGTGACAGGATACAAGGTTAGATGCACATTTCCTCTGATGCACTACAGCTATTCCCTTCATCTAACTGTGTGGAAAGAACCACATCCTGCCTGGATAATATAAGGAAAGCTCCATATTTTCATGTCAGGATTATTTTTTTAAGAATGCTTTGCAAACCCATTTGGAGTATGGATTATTACTAAAGCACACTCATTGATAAAGAGGTGCACAATTCCCATTTTGTTCTTGTGTAGATTCTGTATGAAACAACCTCACCAGAGAATTTGCACAGTTAAGACTGTTCAAGACTTGGAAATACAGTCTCTTAATCCAGGGAAGTGATTATTTCAAAATCTTGGTGATAGCCTTGTTGTAAACTGCCTGGGAATTTCTTTTCTATATTAACAAGATGCATTTCCTAATCCCAGAGGGTGTCAGAACCAACATTAACTTCCTAATTTCTACCTTTAAACCTGAAAGGTGTTTGTAAGGTACCAGAGGCCTCCACCAAGGGGATCCATCAGGTGTCACCATAACATTTAACAGGTTTGTTGTCACACAGCCCTGGTACCAGTCAGAAACCAGAACAGCAGGTTGAGGGAACACTTTTGGTCCTCTCACCAGGCCTTGCTTAAAAAGAGTTGCAAAGGAACCCCCAAAATAAGGCTGAAGAGGTATGATGTTGAAAACTGACAGCACAGAATGAAACACCATCCCTACTTACCCCAGTGTGTCACTGTTTTCACAAGAGATAGAATACACTTGGAAATTCAATTAGAATTTGCTGGCATTCAACAAAGTTACAGTTGACTGAGATCATGTCAATCTCATTTCTCAGTGAAAAGAACCCAAGATCTTGTATTTCTCCTTTAAAGGAATCTAGAATCTTTTAGATCTTCCTCAGGACTGTCAAAATTACATGAGCTAAAAAGTACAGAGAAATATCAGTACCTATTCCGTTTTGCTTTTTTTTGCTTGTTCTTTTCCTCAGTTCTCTAAGTGGCTTTATCTAGAGTAAGCCAATATTGGGTTAAATTACACATCAGTAATTTTCTAAAAAAAATTATTATTAAATAATCAATTTCTTCATATTTCCTGGCACAGAAACTGTTCATGGTTTTTGGTTTCTTGCAGGGCAGGTGGAATTCAAATAATGGCTAAGTTGGGGGCACAGTCACTGCATGTTAATACATTTTTTCTTGTGAATGTAAGTTAAATAACTATCACCTCTATCATACATAAACTCTGCTGGTAGAGCCATTGCTCAGTGATGGAGCTGAACGTCCTCTAAGAGGTTAATGTTTAAAATAAATTCTTCAGCATTCAGAACACAGAACTGGTAAAATTGTAGTCATGTAAATAAAATTGGGTCACAAGTCATAATATCCCTTATGTCTTAGAAAGGTCCTCTACTCATATGGTAACTGTGCACAGACTAGATTTATCCTGCTGTAAAAAGGATACCAGGACCCTGGAAACTTTAGCTCAAGGATTCTGCCATTACAGAATACAGCAGTGCTGATACCAACTTTAATAGGTATTCTTGTTATAAGAAAGTATCCGAGAAAAGATTCCCCAAATGGGACAAAAAAAGAATTTCACATATCTCCATTTTTCCATGTAGGAGGTTGTTCAAATAGGTGTCCAGTACCGAAAGTGCTAACAAATTATTTAACAAATTGCTGCGACTGTACATCTGAGGTTTTTCCAATGTCACATACTCAGCTCATGAACCAGTAAGTGATAAAATTATTGGACCTAATAAAGAAGCATTAGTTGAATTTCCATGAGCCAAACTGCACAGAATGATAAATCATCATGAGGTACCCTCTGGCTTGAAGAACATCTTTAAATTTATGAACTGTCCAGCTAACAACTCAAAGCTAGCCCTTCAGGCTTCTCTAGTTTGGAYATTGGAAATGATAGACTTGCTCTTTAAAAATGACTCTGTTTGCATGTGCCTGACTTAAAACACCTCAAAGAATTTTGATGAGAAGGAAGGATTTTATTCTTCTCAATACCTTGTATTGTAAGAAAAAGACTTAAGTTCAAATGGCTGCCTACAACATTTTTCAGCATTACACTATTGACAGAAACGATCAGAATCTAACTTGTGTTGTTACTATGGAGGTAAAAAACTTCAGTCCTTAGAATAAATTCTCATATCTTTACTCCCTCTTCTCTCTCAATTTTCCTACCATTTCTCCTCTTGCTTTTTCAATGAATCTTTATTTAATAGTTGAGGAGTGAGCAGAGCCCCATTCAAAGTATAAATTTCTGCATAAAAACACAAAAAAAGGGAGTCATATTAGCAGTTCTGTGCTCCGTGACAAAAACCCAAAATAACAACCTTCTGTCTAGTGGATAAAAGCTTGGATAAAAACTTGATCTTTTCATGTTCATATGTCGTGCATGGATCAGTTTTATTTATTAGCAGATGGGTAGATTCTTGCATTACAGTTGAAGTGACAATTCCTTTAGCATTCAAAGCAGATACTTCTGGAATTAGCTGACAATAGAGTTCATGTTTATATGCATGGGATGCATTTACACTTATAACTATGTCATGATCTACAACATCAGTTAATGTGAAAATTATGCATTTAGGTTTAACACTGTGTAAATGACAGAGAGGCAGAATGGAAAAGTCCATTTAGCTTTTTAAGTACAGCCTCCAAAGGCAGTTTAGAATTCTTAGTTAGCAACTACACTAATATTTTTTTTGTTCTTTTATTATAGAAATGCGTAGAAAAAGACATTTGACATTTCAAATACAAGGAACAATTCCACCTGCTCTCCACTCTTTGCTTTTATTGCAAAAGGCTGTGCTTTTATTGCAAAGCTATTTACTACAAATTGCCTCACCATAACATCCTGTGTTAGTGTCTGTGCTATAATAACCAAGGATGTTCATGTCACTACATTAACCACCCTTCTCTGACCCTGAAGGGCTGAGAGTCTTTCCAAGATGATGTGTTTTTCTTTGTACAGAAATGATAAGTATAGCATTACCTTGCAAGAAAGAAAAACATATTCCTCTAGGCTAGCTTGCCTCATCACAGCATCCTAAAAACCACACCAATCAAGCATCCTTGACCAGTTCCATGCTTAACTGGTTTCAGGAGTTTTTCTACAGGAGAATTTACAGAGCATGGGGTTTAAATAATTCATTCAACCAATTCTGTCAGCTGTAGAAGCACAAATGAAGGAGCCAAGATGGCACACTCCCAGGTTTGGCAGCTGCCAATAAACTTGTGGGATTTCCATTATTCAGCTGAATACCTGCACAGGTAACCACGATTGTGATGCAGCTCCTCGCACTCGTTAAAATCTGTGTGCAAAGGGAACAAAATATCTATGTCTAAACCAGACTGTAACAGTTTAAAATGGACATTGTGAGAATATTTCTGAAACAAAAATAAGCTACAGGAGAAGTGTGTACTGCAGGATTAATAGTAAAGAGGACTCTATTGGACATGAGTGAAGTGAAAATGTTTCTAGGAAGAAAAACAAGTAAAAAGAGTTCTGCCTAATGTACCTCAGGCAAAAAGGAAGGGACAGGAGAAGCTAATCTGCCACCTGTGCCAGTCTCAGCCATTATGCCAACTGGTCACCAGCAGAGTAAGATTGTTTTACTTTTAAATAAGTCTTAGTTTGGTTATGTTGAATAATTTTTGTATTATTGTATCAAAATAATTTAATGCAGAATGTCTTGGTATTTCACCATCATTCCCTCTGATGAGCACATCACTTTAGGGGCCCTACAATAATCTATTGCTGCTATCACCACTAGTCTTACCTCTACCATTTACAGAAGTAAAAGTGGGTTTGGGTTATTTAGGCAAAAAATCATGATTGTATAATCTGAKTGCTAAATTTCTCATCTAGAGGGGAAAGTCCTGGGAACCCAGCCCTCTACCAGTATGATTTACCTGTTCATTACTTCGTGGAACATGGATATTTATGAAAAAAACACCTTTCTTGTAAAAAAAATGAAAAAAAATCTGACCTGGTACCTTAACTCTAAGTCATATGAATTTTAACTTCAATACATGCAAATGAATCTTTTTTTGCAATGTTTCTTGCAAAAACTCTGCAATTCCCTGTTTGCATGCACACATGCATGGGCATCCTCAAGACAAAACATATTCAGTGGCGTTTATTTATATATTTTATATAATCCCACATCTTTTATTTTCAGTTAATGGATAGAAAATCCACATCTTTTTGTACTTATGTTAGTGTACAAATAAACACAATAGTTGCTACTTAGAATTCCAGTTCCTAGAGATTTAAAGAACTCCCTTCACAAATAATCTTGATTTCAAGGCAGTTAAATTCAACCTAGGGTTATAAAACATGCATTATTTATTTTTCCTATGAGCTCTAAAAGTGATTTAATCTGTTTATAAAGGGGGAGTTCAATTTTATTTAACTTTTCTTAACAAAGATCCCTGTGCTGCAGAATGTTTTACCTTGAAATTGTCACCCTTGCCTCCTAAAGAGAATCCAGAGAGAAAAAAAACTCTCCTCAGACATAAGAGCAGTCATATATCATTTATTGTTGGGATTTATAATCATATTTTCTACCCGTTAGTAATTCATAATTAAGAAGCAATGAGCAAAAATTATTGCAAGGTTTCATTTCTGCCCCAATTAACATTTTGGATTTTGCTTTGGGGTCTTCATTACAAACAACTTGCCCAGCTAAATGATGTGGCAAGTTATCTATATTTAGTAACCTATAATTTTAGCTTGTGTTTTACTGGTGGAAAACATGAGCAACCGACATCACTTCAGACAACAGGAAAGAAGAATGAGCTAATATTAAAATCCCCAATAGCATTCATTAATCTTCTGTGACTAAAACCCTCTGCCTGGCCTTTCTTTCAAAAGACAAAGATTTCCAAACTGATTAAACCTAGAGGTAAAGCTGTTTTGCATATATCTTGTAAAAAGCCCCAAGCTGCCCTAAAATTTAGTCTAAAATTTAGCTGCAATCAGATTTTTCTTAGACAGTCATGTACCAGCTTGGAATTCTTCCAGGTTTATTCCTCAAAATCAAATAAACTTGAAGTCCGATTTTTATAAATCAAAATTTATAAAATTTGATTAATTAATTATTTAACTATTTAATTATATAATATAACAATCTAATATATTATTATATATTAGGTTATATATGTTATATAAATAAATCATGATATAATTTTAAAATTTATAAAAAATGAAATCACATTTTACCTGATCTCATCAGATGTTCTAAAATTGTTCTAGAAAACAGGGTTCTGTTGATGCTACTGAGTGCAGTGCTCTGAGTGGACCATGTTACACCAGGAGTACATTCTAACATTAATTGGCAATTCATTAAGCTTAGCTTATCTGTGCCATCAATTAAGTTTAATTTTACCCAGGTATCATCCAATGTACCCAGAAGCACAACCACATATCTCCTTGCTTTAGGCTTTATTCCTTCAATTTCTGAAGTACAAAAGAGCTCACAAATAGATGGTGGGTAAAATGCAGGCAGAAACCACCACAGCAACTCTGATGCCAAAAAAGCTCAAAAATCTGTGCAGAGGTTAAAAGCAGTTCTTTAGATCTGGAGAAATCAGTTCTAATCTGATTCATCTGAAATCATTGCAAGCTCCACTCCTGCCTTCAACACCACAAACACTGAATTAACGACTACATGTGTACTCAACATTTTCCCAAGTTGCTGGAAGGTCTTTATGTGGCCAAAGCAATTCCCATCACAATTTTCCCTAAATAAAGTAAACTAAATAAAACTGGAGGTTGGTTTGAAGCCTCATTTCTGAGAGCAGGGACCACACTTTAGACCAAGTGTTGCACTATAGTTATTCCAAACGGGAAGAAATCATTCCATTTAAGACACTAATGAGAGTCAGAAATCCTCATTGGGTCAAGAGCAGGAGATGGCGCTACTCAGTGTGGCTTACTGAACACAAAAGTGTCTTTTTATGAAGTGAATGATTAGCTTAAAAAAGGAATTCAAATTATTTCTGATTGGGATATTTTTGAGGTGATTTCTGACTCTTCTGTCCAGCTGGAGACAGAATATATCCACCCCTGATATCAAAGAATGTTACAAAAAAGCCCTGCTAAATATAGAATTAACATTGAAACTGTTTTTTTCCATATTACTTGCAACTAGAATAAGCTGACAGACACATGGGAGATATCCAGTGTTTTTCCAAATACCAGTTTTAATACTTTGTAATAAAATTGTTTATGTGAGACGTTGACATAATTGCTTGCAGATACAAATTAAGAAGTTATTTCCTAAGCTGTGCAGAACTACAGTCCTGTGGCATAAAAGTAGGAGTAAATAAATACTGCAATATATTTTGTAGAACATTTTAATGCACTGTATGTCCTATAAATCAGGAGAAATGCACTACTTCTCTTCTCTGGATTTAGTCCTACAGAAGATAGGGCCACCTAGACTTCAATCCTGCCCTGAACTTAATCCTATGTATTTTATCTCTGAAGGTCTCACCAAGTGTATGAAATAAGACATTGAATCATACTGGGGATGATGGGGGGAAAAGAGCTTAAAAACTAGAACTGGATAAAGCTAAATCAAGCCAATGAGCACCATAAAATCTGCTTGAAGTCAAAGTGCCTTTGCCAACCACTTTGGCAGCTTAATATTCCAACTTCTCAAAGCTGGATCCTTAGAAATACGTAGAAAATGTCTCCTGTCCATAGCCAGACTTCACAGGGAAAAGTTGTTTCTTTTTCACACGGGTAATGTTTAACTCTTTTGATTTACCCAGCTGCAAAGATCTGAACATCTCTTCAGAGGAGGTTCGTGAGACTTTCATGAGAACAATCCTGTATTACTGAGGGGCTGTTCCCACAAGGTTCCCACTGCCCCCTTTCAAAAAAGCAGGTCTGGCTGCTGAATGGTTGTGGATTTATACTTAACAACAGACATTTTGCAAAGCAACGTAAAATTCCAAATAAATCAGACCAGAATGGTTGTTTGACCTCAAATCAAAGCGTCCTTACAGAGTTTCTGCCCACACACCCAAACTCTTTTTTCCTCAGAACTGTCAGAATAGAGTTTCCTTCTCTTTTGAACCAGTAATAGTGCTTGGTAGTAACTCTGAGCTGCAATTCAATGCCGGATAGAGCCTCTCTAGAACTCAGTCTCTCTAGGAAGCCTCTTTTAAGCTCGAGAACAAGCTGGTCATTCAATATTTCTGTCATAAAGATACTTCCAGGCCTTTTCTGTGGATACAATGACCAAAAGAACAGCACTGAAGATCTCATCACAGCTCAAAGATTTCTAATTCTAGCAATGGAGCAATATCCAACCCGTATCAACCATCAGAGTCAAGCTCTATATAACGTATATTTCCAGCTTTTGGACCATCAACTTGGCTGCTCATAGACCTCAAGACAACGAGAAAAAAATTGTATCCTGATTATCCAAGTGCTGTTCCTCAGGAGCAGCACACTTACACAAACTTGTCATAAAAAATTAAATAATTTCTCCATAAGGAAGCTGCTTTGCTAATGTAAAAGAGAACATTCAAATACTGAAATATCCACTGTCTGCTACTTAATAAACAAAAAGCAGATAAAAAGCAGATATATTTTACCTACCCTTTGTTGTAGCCTTGTGCTAGAACAGCAAGGAGATGCAGAACTTGAGTTCCACTTAAAGCATTGGCAACCAAGCTGTCAGGAAAACTGGGTTTTCTCTGTTTTGTAGTTCTGATTATGCCCAAATCAAGCTAAAGCAAACAAAATAATTGCTAGCAACCGAAAAATTAAAAAAAAAATCTTGTTTTTCTAGAAGTATTAGCATCACCTTTCAGGGTGCTTGAACTCCACTTTAGTCCCCCAGACCAGGTTTTGGAAGTGATCTGGATATCCTGACCACACTGCCCATCAGCTGACAATTGACAATAGACAAATGGTGCTAAGAGTGATGAAAACTTTATTTATGTAAAAAATTAAAGGAGGTTATGACATTGAGCTGAGAGTTAGAAGCAAAAAAGTCAAGCAAGATTAATCACTATATCTTAACCAGCTTATCGATGTTGGCAAATGTGCTTCCATACATAACATTACTATGAACTTGCTTCACCCTAATACAACCAGGAAAAGAATCTACAAATACCATTTCAAAAAGAAAATGATGACATTCTACATATTCAACAACGTCACATGTAATTCTAAATTTCTTCTTTTGGTTGCCCAAACTAACAATTCAAATAAGTTATTTATGGAGATAAGATTCAACTAAATTAGGTTTTTGTAGTTGTTTGTTTTCAATTAATACAGTAAACCAGGACAAAAAAATTAATCAAATACATTATCTTATAGAGGTTATTTTACTCAAATCATTAAAAAATCAAACCAATTACCATGAATTAAGCATTAGATGCACTTTTCCTTTTGATTATGCATCTGCTATCCAGCTTGATAAGACAAGAATCATCAGATACAAAGGCGTTACGTGGAAAATAATTATAATTAAGTTTAACATAGCCAGAAGCCAACTCTTCATTACAACACTGAAAAAATTTCATGTTAATGAGAAGGCACATCTAAACAGACAGTTTCACAGCTTTGGAAAATAAGAACTCCTTTTCCCTCTAGGCAAACAAACAGCAATGACAAAGTAATTTTCCAAGTTCTGAGGTCCTGCCAGGACCTGCCTACAACTACTGTATCTGAATTACCTGATCACATCCCTTGCTTTAGATTTGGATTTATTTTACTTGTAGCCGCCACATTAAGAATTTTGTTATTCCAAATGGTAGTTGCCTCTTCATTCTGCAGGCTTATTTCTTGTTTGAATATTATTTAGAAGACATCTACAAACCAGGAGTAAATATATCATGGTATGGGTTATTACTATATGCTTCTGCTTGGTTCTTTGATGGTAAAATTTATAAAAGCATAGTGCTTTTATAACATGAATTCTTCTTCTCATCATATTTTGACTATTCCCATATTCAGCTGCAATATGTTGTTCCCCAAACTTCATATGAAATTTTCTTCATAACTTGGTTGTGGATTTTTGTTTTGTGGGTTTTTCTTTTGTTATTCCTGTTCTGCTGTTTTTGGGGGGTTGTTTTTTCTTTAGATTATAGACAAAAAGGATCCTATGGAAGAACATACTGAAAATTTAATGAAGTGAAGGTGAATGGCATCCAGAAAACAACCCCAAAAAGCTTACCCACAACTTACACTTAAATCCACATTTCCAATTGGCAGTCACCTTCTTCTTGCTCACGCACCTGATTTTGACTTTCAAGAACACTAATCACATGCTTTTCCAAGGAACCGAAATTTAAAAGATTTATATCACTTTTATGTTCTTTTCTGACTCCTCGCTCGTTAACAAGGTGAGCACAACAACTGCCATTTTTCAGTCATTAAAACCCTCCTTATCTCCATCTCTTGGTTCCAAACCTTATTAAATACTGGCAGATCCATTCATAGCCCTGAGAGATTAAAGTTTTATACAGGAGTATCTTTCCCATTAAAAGAAAACCCTCAGAGTTGTTGCCCTTTATCCAGTTGGCCTGCAGATAGACTGGATAAAATTAGGGTTAAAAATTCTAATCTGTAGAATCAGAGAATTATTAGGGTTGGAAGGAACCTTAAAGATAATTTTCTTCCAACCCCCTGACATGGGCATGGACACTTTCCACTAGACCAGGATGCCCAGACCATCATCCCACCTGGCCCTGAACAACCCCAGGGATTCACTGCTGCTCAATAATGCAGCCTTTTCTGACCTGCACCATTCATAAAAAAAAATATAGGATAATAAAGAACAGATGGACCTCAACAAATTGCTCTTTCTAGATACACACAGAACTCACAATATGAGACCGCTCTGCCATTTCTAGACAGGGAATACCTCTGCTGTTATAACTCACAAAAATAGCTAATTATTCTCTGGCAAAATTCAAAAGACTAAATAAGTCGGTGAAACTCTCCCAGTTAATTTTTCTTGTCTTTTTTTCATAGCCCTGATAAACTGAATTTAGTGCAGCTGGAAATATCTCATAGGCACCTATTAAGATCTCACATGTGAAAGAGATTAGATTTAGATAAATGAAGATTAAAGCACATTTTGCAAACATAGGTCTACTTTATCTTTAGTAAGGAGGTACAGATCATAAATACCCAGGCAACATGGAAATATCTCAGGATTAGAATACTACTACCATTCTCAATTATTGAACTAAATAAAAAATTTCCCTACCATAACAAATTACAACTTCCTGAATAACTACCATGGGAACTAAGCGAAAAAAAGGGAAAAAGTAAATCTCATAAACTTCAAGCAGAGACTTAAGCAGTTAGATTTCTATACCTGATTTCTTTAGATAGTCATCTTTAACCTTTTTCTACTAACAGAACATGAATTTCTAAGGAATTACAGACTTTTGGAAAGAAAACACCTACAGAAATACACAATAACTTCCACATTTTATCTCTTTTCTWCTCCCCTCTGCTAGTATCCCTAAATGTTGAAAAAAAGCTTTAGTGAGCTGCTCTGTATTATATAGGGACATTGACTTCTCCCACTTGCAGCAGGCTCTACTTGCTAATTAGCCCTTAATTAAAATGAGTTGCAGCTGGTTTGAGACACTCCCCTCTCCCCAACCTCAGTGCCCTGTTTCTAATTTCAGAAGTAATAAAAATTCCCACAAGCCAGTYTGGTCTGGGTACTTTTCTTGAGAGAGTATATTCAGCATTTCTTTAGTGCTCTTTCCTCTTCCTCTCCTCCGTTTGTCTTCTAAGTATATAATTTTAAGAATAGATTTTGCTTCTTCTT
>QVAJ01000076.1:971799-982663 GCA_003546035.1 Mixornis gularis
CAAAGGTCCATTTGACCTTCCCTGGATGTGCAAAAGTCTACAAGGACGTGCAAAATCTGCAAGGATGAGCAGCCTCTTCTCTCTGTTGTGACTGTGTCTCCCCATGTTCCTGAAWAAATATCACTGAACAAACCTCATTTCAGCTTCCTTGTTATATTCCTGACTCACCCCTCTGAAAGTTAATCTGATTTAAGCCAAGAAAGACATTAGAGTCTCCAGGAAATGCTCTGAAATTATTATTGTACCCRACAAATAGAGATGTGAGTGGAGTTTTAAAGAAAAAAAAAAAAATCTGGAAGGGAAAGTAGCGGGGAAAGGAAGCTTCTGGGGGAAAAAAAAGAAAACTTCCTTCTGAAAATATAAGAATGGAACAACAACAAAAATAGTCCATCTTTGTTAAGCCCTGATAAATACTTCCTTCCCATGTGTGTTTCCATCTATGAATCTYCTATGAGTTCAAAAAGTCAGAATTAAAATCCTAAATAATAAAGGTGATTTTTGGTTCTTTTGGAAAGAACCAAACTGAAAAACTGCAGGTTGAAGGATGCCTTCAGATCAGGTTTAACTTACAGAGAACGTTTCATGAGGCAGCACCAAATGTTTCTAAGTTTCCAATTAGCTTTCTAAATAAATGCAATGCATTTTAGCATTTAACAAGCAGAGAACATTTTTTGTCTTCATTTAATGTTCAAAATCCCAGGTTTCACCCTTACTCATGACCATCAGCTGTGGTGATTTACTGCTGTAATCTCCATACCTCATGAGATTTTACTTTGAGTCTGACGCAAAAGTGTTTAAAGTTGCATCTAGAGGCAGTTTGGTGTTGCCAGTGGCAGTTCTAATGGGATTTCCCCCTATCAGGAGATGTTCCAAGGTTGTTTCAATTTGAAATGTCCTCACAAAAGGAAATCCCAGATCTCTCTGTGACGGGGCACACTCCAGATGTGTCAAGCCCTACGAAGTTGTGTGCTGACTTTTCTCTATAATACCTTTCTCTTCTTCTCCAGCAACTGATACTTTTGGTAAATTAACTGAGATAYTGTAATGATATCCTTCAGAGATACTTGTGTCAGATGATATTGAACCCTGGGTGTGCAGTTGACAAGGCACTATCCAAGGCTGGCTGCACTCCCTGCCTCACATCCAAATACCCATTGGGCTGAGGAAAGTGCTCCCATGCTTTTCCTTTTTCTTTTTCCTTCCCAGAGACTTCTTTACAAACTCAGTCCACTGAAYGACAGATCCTGCCTGGCTGCAGGGAAAAGTTTTACTGAAAACTCAGCAGCCCTCATTGAGCAAAGCCTCTGCTTTCACCTTCCGGAAGACTCTTTCCAGAAGTTAATCCTAAACTTTGAGATGTTAAAGATAAATTCTCCATAGGAAGTTGTCAGGTTTTTGACAKGCTCTGTCTGTCTGAAGGAAATGATACAAGGAAAAAGACTTCTATGATTCCTTATTGGATACACAGAAGAATAACTTTGAATAGAAGAACTTTGTGCTTTTGAGAAAAAAGCAGAACTTGTAAGAAACAGAAATGTCTCATTCAGCAGATGATAAAATTTCCCATTGTAAGGGAATGAAGAAAGATGTTACAATCGATGTAAGGATTTGCAGTGGATATACAGCTGAGATAAAAACGCATAATGGGAAAATAATAATTTTTTTTCATTTTTTATTTTTTTCCCAGCACTCTGAACTTCAGGCAGCGAGGTAGAAAACACAAGAAGATGTAAGACTGCCCTTCAGCWCCAGTCAGTTTAGTCTCATGTTACTTTCCTGTAAATGTCCCTGAAGGTACAAGGCAGCGAGCAATCAGTTCAGAAAATTACTAGATTCACTTTGTGTGGCCAGAGGGGGATACTTGGTTAAAAGACAATGAGAAATAGAAAGTGTAATGAGATCCTATGCTCCTATTTCAGCCATGCATGTGATGGTAAAATATTAGCACAGTGTGAAGGAAATACAGAAAGAAAATCACTGTAAATATCAATGCAAAAAGTAGCTTGGGTGAGCTGATTTAYGGCCCAGGATGGTCATCATAAAATCCATGAAGGAAGTCATTGCGAAATCCATGGAAAATCAGTCAGAGGAAAACATTAATTTATGTACAGGCAGCACAGTTATTATTTTTTTCTTACTTGTACTTGGCATACTTTCTGTACTATTTTCATACAGTTTACAAAAAAATGGGATTTAGAAGTGACTTAAAAGAACAATATTCTGTCTACAAGAAATTTGTATATTTCAATATATAACAAAATTCTGAATACCTTTTTGATGGAAACCAGGATGTGTTTTGGCCTTGTTTATAGAGTGAAATTAGTTACTAAGCAGTAAAAAAAGATAAATAGGAGAGAAACTTCTTGACTTGTTGGACTGAAATAACAAATTATTTCAGARCAGTGTTGACATAATGTGGTGTCACAGGAAAGGCAAGATGAGGTTTGAGGTTCCAATGCTTTCAGGTTTGTTCTCACCTCAGATTTGGGGAACAAAATGCATTTTACACATTAGATCTGGAGATGAGATTCATTGCATTTTCTGTAGAGGACAGGTGCAGCATGTTATGGGAAATACAATTTGTTTTCCAGTCACATCAAAGTGTGGAACATTTTTTAATTCACTTAGAGTCAAATTTAATTGGCTCAGGATAAAATTTCMAGTGAGTTAAAAAGCAGTACTGCTTTAATATGGGTTTAAAACAATATAAAATAAWGGTATAATATTCCATTTTCCAAAGAAAATATGGCATAATCTTAAGGAAAGAGAATGGACATGGCTGAATAATCTTTCCTGCAGTTATAGGTGGGTTCATTTGGGGAGATTTCTTTGTTTTTTCTTTACCCAAGCCTTTCCTCTTTACCTACTTTCAATCCAAAATTATTCTGCCAAAAACGTGTTTCTAAAATGTCTATTTTCCCATTCAAACCAAGGTTGGTGTGCAACACAGCATTCAAATAAATTATAGAGAAATCATCCATGATTTCAACACAGCTGATAACTGTGTTCTCTCCTTGTGTGTTCCTCAATGGTCAGTCTGCAACAAATTGCCAGTTGAAAAACTGGAAATTGAAAGGTTTCCTTTTCGTAAAGAATATCCTTAAAGTCCCTTTAGTATTTTTTAGGCACTCAGATGCACTCATTTGGAGCTTGCTGTATTTCCAGGTACAGCACTTGTGCACTTAACTAGAGTTTAGAYGGAAATCACCTGCCATTTGGCATGGAAAAGATACTAAATGAGAAAATAATCTTTCATGATGCTAAGTCAGGTCACTAGGAAAAAATGTTGATGTCCCACTTAAAAAGGTCAGAGAAAATATGATCAAGGCCAGGGTGATAACACTTAAAATTCTTTTTTCCTGTAATGGATGTAAAGAACACAGTGAAAGATGGGAGGGACAGGTGGAGATGGTTTAAGTGGTGGCATTTAACAAAGGGATGTCAGGCAGAAAGCTGACAGCTGTTTTCAAGCCCAGCACTATATTTTTCACATAAATGTTCAGATGCACATAGAAAAAAAGAGAATTTCAAGAAGAGTTGGCTTGAGGGTCTCTTTTCATGCCTCTTAAAAGGATAATCAAGCTAAGAAAACAGTTAATCCCTATAAAGCAGTTAATCCCTAGGAATACAGCACATCTGGAAAGATCAGAGCCATACCAGAAGCCAGATGTTGCAATAATTTTATTTAGATTGAAAAACAAGAACAACAAAAGAAAATGAGAGAAAAGCACACAGTCATAATGGATGGAAAGGTCAACTTGAAAGACCAGGAATGCTTTTACTTTCTGTTTTTATGAGGGCTAAGGCATTGATCATTCTGGAAATGTTTTAATTTCTGAAGCATTTTGGAGGAAAAAACAAAAAAAAGATTGTTTGAACAGCTGGCTGCCAAAGCCATAGCTTTGAAAGTGGGTGCAGACTTGGCTTCACAAGCAACCAGAAGTTCTCCCTGTGATTAACCCTGGATCCACTGTGATTTTGTTGTGATAAGAAGGAAAAAAGTGTAATATATGAGACATTCCATAAGGAAGGGAACAGGTTCTAGTGAAAACACCGTGTATTGGAGGAGGAAAGATTCCTTCTTTTAGGAACTCTGCAAACATGACTCCAGCAAGTAATCTTGTCTCTCAATTTCACTTGTTTCTCTCTTGTGAGGCTTTGTTTCCATTCTAATAAATATTTCAAAACTCAGATTTGCAAAAGGTTTTTTTTTCCATCAGMTTTAATTATTAAATCAAGTTAGGTAAATGAGCAAAGGAGGAAAGATAAATTTCATATAGAATATTCTTCACAGAAATTGCACATGGACATTTTCTGATTATGTGGTTCTAATAAATACCTGAGTATCTATACTTTTTTCTCCTTGAATTATGTATGTATCAGCTGCAGAGTGTATAAGCATAAAGAAAACTTACTTCCTGAAATATTTATGACATGTCTAAAATATTAATAGCGACAATAACTTAATTCAAATGAAAAATAAACATACTTACAGTATGCTCTTTTTTCCTGATTCTGAACTGATTTGATTGAGGCATTTCAGTTATTGAGAAAAACATGATCCTTACATTGTGTTTGATATACAGGAATTCTATATTCGTATTTTTAACTAAATTTTWAAATATTTTTAACTAAATTTAAAATATTTTCACGTGCCACAAAAAGCATGAATCATTACAAAAGCTCAAGTAATGAAATTATGTCCTTACGTTTGATGTCATAATCTTGTTGGTATAGCCAGATGAAGTAATAAAACTATTGAGTTTGTTAAGCAGCACTAGAACAAGAACAASAACAACAAAAAATTATAATACTTATATGTGTGTGTGCTTTTAATTAAAAAATATGCATTTGTTTCAGGGAGGTCCCATCACTGGAKGTGTTTAAGCGTTCCAGGCCAGGCTGGAAGAGACTTTGAGCAACCTGGTCTGATGAAAAATGTCCCTGCCCATGGCAGGAGGTTGGAACTCAATGATCTTTAAGATCCCTTCCCAAACATTCTGTGATTCTGTGAGAAAATTTTGAGGTGGATGTTGAACATACCCAGTATTCTTTCTAATATAGTATAATCATGATAAACATCTAGAATTTTTTATAAATTATTAAAAATGTAATATAAATATTCAACGTAACTTTTAAAATTGAAGAAGTAAAAATGCTGTAGGGAGTAAATATCACTGCTGGTCTTTAGACAACTTTAATCACTACACAGGAAAGCAAAGTACATCCCCACCATTTTATGGAAGATGTATGTATTGTTAAACAAATATTCAGGAGATTTTTAGTTCAAATTGTAGGAGCAAGTTACATAGAAACAAGTAGGAAATGGCCAGGAAGTTCCCATAAAAGTTTAAATTGATCAGGAAAAGGATTCTGCAAAATCATGTAAAATTGYTCCATCCTTTTGAGTGTTAAATGCAATCAGATGCAAAAACTGACATCCAAAAAGTCCATAAACTGCTGACTGCAAAGACAATGCCCCCAGAGAAAAATCTGCCTGCATAATGACTATTTCTTTTTTAATCCAACTATCCTGTTGGCAAGCAGGATGCTGGAAGAGCAAAAAGCTGTAGCCTGTCTCTTTTTCTTCCAATAGTGAGTAATTCTTTACTTATTCTTGGGAGAAAAAAAGATTTAAGTACCTCAGCARTTAATTATGTTTGTAAACGTGTCCCAGACTTAAGGTTGAACATACAATTAATTTATTTGTTGATTTGGTGGGTTTGGATTTCATTCTGCAGATTAATCATTGCAGAACTCTAAGAGGTTCCAGTGATCCCAGCACAGACAATTTACAAGATTGTACCCTTATTTTGCCCTGTTCCACCACTTCTGGCAGGTGAACTTTCATATCTTTGAATTAAGAAATGGCTGCTTAAAACTTTGAGGTGAAGTGTGAAGAGCAGTAAGATCACATCCAATTATAAAATAATTCTCCAACAATGTTAACTTACAGGTCACTCATCTTTTTAAGAAGCCATAAATAATTTATTCATTACTAATTAGCTGCATCTACTTTACCATCACATCTCCCATTTAATGAGCAACATGAGAGCATTATGTTAATTTAAAACTATACGACTTGTCAAAAAGGAGTCAATTAAAAGGATTCTCTTCAGGAGGCTCTAATAGAATTCAGGACAGGATTACACCAGAAACAAAATTGAACTTTCTGTCCTGTGGGTATTTCTGAGAGCTCAAACTTGCTCTGTCCCAAACTGAAACAAATAGAGTGGATCTGTTTATTTGTAAGGGAGGCARAGGCACGTCAGTTTGAATCAGTCACTCTGTATATCCTGATTGCTCATATTTCATGCTTATATTTCAACTCTATTCTGCAATGTGCTGTCAGGAGATTGGATTAGGAAGAACCTTTATTGTAGCAGTTCTTAGGATGCTRGAAGTGAAAATTAGATTTATTTTCTTTTCTGAAAAGTTTTGAAGGGTGAAAGAGACTCCCCATGGCCCCACGATGTGGCTCCTGTTGGCACAAACAGTGGAGAAAAACTTTGAGCTCTTCTCCCAAGCCCCTATGCAGGGCAGAAACTCCCTTATTTTCCATATGAGAAGACAGCTCCAGGGGAGTATAAAAACTTAAACCTAGCTCAGTGAAGGAAAGGATTCATTTCAGTCTTAGCTCATTGGGTTTRGTCAGCTGCATTGATATAGCAGGGATGTGGGCAGAGAGCTCACAGAGGCAMCTCTGCAATGCAGGTTCTCAAACAAGGCAAGATGACTCCTGCAACAAAGATTTTGAGTTAATTATCATGAATAAGTTWTCTGTACCACTCACTCCTTCAGGATAGCAGATATAACTGCAACTTTTTATCTAATTTCTCGAGACTTCTTATAAATTTTGTACTTATTTACAAAATTAGGACAACAATTTCTAGGCACAGGGAAGGTAGGGATTATTTTATCTATGTATATGGATAGGCTCTTAAAGCCAAAAAATTATACAATTTATTGATTAAAACAATTGACCAGCTCACCAAACTCTAGATTTCTAAAACAAAGGTCCTAATTAAAGGTGAAATATTATCTACAGTTAATAGTAAAAGAGGAACAGCTCCAGAACCCCAAACCAGTTTATTTGGAAACTTAACTTAGGACTCCCACTGGAGAAAATCACCTTTCTGAAGACATCAAGCTTGTACAAAACATGGACAGGGAGAGTGAGCTGTTAACAYGAGAGTTATCYTGACCTGTGGAACTCAGAATGCAGRAGTGTGAAATGAGAGAGAGCACAAAGGTACAAAGAGATCATGGAGCACCACCTTGGCTTGTTTAATGGTTACTTTAAATTTTCATGGTTATTTAAACTGGATTAACTGCAATTCTCAAACGGTCTGACTGAAAAAACAATCCTCTCATCTCTCATGAAAGGATAAGTCTAGAGAATTAAGAGTGCCAGCAGCAAGCCTACAAGAGCAGAGGAATRGTCCAGCAGCCTTTAGGAGGTCTTTACTTTCATTATTTTACACTGACAGTCTTTCTCTTTCTCAAACAAGACATTTCCCACCCAAAGCCTGTGAGCACGATGTTATCTTTGCACCAGGAGCACTCAGGGTTGGACTCRACAGAGATTAGATGGAAATCTCCTGAATTTTAGACCCCATTTGTCTTCCAGTCCCCAGACACTTGACTCTTTTCCAGTTGATGATTAATTAATTGACTGTGAAGCTCTTGGCACAGCTTTTCCTTACATATCCCTTGGTTCTATCCCACCTCCAGAGTTTTGGGCTGTCTCTGAGCCCCTCTGCAGCATCCACTGATGTTTCCTGCAACCAGGAAAGAAAACACCATCACATGGCATTTTAAAAAGTTTGTCTTCRAGTAGGTTTTAAAACTTGCTTTTTTTATTTTTTTTTCTCTAGCCATTCTCAGTAATCTAGAAATCGAAGTATTGTCAGGACCAATAAAACATACACAGCACATAATAAAAAATACATTTCTGAATGGTCTGAAAGAATTTTCATTACAATCAGACCTATCTCCAGCAGTGCTCAGTTTGTGTATTTCTCACTCTCAATACTAAATATCAGTATTTAAAAATAAAAGCAGGACCTTGAATGTTTTAAAATAACTCTGATACCACACAACCCTTCCAGGCTATTAACTCCCTGGGAATGCAGCTTGCCAGATAAATCTGTTCTGACCTGTGGCCCATTCTGTATTTCTCCCRGTTCCCTAGAGACAGTTCTACAGTTTTATCATCAGGGGCTGCCAGCTTAATAATTTCATATAAGTTAAAAAGAAAAAAAAATGAAAGAACACCTTTTTCTTTTTTATTTTTTTAATATGAAAAGGCACTTTAAATTATGAAACCATTTTAGAGTCCCACTGTTGCTAGAAGAAAATACAGAGAAGTGCAAAGTCACCATGCAATGGCACAAATGCTAATTCTGAAAAGAAATATTCATTTATTCATGCCGTCAAGTTGAGAGGCATTTTCTGTAAATTCACAATAATACATTTACATCTGGATTCTATCACYATGGGACAGAGTTAAGATTGTCTTTATTACTAATTTATTTCTTTTAAATCATAGGTGTTCAACATTTTYAAATTTGAGCTTCCCTAATTTATTTCTTTTTTAAGTTGTGACTMATCATGCAATGGAATTTAGGTGTCACACTATGGACTTCTTTTTGTTTCCTGCTTCTTGTAGGGCCATTCAGAATAATCCACTAATTTTTAAAGGTGATTAGGAGTTAGGCTTTAGATATCACTGCTTTAGATAATTGGATTTCATTATCTTCAGCCTTAACTCTACATTTCTTGATTTATCTCTTCCATGGTTCATCTTATCTGTGAAAAAAATCCTGTCTGAAATTATCTTTAGAAGAACAATTTTGTTCAATGTCTGCTGAAGAAATTTTCATTTATGAAAAGTAATGTAGGTAGAAATGCCTATCAATCCTGAAAGTGCATTTTTCAGTCATACCTAGTGCTTTAGATGTCAGCAAGTTGAAGGCCTCCATCCACAGCAGAGGCAATAAAAATGRCATAAGAAATATAGAATTACCTTCATACATTGAATGGAGAATTAACTGAAAAGTAAGAACAAGGAATAAATTTAAAAAAAAAAATCTGAAAAAACCCTGAAAGCCTATAAAATAATATAATTCCACAAAAATTATGCCTTTTTATTCCATTATAGGTAAAATCCCTAAAAAATAAGGAAATTATGTCTGCTTTCAGCTGGTGGYGGTGGTGGATAAATTTCCAAGTAAAAATGTTTTTAACAATAGTAATGTGAGAGTAGCTATGAAAACACAAAGGCTTTGTCCTCATTCTAAAAGAGTTAAAAGCAGAAAAGCAAAAGCATGGAGAAAACCTATTGACACCACTTAAAGGCTTAATAATTGCTTCACATTCTTAAAAAAAAAMCCCACCAAATTCAACCATTCCATCAAAATGTAAAAACACATCACGTACAGGTATGGTCAGGTTTTTAAAGTTTCTCAGAGTGCTCTTCCTTTTTTCCCTCAAACAAATATATGCCAAGAGAATTCAACAATATCTGATATGTCTTGATTTCAGTGGAACTGGGTATTACTGACATTTTTGTAGGCAGTTTCAGAAGGAAAGTCATCCATTGTAGCCCTGGTTCCATGCCTGCGGGGMTTTGGTTTTCTGAAATTCTTTTCCCAGGGAATTGTTGCCCTAAGCTTTCTTGCCTTGTGAGTGTTTGCAATTTTGTAGTGGAGATTCTCAYGCMGTTTTATGTAAACTATGTATATATTTAGAATTATCTACTTTGTTTATGATTGATGGCGATGTTCACTTACGAGGTCGGAGAGGTGGCAACCTGTGTAGCCAATCTTTTGCCTTCTGTATAAAGTGTGTATAAATGGAGTCAGAAAAATTAAAATAGAACTTTCCTGCCTGACTTTTTGCTGTCTGCCTCGTCCTATTGTGTCTGATATTGCGACAGGGACTTTTCTGTAARCAGGAGAAATGTTTTTGTAACTGTAACTGTGTTATTCATTCCTTTTCCTAGGAGGGACTTATTGATGTCCCTCTGGTCTGACCAATGTGATCGAAGAGGTTTGCCTCTGCTTCACCAATCAAATTGGTCTGTGTAGAATAGTAGAAAAGGGRGACACATCCCAAAAATAAAGAAGTCATTTTCAGCCTTCTGAATTTCGAGGTTTGTGTCATTGTGGTGTAAAACAGTGTCAATCCATGGCTCAGTGCTATTGGTAAGGAGGTGACACTGGAGAAGGGACTTGTCCCCAGTGCCACCTGAAGGCAGTGCCTGGGACAGAGCAAGGAATCTGAGATCTCATCTGGTACCAGTGACTTGGATTTCTTCAATGCAAGAAGAAATTTTTCACTGCTGTGAACTCCTCACTGCCGCTCTGGTTGTTGATTTGAGTGTATTATCCAACCTTCCATTCTCCCACTGCTCCTGTTTTCCTGTTCTTAACRGTGCTGAAGTAGCTGAAGTGACCTATCACTTGTGGCATTTTGTTACCTCTCAGATCCAGATTTATGGTGCTCTTACCTCCATGACATGGGGAACTCACATTTGATGTACTGTGCTGGTTTTACAGCTCYATGCACGGCTTGGTGTGAATCTCCACAACATGAAAGTAATAGTGAACAATTGATCTGTATTTTCACCAGTTCACTGAAAAAATTCCTCAGGGGTTAGAGGTTAGCTTTACCACTGTGTGAACCTCATGAACTTCTTAAAAAATCTGATTTGTATCATAATGTCAACTATGTGAGTTGTGTTCTCCTCTAGCACTTCTGGGTTAAAGGTTACTCTGCTTCTCCAAAGACATCTTAAATTTTGAAGCAAATTGCTGAATTAGGATAGATCTTCAGAACCATACAGAAAAACCAAAAAAAA
>QVAJ01000076.1:983203-1005121 GCA_003546035.1 Mixornis gularis
AATGGCAAAAAAAAAAAAGAAAAAAAAAAGAAGTCTGAAAAGAAAGAAGACTGTTATAAAGAGGGGAATTGAACACACAATATGCATGTGTTAGTGTGTAAATGTGTACAAATGTGAAGATCTATTTATTTATATTCTTATATTCTTCATTGTACAACTGTGCAGCTTTACGCAGATACACAAAAAAGTTTGCAACAAAGTTTACAGAACAAAACCAATGACATTGGATTTTTTATTATTCTTYTAAAGATGAAATGTTTTTCTTCCCAACACCGTTTTTGTGTCTTTATCTGGGCTGCAATAATTTCTGTTTCTGGCTTCTTATAATAACAGTTCTGATACTAACGCATCCACCTACAATTTATATCAATAGYAGACATCTTCAATAGCTCTCCAACTGCAAATTATTTGGAAAGGGAAACATCTGTACATATTGCTATTCTGATTGTAAAGTCTGTGAAAACATTTTTCTCCTTGAGCTCTTTGCTTGTTTTTAATATTGGAATAGAAGTAGCTTAGCTGTGCTGAAAAAATACTTGATCAAAATGTTGAAACCAGAGAGGATCGGTATAACATCGTGTGTACAAACAGAAGTGTTTGTTCAGATGGTTACCAAMATCCCACTAACATGCTTAAAATAGTCTTTACTCTCCATTTGATGGTAACTTCTGGCACTGATGAATTATTCTTTTGAACCATCACCACATTTCTCAACAGAAGAGGCTGAATTTAGTTTGTTGAAGAGAGGAGTGATCAGAGAAGTTGTTTCTTCTGCATTTGTAGTGTCTTAAAATGTGGAGCTGGTACAAAAGACCTCAATCACTCAATCCTCAGAAAGAACAAATCCAAAATATTCACACTTTAGGCTTTCAGTAGAACAAAGTGGAGAACCAGCAAATCATTATCYATTGAGTTGTGCCATTTCCCCACATCTGTAAATCCTCTAATCACTTTTTGAGAATTAAGTATTCTCAAAGTACTTTTTTCCTGATTGGGAAACTTCTTTATTCCTGCACSAATCTTCACAGCCTCCATTGTCATATCTTACAAAAATCTTTTGAAGTCTTGTACAGAAAGAWGTTCACAGATAATAAAATACAGTTAAATTTGTAATGAAATGTAAACCCAAAACATGCTTGGAAAGATTTTTTCACGTGTCCAGTTGTAGGTACGTCTCATTGATGGGAATATGAACTATTTGATTGCAATATACATGTTGCTATATCATTACCCCTTTGATAAAAACAGCCATGAAAATACTCCCCAGATTTATAAGRTAATTTTAACCACCATGCTGTTAAGGTCAAGAGTAAATTTCTCCATAAATAAGCACATCATTTTATCCACACAGAGCAGTYAGTTTAAATTACAGCTAGAGAAAAAGACCATGAATATTGTCTCTGTGAAAATTGGTGCCCTTTTTACTATTGATTGACCAGCATTCCTATAAGTTATTACTTTTTGACTAAATAAGCATCAGTTTAAAAGATCTGCTTTGAAGAATTTTTTCAAAGTAAAGGATAACCAACAGTATAAAATGGTGATGATAATTCTTGGCTTAATTAAAAATTACTATTGAAAATTTTTGTTCTGAACCATACGGCCAAACTCATAGAGATAATTATATACAAAACTGTGTGCATACTTAATTCCATATTTAATGTAATTACTTATATTTGTCATAGTGCACTTTACAGGGACCATTTTACTCTTCATTCCAATTTAGGTCTTCTGCATTGCTTTTTGTAAACATACATTTCTCAGCTCTGATCCTATCTTCTAGTTTTTCAGGTCTGTACCATAGATAGAACTTCATTTGTATCCTATTTCCTAAGAATCCAATTTTCCTGAGTTAGAGACTACTGCCATAGCCTTTTCATTGCAATCTMTCACGTTTGATTTCACATACTGGTTTGGTTTTCTGGGCTCCTGATATTGCTTTCACCTTAAATAAACCTCATGTTCTCAAGGTCCTGATATTAGGAATGAGAGAGATGGAAAGAAAGAATCACCTCATGGCAGCAGAAAGTTGTCTAAAGGAGMCAATAACAATTTCTGTCTCTCAGCTGCACTCTGCTGAATTAAATGCAGTGGAACATGATGCTATTGTGACTTTCATTAGTGTTTTGGGGAATAATAGTGTGTGTGAGAAATCCCCATGTTTAAAAGGACAGTTTGATAAATCCAGAAGCAGGACTATCTGTGATCTCAGGATTACCTTCACCTTAGTGGAACTGGATTTCTTTTTGCCAATTTTCCAGTTGAAAACATCCACAGGAAATATAAATCTTTGGGCAACTCTCAGCTGATATTCAACTATTTCTGTCCAAAAGCCACCAAGATAAGCTGAAGGAGTTGCAATGTAGGTACTTCACAAAATCCCTCTTCTAGACAAGGTTCTCACTGAATTATCTATCACAAAATTCACCACAGTCTCACCTCTAAGTCCATGGAAAKGATTTCTCATGGCAGCCAGATGTCTATGATTCATGACAACAGAAGTCAGCCTGAGGGCCTTTGCTAGAGGAGCAAAAGTCACATCTCAGGCTCAGTACAAGCCTTGTGGGACACCAGAGAAAAATATGAGGACCAGAATAATCTAGTTTTTACTGTGATTAAGGCAATAAATTTCTAGTCTCACATTTTAAAAATACTGGATGTACAAATACCACCAAAAGTTGTCTTATCACCCAGTGTTAAGAAAATGTTTCGACCAGAAATTCTTACCCAACCTGCCTTATCAATAGAAAAAAATACAATATARCTCATGAACAAAAATTCAATTTCAATATATCCTTATGCAGTCTGGGACACCATTTTTATTCTAGAAGAATATATGTAAGACTCCTCAAAGTCAGCAGAATCTTCATTCATCTATTATATCCGGAAATCACAGCCTAGAAATAAGTCAGAAAACAGTAACAAGCCAAAACAACACCTTATGTACTCACTCATATTTCTCAGTGTGTTTGTAGGTTTTACAAGCCTCTAATAACATGAAAATAGAAGATCATCCATAATCCCATCCATGTATGCAGTGCTGAAGTAAAATGTAATTTAGTTTAAAAAAAATTTGAAAGGGACGAATTTTTTTTAAAAAAAAATCCAGTGCATTTTTGAGTGCCTGTAAATATTCATAAGAAAAGGCAGAAAGTTCCACAGTTCTAAATACAAGCAGAATGAAGGCAGTAACTTCTCACATCTGCACTTCCCTCCTCCAAGTTTTGTTTCATGCCTTTGTTGTTGTTTCAGAAAAACCCAATGCTCAGTTGTTATTTATTCCCTTTTTCCAAGCCTTTGTCATATGTCACGTCATTCTCTTTGCCTCCATCATCCATATTTCATACCTTTCCCAAATCTCRTGTCCTTTCCTCAGCTGAAAAGTTCCAATCTGTTTGAGTGGGCTTCAAGTCAAATAAGAAGTATCACAGAACTGCATCTTTCAAWTATTATAAACCTTTATTTCTAGAAAATACACTCAAGAAGTTACATTCTGTTAACCTCAATAAAGATGCATTTACAAAACCTAAATGTTTACAACCTCTCACATTTACAAACTCAGGTTAATCTTTGATGACCATAGTCTGTCATGCTTCCAAATTCCTTTTCAGAGGTGTTCCATGAGGAGTGTGAGGTTCCTCACACAAAGTTCCAAGAAAGAAGCAATTCACACCAAGGTGTAGTAAACTTTGATCTATCTCTGCTTGTGCTGGTTGAGAAAATTTTCTTTTAAGGGAGTCGAGTTGGAATAAGTACCAAGGGCTGTGCCCATGGAGACCAGTGGTGGAGTTTCACAGTCATCTTAAGGCAGCATGAGCCAACAATATCCATGAAAAATTAATGTACTAGGAAAAACCCCTAAAAACAAGTAGTATGAAACAGTAATTTCAAAGAAAACAAAAACAAAAMCAAACAAACAAACAAACAAACAAACCCCCCCMAAAAAACACAACACCCACCACAAGACAGAACCAAAAGAATAAAATAAATTAATTGCGCCAACTCTTAGTTTGTCCTGCTAAAAATCTGTAATTATGATATGAAAATTGATTTAAAAATTCGAGGTTGCATCTACAAATTCAGTTACAGTATTCAAAAAAAAAAAAAAAAGAGAGAAGATTAAATGCTGGCACCAGGGAAGTCAATGGATGTCCCGAAGTCAATGATGAAATTCTCCTGAATTTAATGAGATTAATATTTTAAGTTCAGAAAATTCAAGAGGCCATAAACTCCCATCTGGAATTCACACCTCTCCACAAAGCGCTGGGAAGGAGTGGGAATGTGAAATATCCTATTTTCTAGTGATCTGGACATTTCAAGAGCTGGTARACCACAAAATACTATCATGAGAGGCCAGTGCAAATTTTGAGTGGATACAATCTTAAATTCATTATTCTGGAAAAGATACTGAAGAAGCTCATTTTGCACCACAGGCTCAGTAAAGAAAGTAAACACTTCTCCCTGAGATTTTCCACTCTATATTTGGACTAGACAATAACGTGCCCCCCTGGGTGTAGCAAGATCATTGAAAATACACAAATCCAAGCCCTGGGTGATGCTGTAGCCAGAGTTTATACCAACAGTGCTGAAAATAAACCCTTAGCCACAAAGACCTCATGTGGATTTGAAAGTTCATATTCCATATTGCTTGTCAATATTATTATCTGCAGGAAAGAAATAAGGTCTATGAAAAATAAAAATTGGTGCATAAACCAAAGTGCATTTTGTGGGGGTCAYAGTTAATTATAGGGTTTTTTTGTTATAACTACTACCCCATGAATATACATAAGCCTAAATATCCCATTACTGTTTAATTATACAGCCATTAGAAGAAGAAAATTGCCAGTGAAAGCAGCTATGAAAAATGTATACCATTTACAAAACCATACATAATATAGCACAGATATTTTCAATAACATAAGAAAAAGATGACTCTGAGGATATCAGCATTGCMTTTAATCGCTTTTATACATTATCAAATCTTTCATTATGTAGAATTATGAGGGAGCTGGAAATGAAATCTCATCTGRGTGCCATTTCAAATCATACATTGGGCTTATTATAAGATATGAGGTGGGCTCATTCCTTCACCTGAGCTGTTGGTTTGCCATCTGGACTTTTTAGTCATAAACTTCAAAAAAATTTCATTAAGGTGTGACATTAACCTTCAGCACAAGGTTTTCACGTTCTAGTCTGACTTTGCAATATTGGCAAGCTGCCTTATTGTCTTCGGCTTTTTGCTGTCATTTCTTGTAATGACTGCTTGCACTTTGAAACCACAACAATTCAGGGGTATGTGAATTAATAATTCAGGAAAACACCTTTTATACCTGYGCACAAACTGGCAGCTCTTCTGGCATGTGCATGGCTGACTTTGAACAGCAGATCCTAGAAAGTACATAAACYKCTGTTGTTTTGTTGGGGTTTTTTCCCCACAAATGAGAAAATTCTGTTTCTCTCCAGGCTGTAAGTGAACTGAAAATTACTTCTGTTTCCCTCAGGGATCTTACAGGCTACTGTATTTCCCAGATATCCATTATTAGCAAAGGGCAGTGTTGCTTTCTTTTCATAGGAAGTGGATATAGAACAGTCTATATTTAAAAGAAGCAAATAAACTAAAAGAGGTAAAAAATTTTGGGCATCTCAACACACAAAAGCCCTCAGCATGCCCAAACTGCCTCTCTCATCTGATGATGTCTGTTGGTAAGAAAAGAAATTCCATGTTTAAGTTGTGATTTCAGAAACAACAAAAGAGGGAGGTAAGAAATTGCCACACTCATATGAAATTTTGAGGTAGAAGACTCGAAAAAATCGTAAAAGACAATTGGGGAAGTATTAAAARTARTTCTCTTATGTTCTTTCATAAGTCWGAGGAAAAAGAAGATATTTAAAKGAGTAGAAAATTACAGTTGGCTCGACATAAAGGAAAATATTATACTGATTTTAATTATGATAGAAGATTAAAAAAAATGGAACCAATTCACAATAAGTTGGGGAGCAGAGACAACACCATGTTATGTCTGATTCTCTATTTTGCATATGCATACATATAAAATAAGCAATCAGCCAAGATAAAAATAATTATTTTTCATTTCATAATGAATAAGTAGTGTATGAATTTACTTTCTTCCTGGATATTTTTGCTGATTAGCTGGCTGAAAATTTACAGCAACACTAATTCCCACCGGTCAGCTACAGTGAGCAATAATCAATCCCGTGACAGGGAGCTGCAAAATGGGGACCAAAAACTAAGCTTCCTATAAATACTGAATTACCCATCAGCCTTTAAAATATTCTGATTAATCATTACTCTAAAACACAAATGACTGCTTTAAAAAGCCCTGAGCAACTGATTCCAGACATCAAAAATGACATGATCATGTTTGAAATCTTTTCTTCTTTGGCCTTATTGGGGACTAAGGGATACTTTGTGAATACCAAACTAACTGCATTTGTTGTACAAAGTGTTTATTTGATCCTTTCCCCATTCATTTCAATAAAGTGAGTTATCTGCCTAAGACAGGGTAAAACATCACACGATTTATAGCACACAAAGATCACAAACAACATTTCCAGACTTAGTGCACAGTGCAGGGGAAATTCATACCCAGGCTTGGAGCATCTTACACCAGATTTTACTACTCTGGTAATGGCTGGATTTGATTTCCCACCCATACAGRAATCCTGCTTTGGCAAGTGAGTTTTCTAAGCAGGCCAAATATCAGCATTCACCTSCTTCTGCTGGACTGTCAGGTCTATTGGCACTGCCCTTCCCCAGTGTCCCATCTGGTCTCAAATGACTACTTAAATTTTTGAATGTTTCTTGAAGTCCTAACTTTCTTTCTCTTTTTCTGTACACGCTCCATCAGCTTTAATTAAAATCTTAATAGGTGCATTTAGCTGCAAAGTGGTACAAGAGTTTTATTTACCAGCATGGTATTCAAACCCTTCAGAAAGGTTATGTAAGTCTTTCTTCCATTCTATCATTTTTTTTAGCATACTCAACATGTTTGTCCCTGGTTTGTCTGAGCTCAGTTGATGAAGTGTGTGACAGTTCCATACCAGTCATGGATTTTTGCCATGTGGGCAGAACCATGGTAACAGGTAGAGACATTGAGGATGAGCTGTGCACTCATTTGTGCTCTCTACTTTTAATAAAATGAGCCTTTAACTGAAATTTCTTCTACAGGTACAAAGGTAGTATTTTTCCTGCAGCATATCCACATTGGCATCTGAGGTCTGCTGCTGGCTCTGAGGGCAACATCTCCTTCACACCAACCAGGACCTTGATCTCATAGGTAAAAAAAAAAAAAATCAGTTTTAAAATATAACTCTCACCTTTTTGGCCAAAGGAGCTTTGCTGAACTATAAATCCCATCAAGAGCTCTTTAATCAATGTACTGCATCATCAATGTCCTTAATCAAAGCCTTTGCCAGTGGAGTTTGTACACTCTAATCAATTTTCTGATGAGAATGTTAGACTCATTATTATTTACAAAGCTAAAAGTAATGATAGAACAAGCAAAGCTGGTACTGCTCTGACTTTAAACCTGCTGTTGATACCTCATTACCCAAGCTCATCAGTATCTTGTTATACCAAAACTTTTATTATGGCCAAAAGAGAGCATACCATATATATGGAGCTATGAATTTATTGTTAGTACAATTAAAGTTTTAACAGTCTACTTAACTTGGGCTRTGTAATTACCTATATAATAATGGTAAAGCTTAATTAATAATACAATTAAAATTGTTGTATAAGTTCCTTCTGGTGTTATCCTCAGTTTCCTAATTTTACCTGTACTTGTTATCATTGCAAGCTAAAGCTAAACTAGAACACAKTTCCTCATTCAAGGGATGCCTTGATATTTGTTACTACAGAGAGACAACCACAAATCAGAGCAACCCAAGGTGATCTCAGACAAGTCCTGAGACCCTGCAGAGTCAGGTTAAGTCAGAGCTTGACATCTTTTACCACCAACAATGAAAGATGTGCYTGTGTTTATTGGTCTGTGATCCTCRTCAAGTTTTTATTTTTATTCATGTCAGGCTCCTGCATTTTAGGTATGCCCACCAGTTGAAATCTGCATTAATTCATACTGACTGGGTTCAGACACATTCCTGCTACCATTAGAAGGTGAGGACAGTTAACCAGACATTTCTAAGCTCCTTGTACAGCCAACACAATAATGATGTTCCCATGTTCCATTGGTTTCAGGTAGCCACAGACAACAGAACAACACACCATGGTCCAGGCCTTGAATGGAGATGTGACACCAYTGCAAACGTTGCTCACAGACACTCAGAGATGCTCAGTCAATGTCCCAGTGACATTGGCTAAATATAAACATCTCAAATAGGCCAGATGATTTCTCTAAAAATGCCTGTGTCTCTCACATGACAATATACAGAATTGAATGGCTCAGCTGTAGACATCCACATTGTGGAGATGGGGCCTAGAACGTGATCAGTCCCTCCCTAAACCACTAATTCCAGCCTTCCTTTTGCTAGAGACCAAATTCTACTTTTGATTACAATTTAATATCTCCCAACAACATGCTGCTACAAAAAGAAACAGACAGCTGACTATAGTAACTCCTTCTATTTCTCTGATTACTGCCAAAAATCTCTCTGTCTGTCTGTTAGGGAAAAAAATAATAATAAGGCAAAAAMCCCCCAAACCCTAAGCTTCCCCAAAAGCAGCCAAGATTTAGTGAAATATCAAAGCAGAAATCTATTTTATCCCATGCAGAATAAGTGAATGTGCTGTCATTGCTGGTTGTTTGCAGAGCTGGTTGTTTGCAATATTCATCCCTGGATGCAGTTTTAATTTTCCTGGGAGGCAGCTGATTGTGCATGCCTGCACACCCCTGCACAGAGACAGAGCACCCATAAAATACTTTCCACGCATGGCATCATTTATCTTAATAGTTGTTAGTGCTGCAGTTTCCACTTTAACAGTAATCATGACACATTTGTTACTTGATTTATTTGACTAGCACTGTCAAACACTGCATAAACAATACTGTTCTGGGACCTGGCCAGAAATTTCAAATTACATTTTAATATTTATGTGCCTTCAGACTCCATGAGGAAAAATACTGATGCTGGCTTGTGATTTGAACTGCTGTAACAGCAAAGCCAGAATAAGTCTGCTTTTTTCTATAACTGGTGTAATCTATCATGATATTTCTTTAGCTGATACAAGTAAAAAGAACATTAGTTTATGTTTGCAATAACTGGCAGTAACTAAAATAATATTTAGGTGGAATTAAAGGATGCTTGCAGCTTCCTGGATTGGCTTTCTAAACAGCTGCCAATCATCTCTGTGACTTCACAGCACTGACTATCTCTGCTATCGCTGTAGAGCAGCACGAGCAGAGCTTGCTTTCTGAAATGCAAAACCTCCCTTTGAGTCCTTACTTTCTATTTTCCACTTAGCACCATCCATTAACAGCAAAATGTTCATTATAGYTGTGAGCTGATCATAAATTATCATTAGGACCACTATGTTTATTAGTGGTATATTTTTGATTAGCTGTCTCTACGGGCAGCATTTTTTTTTTCTGCAGTTAAATTGTCCCACCATCAGAATTACAATCACTGTAGGATAAATGTTGTGGCAGGTTTCTGACTATTAGTTTCCTGCTGCTAATGGTAAATGATAAGGAKATTGACAGTGGTTTGTTCCTCTTTCCAGTGCTCCAGGAGCATTCTGAAATCAAGGGTTTAAATCACGTTGTCATGCAAGTGAGRTTGGGCTTTTCCTGGCTGTATTTAAAACCTTCTCTTTATCAGGGGCCATCTGGATGTGTGTTATGTTCTATTGTGTGTCAAATTATATCACTGAGTCTATGATATCACTTAGTGTGGGTTGCTCTCTGTGACCAACCAGCAATTATAATTACTCCTTATCCTTTGGGTTAATGATGATACTTACATGGAGGGAGTGCAGGGCTTGKTCCCATTGTCTCGGGCAAAATTGCCACTTGTGAGATGGAAGAGTTCATGCAGGAATGGATCCTCTTCTCTGAATCATGTCCTGCTCTCACTGGGGGCAGTGGGATGGACCCTAATGGACCAAAGAGCCCCTGAATTCCCCAGTGCCCCCAGCCCTCCTGACAATTATTTCCTTTGCCAAAATCTGTGTTTTCCATAATATTTCACAAAATAGGAAACAGAGAACACACATGAAAACTCCCCTCTCTTTTTCAAGTAGCTTTCATGAAAATCTGTAGTGCCAAGGAGTTCAAAGAAAATCTGAGGAAAACGCAGTCAGATGAACATCACGAAGCTTGAGSAATAGACAGACAGGAACACAACGAGGTTCATTTTAAAAAGAGAAAATCCCGGGACTGACACCATCCAGTGCAGACTCACAGGCAGGGAGCTTGCTGTGTATTTTAGGACTTCCTGAGCAGCAGGTTGAATTAATGACCACTTGAGGTCCCTCACAATAATTCAGATTTTAGAATTGCAGATATCATCAAGAGCACACATACTTAACAGCAGAGGAAATTAGCAGATCTGCTCAAAACCARATGAGGCAACACACAGTGAATGAAAGGCCAAGGAATTAGGTCTGGGAGAAAAACAGAAGGCAAAATTATTCTCCAATATATTAAAACATTTGGATAAACAGGATCTGTATCCTAAAGTGGAGCTATGTCTTACTAATACATTAGTCAGAAAGGGAAGACAAAAGAGGTTGTACCTCCACCTTCCAATATATGAGCAGCACCACATTTACCCCCAAACCATATTCCCAAATGCCACACACAGGTKCTTTTTGAACATTTCCAGGGGTGGTGATTCCACCATTTCCCTGGGCAGCCTGTTCCACCGGCTGACCATACATCTCAACCACTTTTAAAAAGGATTAAAAGAAGGAGCCTGGGAATTATTCACCAGTCAGCCTCACCTCTTTGCCTGGTAAGATCATGGAATGGATGCAACTGGGAGACTTGTGAAGGTATGTGGATGACAGAGAGGGGATCAGAGACAGCCAAAGTGGTCTCACAGAGGGCAAATCATGTCTGAATAACCTGGTGGCTTTCTTTTCCCACCTCAGTTTTGCCTCACTGAATTTGTGTGACTAAGGAGTTAAATGGGATTTCAGGAGTGTATTCTGCAGACTGCTTTTCTGTTTCTGTATCCAACTGAGTTGAACAGAGAGGTGTCAGGGAGGCTGCTGAGATCCAGCAAAGGAGCTGAGTGAAAGCAAYGCTAATGGTCCATCTGATGTACACACGTGTATTGGTACTTCAGCTTCTGCAGCCTCGGTGCTGCAGAGGAGCTGATAGAATATTGCAGTTGCTAATTTGTCATGAGAGGTTTTATTATCACTCTTGTCACACTGAGTGCCTTACACAATCAGATTGCTCTCTGCTGGGACAAAATATCTCATTTCCTGTGATATACAGCAATAGTTATAATACAAAAAATTCTCTCAGTMTTTGTATTCTGGAAATGCTCATTTCATGTTTTCTTCAATAGCTTCAGCTGATTTTCACAAGTTATTTCACAAGTACTTTCACTGTTACTTAAGTGAAATGAAAACACATTTTTTTCCCGTCCCACTTCCACTAAATCACACAAATTTGTGGAGAGAAAGTAAATCTATTATTTAGGGTTGTCATGTATTGTGATTTTCATTGTGATCTGGTAATTAACAGCCATAGCTTCTGGAATCATGTNNGAGGATGGCTGTGCAAACCTGGGAAGATGGATGGATGGCTGTTACACCCAGCACACGCTGGTGTAGGAGGCTCCTTCAGCCCAATGTGACCCACATCCCTGCCAGAGGAGAGAACGACACAAAGTCAATGTCACTCTTCCTAAGTTTCTCTTATTTTTGTTGTTGTTTTTTTTTTTTTTTTCTTTTTTTTTTTGTTTTTTGTTATGCTTTAGGCCTCAAGAAACCAGAAAGGAAAAAAAGAAACAAAACAAAAACCAACAAAACCTCAGTTTCCTTTTGAAGCTTCATACATTTTTTTTTTTCAGGGTCTGCCTCCTGACTGAAAGAGCAATATTTCAGTTCTACGACTCCTTCCTTCAAAAGCTGGAATGACCATGACAAAGAAATACAGTCCATAAATCAGAGTAGAAATGCCACAGATGATGGGGAAGCCAGATTCAAGAATTAGTTATCAGGAGAACGAGCAGARCACACACATGTTTAATCAAAGAGTATTCTTTGGAGAGTTAAGGGTCAAAATCTAAATGGGATATTCCACGGCCACTACTTTTGGTCTGAACATTTTTTCGGGAGAATGGGATATATCTGAGTCTGAATTATCKCCTAATAAATTACATGGGGGAAAAAAAAAATCTTGATGATGTTGCCTTAATAAAATTGTAAAGAGTGGATCAGATGATTCATGCTCAGAGTTGTTGGATTTGCAAGAAAATCTCTGGAAAACCACCCTTTTTGCAGAGCCTTTGGCATCTTACCTTGCACTTGTACTTAGCAGGAAATGCAGCAAAGACATTGATGCAATAACCTCCACATCAGCTCCAAAAGGGAGTGATGGCAGGGTGTGGTAAGGTCTGTGTCTTGTTCCCTTCACTGTGAATTCTGATTTTCCTTACTGCTTTATCCCTCTGTCTGTCCCTGAATGTCCCTTTGTGCTTCCTTCTTCAGCTGGGCTCACACGTTGAAGAACTWCAGCACTAAAGCCCAGGAGAAACTCAGTGTTTTACTCAAAATTTCCTTCTCTGGGAATTTACTGGAATATTATCTTCACTTACTTTTGTCTGTCTAGACTATTAAAATGYAATAGACTCCCCTGTTTTCCCAGGGAGGTTGGTTTTTGAACTGGATATTGTCTATGGAAACTCCTCTCTCATTTTCCTTGTAAGATGTACAGAGGGAATTCTGGGATAATCCCATTTCTATAATTAATTACTCTGTGAGCTGTGTTTGTTCTTTAGGTTCTTGCTAAAATTGATGCTTTCAGACTTCTCTSTGTGTTAAGGGACAAGCGGTTTTGTTCAATATTCTTGGTGTTACAGTCTTGGAACAGAGCTGACATTTTATATTCAGAGCAGCTAATCCACCTGTGAGTCTGCACATCTAATCCTTTTAAAGACTTTCCCTTTGGAAATGTTAATCTGTGTATGTTCTTATGAAAATCCACTAATTTTTCTTTCCACTGTAATTAAAAAAAAAAGTTGGTTATCTTTTGTAATTGATTTGTTATATTTTTTACAATTTATTGTTTACTGTATGAAGTCATTTATCATTATCTTTTTTGTGATTAACCTAAATCTTTTCATCCTCCTGTGTTCACTGGTAGATTTCAGGCAGCATGTAGTTAAAAAGAAAGAAAAAAAAATCCAAAAAACAACAACATCAACRAAACAGAATAAAAAGACTTTCACTCGATAAAAAGATTTGTACTGATCTGGCTCTTTTAAAGTTTTGTGGTAGCATTTTATTTGTTTGTGTTGTGGATTCTAAACACTRAACTCAAATAATGCTCTTACATTTGGGGATAAGTCCAGAATTAAAAAAAAAAAATGATCTTTATATCAGCAGAAAGTTCTTGGCAACACAAAGCAACATAAGCCAATTAAAATTTATGTGTTGAAGACCTGGAGCTTTAGGAGTCATGGCTCATGTAGAGAACTCCCCCAGTGCCATTTGATTTCTTTCATAAATAGTGTTTCATCTAAGCAAGCATGCTTTTTGAGTAGGAAAACAGCACATCTGGAGACAAATCTAAAATATCATTAATGACAGAAGAGGTTTATAAATATTGTGCAGGGGCTGGCGGGGAATATTGCACATACACTACCCAGAAAAAGTGAAAATCTGCCTGAGACAATCCTCAGGACCTGACCAAAACCTGTTATTCTTCACAYTGGTTGACTAATGCGTGGCTTAGACTCTAAACAATTCAGGGATGTAACCATCCTTTGCTTCATAACCTGAAAAAMATCCCCAAAACAGAGTAACTTGCCATTTAGTATAATAGGATTTTGTAGAACAGCTCTCTTTGATTTTTTAATCTCACATTCTCCTATCTCAATTACATAATTTACCACAAATGAAGTAGAAATTRTCCCATTTTTTTTGTTTTTGTTTACAGMAAACTTTGCTAGCAAAGGTTAGAGCCCACTTCCACTCCCCCAACCTTTAACCAGGAACCTTCTTTCAGTCAGGGCACAGGGACTCAAAATCTTACACCTGAGGCAATTCCTGTGTTTGTACACCTGAAATATCCACTTCTGATTTGTTAAAATTAATCATCTAAGCTGAGCACCTTACACAATGGTCTCTAACCTTTGCTAGAAAAGTTTGCTGTAAACAAAAAAACCTGGGATAATTTCTACTTCATTTGTGGCAAATGATGTCATTGAGATAGGAGAATGTGAGATAAAAAAATCAGAGAGAGCTGTTCTACAGAATCCTATTATACTAAATGCCAAGTTACTCTGTTTAGGGGATTTTTTATTTTTTTTTTAAATCAACCATTCATTGCTCAGAGCTAATTATATTTTAGTTTTCATAAATTATGAGGATTAGGGATTAAGTCACCATGTAAGTGACAGTTTCCACTCAAAATGGTCAAGAATTGTTTGATCCCTTATGGAAAACATGTATACCCACCATTCAGATCTGAACTGTTCTGGTCTTCAGCTCTGCTGAAAATGTCATTATGAGAAAGGCCATTTGTCACCTTTTTGTACCTTTCCCTCCAACCCATAAAAAGACAGCATTTTGTGTTCTACCTGTAATCTATTTCCTAAAGTAATTCCATCAGAATATTTCCTGATGTAAAACAAGGGAGTAAAAAGATGAAGAATAAAATATACTGAAAAAAGTAAAGTCTGTGACAATTAAATTAGATCACAAAATAAGGAAAAACATCATATCCTTAAATGTAATTTCAAGATCTGAGGAATTAATCATTGCAAAACAGCCCCAAGAGAGAAATAGAGTGGGAATATACATTACAGGGAAAGCAGAATCAGGAGAAACAAACAAAAAGTAATTTTTTTGAAACTTACTTGTACATAATCATTATTTTAATAGTTATTACCTAGTGCAAATTACAAATGGAGTCTTGGAAAATGTTTGCTAACCAATAAATTGTGTTCAGTAAATTTTCAAAGAGACACAGCTAGGAAGAAGCTGCAGCTATTGGAGAAATTACAATCTGAGTTGAAATTATTAAGAAAAATAATTCTGTTCTTAAATATTAAAATTATTTTTTGGGTCACAGTTTGAAGCCTTGTCTGTCCAGAGCTGATTAGAAAATTGCATGGTTATGCATACAAGCATTTATTGTGCATTTTCATGCACATTATAACATGAGGCAGTGACAATTTACAGTATTTTAGCAGACCATGGAAATAGGAGTCAGGCTTCTTAAACACTAAGAATAGAAATAAAAATAAATGAATAATTYATTCCCAAAAATTCACTGTCCCAGCCACTCTTTAGTGGTGATTAATTTTCTAATTCAGGGTCACACAATGATATCAAGAGAGACAGGAGAAGACCCACAGCAGTTAACACAGGAATGTTTGTTTTCCCATGGAATTTTCAGCTCCTTTCATTGCCTACAAAGAAAATCACGAGCAATGAGATGATCAGGTCATGAGCTTGAAGTTAAGTGGGATTAATTCAGAGCAGATCTCTGAAAACTTTTCCTGTTTTCTCCAAAATGGGAAAACATGGGTATGAGGGTATTTGGAGAGACTCTTGAATTTGAAGGTAGTGATGGACTGTGGGGGAACTCTGACCTGACGTTCTGCAGAGCCCTGGCCAGGTCAATGGGATAAACTGACAGAAGCCAGCAAAAGAAGATAAAAGCAGGAAAGCCTCATGGCAGCTGTGTTATGGRCATGTGAGTACTCAAGGCTTGACAAGTATTTTTAAAACACACGCCTGCAGTCCACTCAGCAGAGAAAATGAGTTTAGCAAAGCAGCCGCTTCCCCATCTCTCTGTGCCCAGCAGACACCAGGTGAAGTGCCTATGAATACTTGACAAATACAAATTTCTGTACACTCTGGTCCCTGTTTGTTTCCATTATCTCAGGAAACAGCAACCWCGGTCACGAGTTAAGGGCTGACAGTTACCCTGGAGAAAGAATAACAATTAACTCTGCTTCCAGCCAGTRCCAGAGAGGAGGAAAATTATTGTGAAGCTTCTGTTATTTTTCTCATTAGGCTGTGCAGCATGCCAAGATCAGGACTGTGCAAAAAAAGAGGGGTTTGCAGCCCCAGTTAGCTGCTACATTTAATCAGGATAACTGTGCAGCTTGTACAGTTAAAATAAAAACAATCCAAATTTCAGCACGTCTTCAACTAGATGYGAAAGAAAAACTAATTTCTCTCCTTGCAGCACATGCCATCATATGTACTGATCCTTCCAAGACATGTTAATGATAAATATTCCCAGAAAGAATTGAAGGTTTTCCTCTGCTCCTACWGTGTAACTGCTCTCTGTGCCTGACTTGGAGAGTGGGGTCAGAGCTGTCACACCCTGGATAAAGACTGGGTGTCTGAGGTTTGGGCGACCTGGACCTCACMGATCCTGCTTGATATCACACCCCTGCATTCCAGATACATCACTGAAGTATTTTAAGCTGATGTGCACTTAAAGAAGGAGGACCAGTTTGACCCACAACGTGAAAAACTTTTCCTGGAGAGAATTGCTGTGAGTGAACAGGTGAGGAGGTTAGGGAAAATTGCTTCTCGGGGGTTATAACCCAAAGCCTGTTTCCCATTTTTTTACTCCATGGAAATTCAGAAAATACCATTGCTTGGCAAAAGTTCAGTTCATGAAGTAAATGACCTGACATCCAAGGCCTCGATCAAAGAGAAAAACACCCCAAAGTACTGTGCTGATCTGGTATTTTAATTTCATTTGATAGAGAAAACAAAAAAGATATTTCAGCTTAAACCAAAGTAGGATTACAGAAAGTGATTTTTAATGTTTTGTAATTGACAAAAGAACATTGGAAAAGTCTAAAAATTTGCATTTCAAAGGGGTTACTTTTCTCTTTCTTMATTTTCAGATGCTTTTACATTTCTCAAAATCTYATAGATTTAAACAACTGTASGCTACAAAATAGTCACATAGAAAAAAAGACAAAATATTCTCCCTTAACTTTTCCTCTCTCCATTTCTTAAAATATTCAAAATAGTTAATTAATCAGATATTGTCTTACAGATTCTTTTGGATTTACCTTTTCCTCAAGTGCATATTTACAGAGTAAAGTGTCAAAAAAGCTTTGCTAAGCTCCAGGTTATCACCACTGTGTGCAAATTAAAAACTGTGAGACAACTCCTTTAATACCTGACCTTAAACAAAAGTCCTGCCTGTCTCCTCATTTGGTTCTCTGAATTTTCCTATTTTGTTTTGATTGAATCTGTCCAGTTCAATATTCTTATTATAGAATATATAACACCCACGCATATATATATGTGTATGTATAATATATATATATGTGTGGATATATATATGTGTATATAAATAACAGCCATGATTCAGCCTTTCCAAACATACACCTCCTACTATCACTGAATGGTACTGTGCCATTTTAAACTTTAATTTCTGTTTCAGGTTCTTTCAGATTTCAAAAACCTTTTCAAAGGTTTTTTTTGAGGTTTTGACACATTTCCCTGTTAAGAATTTTTAAAGATTTAGTTTATGAGCTTTAGCTTTCAGTGGAAATAGAAAAAGGGAAACAAAAGAGACATTAGCATAAAAATACACAAGGGGATGTAAATGGCCTTTGAAGAATAACTTTACTGATTCTTTATTTTCCTTAGTCTTAGATCTGTTCATTTGCAGCCATATCCCCYGAAGAAAGATGGTCTGAAATGAATTAAGAAGTTGCTTCAATTAGTTTATTCATTCATTAGGAATACACTTCTGGGCCAGCAGGACTATGAAGAGAGGGGTTTCAAAGAGGAAGGATGCTTTTGTAGCATAACCTATACATTAGAATAATTTTACTCATTTTACAATGCTTTATGACAGACTATAAAGGACAAGATTGAAATAGTGCAGAAAAATATAATATTATTTACTTAGATTCATTGAATATTTATTTAATTAATTATAATTTATTTCTATRTATACATTTTTAATTACCTTCTTAGCTTACTGAGAACAATCTTCATGAGTTTTAGCCTTTAAGTGTGACTAGTTCCAAATTATCAGTCAAAACCACACTGGTAAATTTTCCTGACTGGGTCAGATGGAGTTTCAGTTAAAATAGTAAAAAAAAAAATCTGACTGGTTTCAAGGGATTCCACACACTCTGAAGAGCTGCAGCTAATAGTGATCCTACTGTATTACAAAAAATGTTTTTTTATTTCTCTGTAACCTCAATTGATAGATAAAATACAGATCAAAGCTGAAAGTCTGATTTAAGTCTCAATCCATCCAATTAAGCACTGTAAATTTAAATTATAAGAATAAGCAACCTTGAAAAAAAAAACACAGAAAATAAAAACCAAAACCCAAGTATCAAACATTTCCAAAAACCTATTTGATGAAAAAAATGATATTCTTTATCTATTTAAATCAAAGCTTACTAAACTGCATCTCTTAAAAACATTTATTAGTTTTTAAAATCAACTTAATAATAATAATGAACTTATTTTATTTCTGGGTAAAGTTGCTTAATTATCATTACAATAAAGAAATTAGAAAACTCCAAATAATTCTGTGGGATCAAATTTAGAGAAGCTCACCACAAATTAAAATAAAATAAAATAAAACACTTAGAGTTTTTTGACCATTATGCAAAGAAAAAAAAAGGAAAAGAAATTCCAGATGTCAGTGTGGAGTAACTGTGTCTACTGGGGGAAAAAAACCCAAAACCCTTCCCTGTATTTTTCTCTGTGGTGAGATACCGTTCACTGAGGAAAAAAAGAAAAGGAAGCAAAACAACCAAAATAAAACCCCAAACCCAACAAAAGAAAATTTCAACCTTTGCCTAAATATGAAGATCCTTCGTAAAACAAGGAAAATTATCCCTTGATTCGACTGACATATTTTTCTACAAACRTTTTTAGTGACAGGTCACGGTCACAATCTGCTGCCTTCCTACCATAARTTAAGTCCTGTAAGAGTCTCAAGTGTATTTAGTCTTCTTTTCTGGACTKTGAAGCTTTTTTATTAGAGTTGAACCGAATATTTTACCAGAAATTTTGCAAAGTAGTAAACGCAAGAGCACGTGGATGTTTGGAATTTGGAAGCACAGCCGTCATACAGCACCAGAGTGATGAACAAACATAATTATCCTGACATAATTCTGTAGGAGAAGCRGAGAGGAGGCTGATGTAGGTGAGTCCGTGAGGGACCAGCGGAAAATCCGCTCCTACCTGTTCAACAAAGGAGCTTCTTCCTGCCCTGGCGTGGCCTCCAAGCAACTGGCAAGGAGCATTCACTACAGATGGATCAGCAGTAGCCCACAGAACAGCGTGCAGATGAATCCATCTGGCACCAAAGCCTTGGATATGGTGTTTGTTAGCTGTTTTCCAAGGGTTTTTTCCCCACTCTATATAAAAGCAGGGAAAGGGTTTTCCATGTCCATCAGYCGTGTTCTGTAAACTTCCTTTGCAGCCAAGAGGGTGTTTGAGCAAACTGCTCCCACGCTGCTTCCTCACCCTCGTGCTCCTGAGTCACTTTGAGATGCTYTTCTGTGGGAATTCCAGGCRCAGAAGATTCTCAAAACCCTGTGCATGCAGGCCCAAATATMGAAWTGAATACAGGGTTTGGCTYRAGACCTCGGAAAAGGCTTCCAGATCWAGAGACCATAAGCAAAAATGTGGGTTTGTAATACAGATGGAGACATATTAAGCTAGGTAGTGGAAAGTTCTAGGGTTTAAAGTTTAAGATATAGAAGTAGTTATGAAGGTAATAAGAAGCTTTAAGGTGTAGCTCTGTAAGTTTGTGTGTCATCAGATGATTGGTTAAAGTGTCCACATTGCAGCAAGATGTGTGATACAAATTAATTAGGGATTGGTGTGATAGTAAAAACATTCTTTGTGGCAGTAGTTTATTGGCTAGTTAACCTCTGAAAGACCTTGTAAGCTGTGATCTTGTCACCACTGAGGACCACTGACCATGAACTCCTGGTGAATGTGGGTGAAGATGTTCTCACTCCTTGAGACTGAGGCAATAAATCATGTTTTAAGATGTCTCCCARTGATCCYGTCTCTCYTAATATCCCCATACTCTTYAACGTTGTCCCCACTGCAAATGGATATCAGATTGTTTGGGCTGTGATTAAATTAGGCAGGCACAGGTGGCATCACCTACTGTAAATTTGTCAACTTTTAYGTCTACAGCAGCAGCTGCTCTTTATCTTTTAATAACTCAACAAAGAGGAGAGGGAAAGGATGCCAAGCCCTCGAGGTGGATCACATGGAAGAGTCCCACAGGTTTCAGAGAGTCAGGATGTTCCCCATGCCATTGTTTGGTGACAGATGTCTCTGTGCCCTGSTGCCCACAAGGAGATTTTGGGGTGAAAGGGCGTTAAATCAGCAGCAAGGAAGAAATGCTGCACAGTGCTCACTTCGTCTTCAATTTAGATTTGGTTAATGACCTAGAAAAGCTTACAAAGCTCTGTAACACAGTGTGCTGGTTTAGGGAAGAGACAGGTCCCTTAGACATGGTATTACCCAGTGCTTTGGAAGCAATAATCCTTAGATTTCATCACAATTTTAGTTAACACAGAAATTAATCAGCTCCAGTTCTTATTCTAGACTTTTCACAGCATCGTACCAATAAAATCTACACTGTATTTCTGAAATTTTTGTCATATTAGTTCTTTTCTAAGTGGTCAGCATCCTAGCTTCATTTATTCTTCAGAAGGTACTACTATCAATAAACATTTTACCAGATACTAGAAAATTTTTAAAAGTGTATAATTATGTGTATTTTGTAAAATTTGCCTTAAGGACATAGAACAGGTAAATCTGCCTCCATAACAGGACTCACACTACTTTGTAARATTCTCATTCTTTACAGTTATTTGACATTGAGTTGTTTTCTGATTCTGCTGAAATAATGTTATTTTCATTTTACATTACATTAACAAATTATAATTTTCAGTTCCATTTCCACTTCCTATTAACAATAACACAGTTGTCCACCTTTTGACCCTCAAACATTCATTGCACAAAAGATGTTTTTAAAATTCAGACCAAAATTTTATATAATAATATGAGGCTGCATTACTGCCCAGCAATATGATTTGTAGACTAACTTATTACTTATTCCTTAATTACTATACCATTCTTTAAAATTTCCTGAGAATTTTTTAGCAGTGCAAAGAAGAGATACAGCAGAACTAAGGAAAGACYCACATGTCTTAGATCTCACCTTTTTTCTTCAAGTTATACCAGGTGGTTAAACAAAAGATGTTATCTCTCACTAGAAATAGCCTTATTCTTTGAAAGGGACTGGAATTGGTTTTTTCTACTGCTTTTGAAACATGGTTTTACCCAAGCAGCTAGATTGAGGCAGTATGTAAAGCACAAATTAAGACGAAATTTCAAACATTTTATCGTGAACAACAACAACAAAAAAAAAAAAGAGTTATGGCAAGGAACTGACCACAGAAAAACAGGGAATGCATTTGCAACCAATGTAAGGAAAGCTCCCCAGCAGCAGAAATACACAGATAAACTCACTGGGAGTCACTCTTGTGTTCAGTGCCACTAAATAATCAGATATCAGATTAAAAACCGAACAGCATTTTACTTGAKGTCTATAAAGTGGATGGAGCATTGGTTTCATGTGATGATGATGAGAATGATGACAGTAATGATGAGGAGGAGGATCCTTATGGATATTTCAAGGTAAGCATTGGCTTCTTTGGGTGGGAAAGCAACCTACTGTTTCTCCAAATAAATATGTCTGAAAAGATGCCACGACATTGTCA
>QVAJ01000076.1:1014908-1039566 GCA_003546035.1 Mixornis gularis
TTTTGCCTGGGATGGGCCATTTGATGCTAAATATCTTTGCCAACAACACAGAAATGCAGCCGTCTCCTGAATTAATTTTTGGTTTACTGCAGTATAGGGCAATTGGTTTTACGCTTTATTAGGGCCTTGTGTCAAGTGTTCCTTCTTTTTATCAACCCCAAACCTGTCACTTTTGAAATCTACAGGTTGCCTCTTTGTGTTGTATTATGGAACTTGAGTGTTCAGTCACCATTTCCCAGTCACAAATATTTTTATTAAGTTCCCAGCTGCTAAACTGCTTGCAAAGGTAATTAATGGCAATTTTACATTTCCTTTTCTATAGGAGAAGATTTCTATAAAGATTTTTATTGCTCTGTCCTACGTGCCCTCTCTTGGGCTACATTACTCTCTCTGGACTTTTTCTTTTGAAGTGGGACCAGTAGATCAGTGGAGGTTGGGCTTCTTGATCTGTAAAATGAATTACAATTCTATCATATTGTTTTCTGGCTGGCTGGCCATGCATTTAAGRTCCTGTATTCTCTTGGGACCAATCCAATATCCATTGAACAGTGAACTGCCTCTAGTGGTGCTCAGGGAGCTTGCCTGAATGAAGCTGTTGCTTTCACTCCCTTCTCAACCTGCATAACTTATGCTTTTTTGCCATCAAACTTCGTTTAGTATTGAGAAATTGAGTTTGGAGAAGATACCTCCAGATTTCTCCTTCTTTGGATTTGATTGCTATGAGTAGTTTCTTTTCTCGTGTGCAGGTCTTAGGGTCCTGCTGCTCACCCTAATTTCCATGTCTTCTGTAGAGAAATTATTTCTTTTGGAGGTGTGTGATACTGTGAGATATATTTCAACAAATATGTGAATTTCATAAGGGAATTTTCATGCATTCTCTTGTTCCATCTGGGGTTTTTTTGATATGATAAATACATATCTCTCATCTGAGACTTTATTCTTAGCCCACAGTGCTTTCTAAGCATCTGATGTATGTGTTGTGTGAGAAGCTTGTTTTATTCTCATTTCTCCAGCTTTCGTAGTTATTTTATCAACAGCGGATTTGCTACATGGACACAARTAAACACACATGGTGGAACTGCACATTCCATAACCAGGGGAGAGCAGAGGGGTTTTCTGTGATCCAGGTTTCATATCAAGCTGTGTCMCTTGCCCGCAGTGCTGCCTTCCCTGGAGACCTGTCAAACCAATAATATGTCCATGTGATGACAAGTGAATGTTGTTCCAAACTCAAAGGGCCTGTTCCAATGCAATCAGTGATAATTCTCATTAATTTCAGTGCACAATGAATTCATATCTCAAATTAAACTGCATCCTATTTTCACCTCTTTTAGGGTGTGTGTATGTTGTAACAGCAAAACTCGATCCGCAGTCAGACCCTCTAAGCACAAAAAAGGTTCATCTGAGCACCCAGTGCTATAGTTTGTTACTGAGATAATAACAATTGGCAATAAGAGCAGGATGCATTTTGCAGAACTCTCAATTCTGTAAGCAGATTTCTCTGTGGAAAAGAGGCACAGAAAGCACGACAAATATTCTAGATAAGTAGTGAGAATAATCTCTTGGAAAAATAAACTTTGTGTTTGTGTACAAGCAGAGGAGGAATCCCTGGCCTACTCTATCCAAAATATTCAATATCCCCATACTCCTACATTAAACAAAACAAATTATGCATATGTTTTCTGGGGTCTTCTCTGGTTGGCCTGCCTTAAAGCTGGTATAATTCATCTATTTAACAAAAGAAATCTTTTGACCCATAGGCACTCATTAACAACCTGACACTGATTTAACTGTTAAAGCATTTATGAGATTCAGGGTTCTGAAGTGCCAGAATTTTAAGACATCAAAGCCTTTCTGAAAAAGATACAGACCCTACYAATATGTCTTTTGAGTTCCCTAAAACCAGATACTTTTAATAGGTGTTCTTCCAGAGACCACATTTCACCGTGGCCTCACTGCACTGCTTGAGAATGCAGCACCATAATTATGGGAAACTGCTGAATACTTTGTTGGAGTGCCTCCCTAGCCTATCCTTTCCCTTTAAAATTCTGATTATTACATAAAATGTGGTAAAACTTATTTGTCTTGTCAGAAAAAAAAAAGAATGTGAGTTCTTTGGTTTTTCAGGCCTCTATATGTTACATTAAAATAATAAAGTTTACATGATTTAAAGCTCTGCAAGTTAAAACAAAGGATATRAAGAAGCAGAAATAACATTTTGCCTCATGTAGCAAACAGCAGAAACAAATAACATGCAGTGCACCAGTTTTGCCATCTTTCCAATAAACAGATCAATGATGAAAAAGTGCTTCATTTTCATGAATCACTATTGCTGCAATTTATTTGGATAYCAAATGCATATTTCAGTCAGGCAATGAGGCGAGGGTGCTCCTTATGGTCAGCCCACACCTGGGTGAGGTGATGTGGGTCTGGTCACGGAAATGTGATTTTATGTTCATGCAGTCAACTCTGGGCCATACCTCTCCTTCATCCAGTGCTCCTTAAGGGAGACATCAGCACTAAGTTAAAGGCAGAGCAGCAACAACTCACCACTGTTTCTCCAAGGTACTCAGTGAACAGCAGAGGCCTCTAGGGAACAGAAATTCAGTCACCCACTGCAWAATTCTGTCCTGAGATGCTTTTCCAATCCTTTATCTTCCTCTGCTACCTTTTTTCTTCTGGTGACTTGTTGATAATTTCTCCTATTCCCAAAAGTTGTAGCACCCTTCTCAATATCAACCTACTACATAGATTYTTTAAAAGTTAAAAGCTCCACAATTTATAACCCTTGAAATACTGCCTAATATTACTAAGATAAAAACAATGAGAACCTTAAATTCTAMTTGATATAAAAGAATTTAACATAATCCTTGTCATAATCTTTCCCTGGGCTTCTTTCTGGAGATTAAAAAAAAAAGGCTAACACCCCTAACACTACTTTTATTTTCCATGGCTGTAGTTAAAGAGCTGCAGAGAGATTGTTAAAATAGTTATCCAAGCTGACCAGGAGAGACACAAAGCTGACAGTTCTGCAGTTATTTTATTACTTATGCCAGCACTTCATTATGTTTCTTAGGAAATAATCTCATTTTCAGCAACCAAATTCCACCTTGGGAGTCCTGAGCACTTCTGAAATTCTGTGAGATTCAGCAAAGTCACAGCAGATGTTGCTGCACTAAGTTTAAAACAAACGCTCTGAATGTAATTACACATTAGGCTTCAAAGCAAGAAGCAACCACTATGATTAGTTAACACTAAACTTTCCCAGTGAGTGTTTTATTCCATCTTTTTTACATCTTTCAGAAGATTATGGGGCTCACCACCAATGGAAACAGGAAGATGGATTAGAGGGACACCAGTCTCAGTAGTTACCAGCTTCTGCTGCTCTGTTGGTTTTTTCTGCTCTCCCAAAGCTCAGTACCTTCAAAATTAGGGTTTAATATTGCTCCTGTCTCAGTATTTTCTGGGCTGCTTAACATGAACTGCTGTTGTGGAAACTCAAAATACAGTAACAGTTTTGTCAGAAGTTCAGCTGCAGGAGCTCTGAAAACAGAACTGGTAAGGGGCCATCAAGGGAAAGGCTGGCAGAMAATTCAATATCACTTCTACTTCTTGGTTCCTCAGAAACAGAATCAAAGAGTTTTCCTCTAATTTCTTGATAAAATATACTTTTATTTGTGGTCACTAAGTCCARCTACATTTGTTATCACATGGTATTTTGCTGTTTACACTTATTGTTTTGTTGGTTATATTCTATAAGCAATAACTGAACTTTTTATGCAACAAAATCTTTCCCAGAAACTCTTCACTTTCCACAGATATTTAGTTTTCCTTCTGCTTTTAAAGACAACTTTATTAAGCCTGTTAATGCAGTCCAGCTCAGTACACAAAACCATTAGGCATTTTTCATCTGCTGAAAGCAAGCTGTTTGGTTAAAGGATAACCTAGAATTTTCTGAAAGAACTTTTTAAGTTCTTGTCCTCTTAAAAGCAATTTACTTTTTTTAAAGAGAATGAAAAAAATCAACTTTAAGTGTTTACTTAGTAATATTTKAGTTCCTCTTCTCGTTGCTGAGGGTTTTCCCCAAACTTGCAAGCATTGCAAGCTTTTGTAGATAGAAGTAATTCCTAGAGCCTACACTGCTGAACAGATACCAATAAATGTGGGCCTGATATTTCTGGGCCTGAGAGATTTTAGCCTGCTAATAGCTGCTAACTTTTTCCCAAGGAAAAATTTCTCAAGAAAGTTTCTTCTCAAAACAATCTTGGCAAACAACTCTCCTTTCTCACAACAATCTTTCTCCAGGTGGTGTTTTGCTGTTTCTCTGGTTTAACCATTGAGATCAGAGAGGTGTTGTCCCTATTCACCAATCATATTAAGTCTGTATCAGAACCCCTGATAAAAAGTAGTGAGAATTAGACAAAAAAAATGTTTTTTTCTATGCTCTTTGCCTTCTAAAACATTTGAAGTCTTTCATCTTTCTTTTGTGTCCTACAGTGACAAATAAATATGATAACACTGCTTGACATTGCTCCCAGAAACACAAAAATGTTTAAATTGTAAAAATCTTAATTTTGTTAAATTAATTTAACAAAAAAATGTTTAAAAATGTATGTGGTGATGCTAAAGCTCTGATTCCACAGTGACATTCCTGATTTTCCTTTGTCTAAGTACCAGGAGGTGTTGAAGGGATATTGTCCCTCCTCTACTTCTCCCTATATTCCTGCTTTCACACCACTCCACTCAGCAGGAAAAACTTCACAGCTTGAGGAYAAGCTGGAGGTTCTGAAAGTTGGTATGTCAAGCATGGGGTTAGTTTTCAATGGATCAGATCAGGTTTTTATTTGACCATAAAATAATWTGTCTGGTCAAGGATGTTTTACAGATTTAATAAAGAGCACACCTTGCCTAAGCCTAAATGYTTTTCCAGTTCTTTTGTGGAACAGCACTGGTTACATCCAAGTMATTTGCTGGGACTAATGAATAGATGCTCCAATATACACATTAATATTTATCTATCCATGTTCAGGCCCACAGCTAATGCTGAGGCTCTTTGACAACATCCCATTTCCTCATATCAACACTATTTTCAGTCTCCTGCCTGACTCTACTTTCATTAGTTTGTTGCAATGTCAGTCAACAGAAATTCAAGAAACAGTGTTTGAACTGTCTTCATGTATTCAGATCTGCAAAYTTAGTTTTGAAACCCATCCCAGAGTGCAATTTGGTCCTTCTTTCAAGAGCTCCCAAAGACATCAAAAGACTGAAAGAACTTTACATCTTTTGCTGCATGGTTTTAATTTTTKACAGACCTAATAAGAACAACAGTTTCCCCTAAACTTTTGAGCAATTCTTCCACTTGGTGCTTGACAGGTTGTGTTTTTTTTTTCCTCGTGACTATCAAGCATCTGTCTTTCTAAAGCAACTTAGAAAACAATGTGCCAAAAATAAATGAGCAGTCATAAATCTGATCAGAAAAGCCAGAGAACTCAAATTAAGTAGTGGATTGCCATTGATGAGACACCACCACCTAATTGCAGACAATATTTTGGGAAGGTTTGCACAGGCAGTGGGCATATTCAGGCCTTGAAAGACAATAAAAGCTTCACAGAGGATCGAGTTACAAATTGCACWACAGAATTGATGGATAGAGCTAAGTCAGCTTCTTCACCAACGTCTCTTTGCACTAATTCATTGAGGTTTTTTTCTCCCATTAGGTCTTGGTATTTCTCTTTTTGCAGAAAGCCAAATCATTAGCATTAATTGGTAAATTAACGACTTCCTCATTGTCTATTTTGTGTTGTGTGCAGTCTCTCTTGAATGCAGAAAACACTTTATTTTCCTCTGTTAAATTACTGATTTGTGCCTAAAGTGCTTCCTTTGTCATTCGAATTGAATACTGAAAATAACTTGCTGAAGCAGTAGGGTTGAAAGTAACCAGGAAAATCAGGATTAGGGATTTCAGACTCTTCATCTTTGCTCTGACACTGATTCACCAGGAGTCATTTCCCCTCTCAGCCATTCACACCTCTAAAGAACATGATCACAATTTTGCTATTTCTTGTGGGCATTTTTAAAAGTATAAGCCAATATAAACAGCATTTTGAAGACCAGAAGAACAGACTGCTTTTACTATTAGATAGCAGGATTTGGTTTGGTCTTAATTTGTTCCCTAGTTTTATTCTGTGTATAAGAACTGACTTGTTRAACTGTCGTAAATAGTTTACATCTATTTATCCTCATGATTTTGGAAATYGCTGCATGGATGTGGGCTGTGATCTAAAGCAAACTGAGACCTGTAGGGAAAGTCTTGCTGACAAAAAAGCAGTGGGATGGATCAGGCTCTCAGGGAGTCAACATAACTCTCTTTTGAAATATTTCTTGTAAAAGAGTGTTATCCACCCATTCTTTCACAAGCCTTCCTGGCCACAGCATGGGGAATCTGTAGACTACTGAGATAAGAGCAGACACCAACCAGTGTGAAATTTTAATCCTGAAATGCGAGAAATGAAAGCAGAGCCAGCAAAGAAACCAAACCCAGTGGGATAGGAAATGACAGAAGGAAGTTCACTAGCCAGAATAATAAAAATTACAAGTACAATTAGTTTCAAAACACAGAGTTTTAGTCTATAATCTGAGCTTTAAAACTGCAAGGCAAAGATGGAAAATAGAAGTTAGCACTGGACAAAGAAGAAATTAAAAAGATATGGAGGCAAAATTTTAAAAATTGAATTCCCTTCTTTTCCTACCTGATATTCATTTGAATAAGTCACCTCACTGCTCTTTCATATTCCACCATTTTAAGTATATTTCTATGTATTTCCAGTTAGGGCACGCTATTTAKCAAGAAGAAAATGATTAGTATGAATTTCCATTTTGTTTCTTCTTTTAATAAGAAAAAAGGAACAGAGACACCCCTTCCTTTGAATATTCCAGTTACTTTAATGCATGTTTCTGCATTGACAAAGACTGATTGCTTTCCACTACATTACAGAGCACTAAGAGCTTTCACATTCCCCGGCTTCACTGAATTTTGAACCTTTTGATTGTGTTTTGCCAAGGCAATTTCTGTGCAGTGGGTCTGTTTTAATCAGACCAGGCATTTTGCCATTCACCATTCACACACATTTTTCTATTACTTTGTACATMTCCAAAGACAAAATTAAGCTCTTCAAAAATGCAGTACACTGGCTCTCCAGATGTGACAGATCCAATTCAGATTGGACAAAACCACAAAGTTTATTTATTGTTACATGCTCTACAGAAGGAGAGATTTAGATAATGGAATAGATTACACCTGTAGATGTGGAAGAGAAATGCTATGTAAGAGTTACAGAAAACACAAATATGCAATAGGCAGAGAAAACCCAGCCTTTTTTCTGACATCACTGTTCTGTGGGGRGGGGGGTTRTGGGGAGAGAGAGAAAGCAAATCCACCCCTTTAATCCCCAGTGGTGTTCCCTAGGGCTCAGGAGATCATTTCCAAAAACCTTGTGGATGCAGGAGCCCTGGTACCGCCCCACTAAAAGTCATCCATGCAGATGGAGATGGCACAAAACCCCCTGCAAGGCCAAAGCCAGGTTTAAATCTTCACAAGGCAGGTGCATCTCCCATGGAAGGCATTAAGCCAAATGCAGTGGCAGTGTGGGCAGGGAGGAAATCACTCCTGCAGTTATTTTGCTGTGGAATTTAGCCCAGAAGTTAATGGGGAAGCAGCACCTGCCCAAATCTGCWCTGAAAACTCCACAAGATGCACACAGAAAAACAACCTTACTAGATGTAGGAATTTATTTCTACTGCTGCTGCTTCTCTGACCACCTTCCAGAACAGGGCTTTGCCTAGGCAAGAGGAGTTAGGACAGTGACAGCAGATTTGGGTCCTACTTAATTCTRTTTCATGCTAATATTTCATATAAGCTTGTGAAACCTTTGGGGTTTTTTGCCTTGAARTGTCTGTCATGCTCAATACAGAGCCTGAAAGGAGGGGAGAATGCAACAAAACCCATCCCACCATCTGTWAGTACAAATCATTTTCCCAGCAAAGTGTTGGTTTGGTATGTTCTCTAAATAAAATCTACTTCAAGCAATCTCAAATGTTGTGAACAGACAAGCTTATTAGCACTTGTCATATTTGATATAGAAAATACTGGAATTAATTTCCTCCTCTAAACTGATAAAGTACTTGCAAAGAAGTCTGGAAATGCAGCAGAAATTTGTGYCTTACAAAGGGAAGTTGTACTTCAGTTGTGTAATTTCTCTGGAAATCTCCACTGCCATGAAGAAAGAACCTGTAGTGGGTATGGAAAACATACAGTTCCCATCTTGTAATCCTCTTGGAGCAAAGTGCAGGTCTCTCTTCTGTACTTAGTGTTTTAGAAAGTCAGAAATTAAGAGCATGATWTTAATATTTTATAAAATATTWTATAATATAAAAATAGTTCAAATAGTTCAATAGTTCAAATCTGGTACACGACACTGTATAAATGGGATTAAATACTTCAGTATATTAGATAAATGGCCATGACCAGGAATAAGAGAGTGCAAGATTAATTCTCTGTCTGCAAGTTCAGAAGTCATGTTAGACCAGGTCTATCCTAACTGAATTTAGCTTCCATAGCTTCCATTCCCTTCCCTTCTTTGATTGAAGTCACATCCAGTATTTTTCATGCTGCTTTTCACTGAATTTCATCAAGACTAAGATTCTTCACAAAGCTGATTATTCCATCACATATATTTTATATGTTTAGCTACAGAATTGTGGAGTTTTACTTTGCTTTTTTTTTTAGGCATTTGTCTCTGACAGAGACATCATTGCCTCTGAAATTCTCACATTTTGTTCTGGATAATTCCTTTACTGGTAAAAAGCAGACAACAGCTACACCATAATGAACTTCACATTTTACAGCACGAGAGATTGTCCTGCAATAAAATTCTATGGAGTATGAGCCATCCTCCTTTTTCCAGACATCTTTGATCCTCCAAAATTTCCAGGTTGCCAAATTTAATTATGGCCCTGCAKTTGTTCACTTTGAATGGGCACACAATAAACCATGACAATTTCCCCTTGTCTGTCTAGAGAAGGACTGTGTCAGTATTTTGCAGTGTAATTGCTTTATGGAACAATAGCATAATCACCCTTTATCTACTCTACAAACTCTTTAGAAGTGCTCACTGTACTCTGCTTTTCAATAACTGCCAGAACCTAATCAGAACTCCAATTGCCACATCTAAATTCAAAAAGTTCTGCTAGCAAAGCTTTGCCATCTCAGAGCCTGACAAAGTCACACCAGCAGCTGACTACTGGGCCAGGAAAATGTCTTTTAGACACATTTGTGCTTTCAGAAAAGTTCTATAAAGTAACCTTGGGCTATTGAAACAGGCAGTGCAAAAATTTGGCAGAAAACACAAAAAGAAACAAGTGCAAGCAAATAAACAAAAAWTCCAGAACCGTCTGCAACTGTGGTGCAAGTAAAACCAATCAGGAGTTGGTTTTTAACCCAGGAGCCAAAAAGCATGAAACAACTCATACCCACATGCTTCAGCCTGCCCTCCTCCCTCCCAAAATTGGATGACMATATCCAAATTGCCTGTTATGACTAGTTTTTATTACTTGCTGCCACTCACACCCTTTGCAAATGTTGTCTGCTGGTTGCTACTGGCCATAAATAGGATGTAAACTGAGAACTGAACAGTCTGGACAATTATCTGTCATTCCTTGAGCCACACTTTATTTACCAGTATRGGTGTATTTAGTGACTATATCTGTRGCAGATGTACTTGAAAATAGCCTCACCAAATCATCTGTGAGGATTAGGAATCTTTTCTGGACATAACATTGAGGATAKCTATCTTATTGTCCTTATATATGCTCAGTAAATGTGTTTATTTAARATTAAACTGTACTTACTTTTTTATGGTCAGTGCAAATTTATAGCTACTCTGCTTTTTCATTCTCTGCTGTTATTTCTGTTTGCAATTCAAAGTRTSACAGAGGTCAAAACACCCAGATTCCTGCTCTCATTTTTATATCAGAGAGTTGGTGGTATCACCACTGATGCATTTTGACCCCAAGCAAGTAGATTTATGTCTAACTTTGATGAGAAAAAAAACAAAACAAAAAGGAGGAAACAAATGGGGGGGAAAAAGGAACAAGCTGATTAATTAATTTTTAATTGATCTAATTTGCATGGAATTGTGCTTGTGGTAGTTCAGAAAACAGTCACCTCTGATTAATAGATATCGCAAAATTAGAAACACTAACAAGCTTTTTTGCTATAGCCCATTAATCTGAATAGTTTCTTCTAAGTCAAGCRTGTTTTACACAGACATTTTAATTTACGGACCTCTTTGGACCACTGTTTACATTTAGCAGAATTCAGCTACAAAATTTAGCTGACTGATATTCCCAGAAAAAAAATTGAGAGCTTTTCATCCTCTACATACATGATCAGTTTTGGTCAGGTGCCATACACCCACCCAGCCTCACCCTCCTTCTCCAGACATTTTTAATTAGGAAAACAGTTTCTCAATTTCATGACCTTTGTGTCATAATTCACGGTATATGTCTGTGTCACAGATGTCTAAGAGATTTTAAAACTTTTTCCCGGGAGAAAACCAGGAAATTCTGGCATGAACTACTATCTACTTTGTATAAATAAATCATCCAGCATTAGTTTTTTCATCAGGTGTTGTTTTGAGGAAGAAAAGTTCCCTCTGTTTCTTTGCAAGGGCTCAGGAGAGGAAAATGTGGAACCAACCTGAGAACAGTTGAAGCAGAAAGAAAGGAATAGGTATATGAAGAATAGATGAAATGCATGAAAAACTCTTTCTTAGGTTTACAGTTAGTCTGCGGTATACTGAGGGTGAGTTTTTGCCTGATATTTTATGGTGGTTAATAAAGATTTATGTGTTTTAGGGCTTTGAAGGCTTCATACCTCTCTCCTGCACTTTGAAAGCAAATTACAAGAAATGAGTGAGCAGTGAGTGGAAGATGTGCAACAGAAAGATGACAGAAAGCCTTAGATGTGCAGTGTCAAGACAAATGTCATTATATTGTCAAGAATATGCAAAACATTGGCTAACAACAGCTACTTTGAGTGACATAATCASTGTGATCTATTTTTCCCACCTGGACAAGGAACTTCTCTTGGCTGCTCTGCAACTTCTTGCTCTGTTACTATTGATAACATTTTAAAATAAGCATTAAAATTCATGCCAGCACCTTGAAATAATGACAAATGTGACAAAAATATCTTCAGGCACTGCGTTAGACAAGTTAACATAAATATTAGTGGATAGGTCTTGAGCCAGTGTGGATCAATGTGCCTTACTTGGAGTCAAAGCAATTATATGTAATTACACAACCCCAGCTCATAATTCTTTCTTTTCCCCTTGAGGGATGGATTTTTTTTCAAACATCTAAAAGAGGATGGGAACATCTTGTSTCCCTATAAATATTCAAGGAAAGCCAGGTAGCTGATACACAGAGATGTCATTGCTGGTAGGTTCTTTGATGGTACAAGCTAGGGAGATTTGTTTGAATATCTGTATTTTCTGGGAAGTAACGGGGTTCTCTCACTTCTTGTCTTACTCTCACAAACCAAACCTCATTGCAAAGAACTTCTGGGGGCTAACACAAGCTGAACACATGTGCAGAAACAACCTCTGAAACCTTGAAATTTCTTCAGCTACCAGTAAAACACAGGAGTTTTGTCTCCAAGTGTTAATGCACAGTTCCCATTGATATGCTTGGCAGGGGGTMCATATATCTGGAGGTAAGAAGCTGGTGGAGTTCAGTCAAACTAATTACACAGAGTGTTGTTTACACAGTGGTGTATTTCCCCTGTAACATGGTATTAAGAGTGGAAACCAAAATGTTGCACACCTATGGGCCAGCTATGCCGACTCCATAAATAAATAATTGTACAGCCAAATTGCTTGGACACTCYGTATGTACTATGCTGATCACCTTTGCTAGCATAATTAATAAATAATGAGATTTTTAACTGTGGATTATCTTTCCTGCCTTTGCTGTGTCGATCTCATTCTAAAAAGCAAATAAAGCAAACAAAAAACAACAGCAGCAACAAACGTTAACTACTTTTAAATTTAAACTGCTGTTTTTTTCTTTAGAAAAAATAACCTCTGTAGCACTGTAGTTTAAGAATGCAGTAAAATCATTTGTTTTGTAAGTTTTGTTTATTTTTATCATAGCATATTAGATCTCTCACTCTAGTACTGTGGACACAGAATGCTGAATAGATGTCTTGAAGATTAAATGGCGCCTGGAATATTTCCAGGACATCTGTTACATGGCTTAGGTATGCTAATTCCTAGGAGTTACAGCGTAAAGTTTTTAATCACTTTGAAAATGTGACTGTCCTTGACTTCTTATACAGAAAGAAATAAAAGGAAGTTATATGGCAGTGCAAGTAATTGCCTCTCTACAGCATATCAGGTTATATCTACAATACCTTCATCAGCCTCAGGTATTTCAGAGACTTTGGTCATACCAACAGTTCCTCGTTTCCCGTCCTAAAATGTGACAAAGCTTGTCCTGGGGACTGGTACCTTCAAGAAGCTCCAGAAGAGAGACAGCATTGGCTTTTAGGTCACTCCATGCAAACAGGATTGTGCCACAAAATGATGATTAATTAGATTAGGAAAAATCAATGAGGTGCATTTTTATCACCTTCCCCAGCTCGGAGTTCTTACTGACTAACATGAGTGAGTTTACTCCTGGTGAGTCTGATTTGCGTTGTGCTTATTGTAATTTTCCTTGAAAAGCTTTGTTTGTCARGGTTTTGTGGTTTTTCTTTTTTTCATCTTAATAGGGTGTACAAATGGCATTTGTCWCTTTTAAAATGCATTTACAATTTGTAAGAATTTAAAACTTTAATTGCACAACAATCCAGTCTGGTTGGTTGGTTGTTAGGGCTCTTCAGCACCTGAATTTTTCATCACCTGAATCTTCACTTGCTCATTGTTTGTCTTGTACAAGGATTCATTAGACATCTTAGCATGACAGAAATCTGGAAATGTGTTGAGATTTTATAAAGAATTTGTGGGTTTTTCCTGGTTGTACTTGAGGTAACAGAAACTGGTAGTGTGGAATAGACACAGTTTGCTYTGTTTCACTTTTGTGAAAGGTACAGGGCTTATTCTAATTAAAAATGTATCTCTCTTTTCAATGTAATTTTGTTCACCTCTTCAAGCAGCTACACGATCTTAACTGTGTTTCTGACATTATTTATCAAATAATTAAAAAAGATAATATTACTAGAAAATAAAATTTTGTCTTAAAGTAGAGATGGAGATAGACAAGAAAGAACTGAAGTTACCAACACTTTAAAAAGGGTAAATGACACAGGTAATTATTTTCTTTGTAATCTGATACTGATCCTGGGCAAAATAATGGAGCAGCAGACAAGGGGTTCAATTAATATTAAAGGTGAAGAAAGGCAAAATAATTAGTATCAATCAACACTGAAGAAAAGCTCACCAGGCTAACTTAGTCTCTTGGCTAACAAGACAAAAATAATTTGGCTTATTTGGCTTATGAAGGAAATCGTAGTGGTGCAATAGACTGCAATTGAACATTTGACTTTGTTATTTATATATAATTTTTTTAAAAATCCAGAAAATTKATTACCCCTCATGTTTGATAAGGCAAGTGTGAAAGAGGGTTAACATTTGTCCACAGGGAGTTGACATGCCATTTTTTTTCAAATATACCAGTCCTTGCCCATGGATGGTATCAAAATCTTACRGGGTTGGTAGCTACTGTTACAAGACAAGTACCTTGGTAAAATTATTTCTAAAATAATCAAGGATCATTTCAAATTATCAGATAAAAATGACTCCCAGTAATCAAATGGGTTTGGTTTTACAAAGAATTGCCAATTGAGAAGACAAACACGACCTCTGCTTCTATTGACAAGAAAATTTCTAGAGTCCTGGTTTCCAATTTTCGTTCAACAGCTGAAAAAAAATACTGAAAAACTGAGATGACACAGAGAAAAGCCTTGAAAATAAATGGAAGGTTTGGAATGCAGTGAAAAACACAGCTAGTTTCATATACTTAAATTATGAAAAGAGAGAATGAACAGTTGCATGAACACAGTCTCAAAGAAGTGAAGTGCAAATGTGGAACAGGATAATAAAAGGCTTTAACAGTCTGTCTATTTGGTGACTGGAAAACCAAATCTGATTCATGGAGCACTTCCACCTTTTCTCTGGGGAAGGCAAAATAGCAATGCCAGCAGTAAATTTAAGCCATAGAACTAAATAAGATTTCCTGAATCTGCACAAAGCTTGGTTGGGATCTGCTGTTGTTCCTGTGCCCCAGAAGAGAGGAAAAAAGGAKGATAGTGTGGGAGGACAGGACATCTGGAAGTTGTGCACACATCGCTTTATTGGGATGTATTCTGTCTTTCCAGCCACAGCAAAATGACAACGTGCACTCAGTTGTAGCCCTGGTTCCGTGCCTGAGATGTTTTGGTTTTCTGAAATTCTTTTCCCAGGGAATTTTCTGTAAACAGGAGAAATGTTTTTGTAAACTGTACCATGTTTTCATTCCTTTCCCTAGGAGGGTCTTCTTCTTGATGTCCCTCTGGTCTGACCAATGTAATTGAAGAGATTTGACATTGTTTCACCAACGAAATTGGTCTGTGTAAAATAGTATAAAAGGGAAACACATCCTAAAAATAAAGTAGTCATTTTTAGCCTTCTGAAGCTCAGAGTCTGTGTCGTTGTGGTGTAAAACAGCCTGGCTCAGTAACTGCCAGATACTGAAGCAAAAGACAAATTGTGTAATTCCTACACCAACAGAAGTTTTAAGCAAATAAGCCTGACCTGTGAACGTTGTGTGGGCAAGTATTCCCCACTTACACAATGGAAATTTTTCTGAAATTAAGCCTCCAGACTGATTCCTTTAAAAGATTGACACTGATTATCTGTGACAGGGATTACATTCCCAGCCAAGGTAATCAACTGCTCATTGCACCGTGGTTGCACATTGTTAGTTAACGATAGCAACCATTGCTCTCGTCTGTCTCGCTCAAACTCTGCAGACAAGAGGCATTTCTCTTGCTGGATCCCATTGCCTTTCTTTCATTGCTAAGCTTATAAGTGACTCTCATGTGTTCAATTGAGTTCTCATTTACTTCTCTTTAGCTCCTCCGACACCTTTTTCAAAAAGAGTGAGGYGTTTCCTGCTGAGATCACTAATACAACAAATGGACTCCTAATAAAACAGGCTGCCTTTAAATCCACAACACCATCGCCCTGAGGTAGCTCAAGAAACTGTGCTTTTATCAGAGAGCCACACTGAAGGCTCCAGGGCCATCATTATCTTTTCAGGCCTGAGCAGTGAGGTCTGCCTTTATTTCCTTTTCTGGGCGACAGTTCTGAAGGGCTGACATTAATCGCCAGCAATCTCATGATGGCATGTAATTGCATACATCAAAAAATACTCATCCTRGGGGCAGCTGCCAGTGCTGGAACGCTGGATATCAATCCAATTAAGTCCTAGCATGGAGATAATTGTTTGTCACTCACTCCAAGGAAGAGAGTGACATTAATGCTATGTCCCACAAGTGACCTTTACGTCATCTGGTCTTCATCAACTAATTAAAAGGGTTATGAGCATATCCCACRTCAATCACATTGATTCAGTAGACTGAGCTAAACACAGAGACTCGAGTGGAAGTAAGAATGAAAACTTTTTTTCCCCAACTTCTTTTTTCTGGATGATACTGATGATATTAATRACAAAAATTAAATACATTATGCTGATTTGATTGCAGCAACATAGAAGGAAGCAGCTGAAAACGGAGACATGGATTAGTCTCTGAAGAAAAGGAGGCTTGAGGAAGAMACATTAAGAAAATATATGGAAATTTTCAAGGTCTATTATAAGTTCCTAAAACTTTCTCTACATCAATCCAAATACAAATGGGAATTATACATAAAAGGGGGAAAAAGCGACAGGCCTGTGTCTGTGAGTTGGGCCAGCTGAGTTGTTCTTCCAGCTCAACGATGTAGTCATCACAACAAAAAGGGGAAGTGAAAAAATCTGTCCCTGTCTTTCTCTTTATAAAGGCATTTGATCACCAGCTCATATTCTGTTTATTTAATTAGCAAAGGGCAGCCACGACTGGTGCAATGGGAAGTGGAATCCCACCTTTGTGTACACAGAGGAAGTCATTTACATGACATTGTCTTAATGCTGTAACAAGATAGTTTTCTAAATCCTTTTTCTATAATTATAGTTTCTTTAATTAGCAAAGAATACTGCAATTAGTGTCTTTGCACATTCCAGACATCATTACTGCTACATTACCCATGMACTTCACTTGCTTCAATGGTTTTGAATTAAGTATAGTTCACATTCAAGGTTCCTCTTTTAACTTTTTAAATTCTCCATTATCTAGATTAATATTACGACCTAGATGGTTTCCCTCTCATTACTCACTCCAGATCACGTTCTCTACTCTGCTACTGTAGGTCTTTTTACTTTTTGTTTTGATTAATATATTGTCCTTTTTAGCAGCAAATTTTCAATCTTTTCTTTTATCCAAACACATTTATGCCTTGTCCCAACTTAATTTAAATTTACTATTAAATTGCAGTMGTTTATGACTGTTTCTAACTTTGCGATTTAATTTAAACTTTCCGTTATTTCTGCTGAACTTCAGGGATGCTTTTAATTCTTACTAAGGAGTGACAAATCTTTTTTCAGTACACACAGTAAAGCCTCAGCTCCAGAATATACATTTTTTATAATTATTATTGCAAAAATCTATTTCTGTCTAAATTTATCCCCGATATTTTTTTGTGAATCATTTGAAGTATGAGGTTTATTTTTGGTGTTCTTCTAGCAAAGACTGTGTGTTTATCTTTCAGCAGGTGCTTTATCTGTCCAACCCTTATCTGCCATTTTTCRCAGGCTTTATATTTAAAAGCTCTGCCATCATGTCTTAATAATCTAAGCAMCCGAGGTGCCTCCAGACAACCTGAGTCCAAAGAAGACCTGATCCAAAGCCATGAAAGGACCCTTGAATTTCTTTCTGTTATCCCAATGACTTGGGAAGGATGAGGATGACCCCAGAATTCAAAACCCTCTTTGCCTTTGCTGACTCCAGGCCTGGAGTTGCCATTTGGAACACTTACGTGGGGATAAAGGGATAAAACACACACTTTTACTTTTGAACTTGTCCCTCAAAGGTTTTCCCTTTGAAAAAAGAGACACAGGGATTTTTGGAGTGCTAGTAAAAACATCTGGTTTGGGGAAGGAGGATTTGCACCATTTCACTCAATTTACTTTAAGTGGAACATAAGCTATATTCATTTAGATCCCTGTCTAATTTGGGTCTTATTTGATATAATTTGCATTCTTATTTCAAGATCTCATTGCTCTTCTGGCCCAAGCAGCCACCACTGCTGCTAATCATTTTGCAAGAATTTTTCCCRTGAAAAATTTGAAGATTCAGATAATTTGAAGGTAATTACCCCCATTCAGGGAAGATCACATTTGAAAAACATTCCTGTTACAAAGTAGTGTGTGTGCACATAATTGCACTTATTAATCCTGTTATCTTAAATATTGAACTTACACGGTGACAGAAGGTCCTGCTTCAATAAATTTGTAGACCATATGGAGAAGCATTGCAGAAAAAATATTCTTTTCACATGACAGATCAATACAGAAAGAAGGGAAATTCCAATACCAGCGTTACACAGAAAGGCTCTGCAAGAAGCGCCCTGAAACAGACCTCTTAGAGCTTTTTCCTGGGGTTTAAGTACACCAGTCACCCCTTTTTCAGCCTGCTKCAAGAATTTAGATCAAAATTAGATTTATTCTTTTTTATCTAGATCCTGTCTTAGATGAAAGAACATCCACTGGAGAGCATTTGTCATCTTAAACTACTATTTATTTTATGCTAAAGAAAGGAGAGACACAGATAACCACTATAAAACAAATCCTTGACAACATCAGCAATATCCATCTTGTTGCAGCAGCATTTTGGAGCACAGCTATTTGTTTCTTTCCCCTTCATTAAAACACTTTATCATGTTAATTATCATTATGACAATTTTAATATTAGAACTCATTTTACTACCTGCAAAATGAAATCCTTTAAGGATTATCTTCCTCAGCCATTTCTCTTTCTGAAGTTGGGCAAATACAACTACATTCAGAATAACTTTTAAAAAGCATTATTTCGGTTCACTGACACCTAAAATTSAAATTAGTAAATAAATCATAATCTTTCAGTAACTTTGCTGCAATGAACTAATCAGTATGTTCTTTCTCAAGCCCTAAAGTCAGAGAGGTTCTGTGCTTTGCATCCAGTGAAATTCACTGCAATAAAACAACATTTTTCTGATAAGAATTCCATTTGTTTTTGCACTGTGTGGTGCAATTCTCTCTTGAACATGAAGGGCCAGAGAGAGAAAATTCAAATGGAAGTCATGTACATATGGCATTTACATGTTGTGCCTATTAATATATAATGATGTCATTGCTTGGGGGGTTTTCCTATGGTGAAAAATTGCCAAATCTAACAACTTTTGAGTCTCAGACACATTCCATGCTTTGAAACTATSCAGGAGAGGCCAGGAGAAATAAGGAAGCATTTTTCTTTTGATTGCCTGGGGAAAAAAAAAATTAAAAATCTCCCTAAATACACAATGCTGAGGTGTAGCATGCTCAGCATTTATTTGAAGGAGAGAACAAAGATCTTTAACAAACAGTAGAATCCACTTCCAGGGCATTAAATCCATGTCACAATAATGGTTTTAAGATCAATGCACATAATGTCCAAGCAAAGTAGAAAAAAGAAAAGAAACAAAATCAGAAGCATGTGGAGAGGGAGGTAAAGGAAATTTGAGAGCAAGTGAGCAGGGGAAGCTGAAGTGTACAATYCAGCTCTTGGTTTTGATAACTCTTTAACTGAGGTCAATGGTTCTCTTCCTCTGCTATGGATTAAATGAAAAAAAAAAATGCAAAAATGTAAGATTCCAGTTTAGAGATCTGTTCCCACAGCAGAATTCTGTGTCTTCAGTCATGAAGTTAGCCCAGTTCTCACAGGCAGCATTTCCAATGATGGGCAATCAAACTTGTCTGCCCCATCCTAACCCAAGAATATGTGCTTCAGTAATTGGAGAAAGAGGAATTGTTGATGGTTGATATGTAATGGCTGAAATCACACTGCATATCCCAGGGATTTAGCACAATTCAGCAGACAGGAGTTTTGGACACATCTTCTTTGGGATAAAGATCTAAATGCAAAAAATAGTATATATGAGCAGAGGTGGTCCAATCCCACCTCAGGTCACAGTCTAACTTTCAATATTTTTCTGTAAAGTCCTTAAGGTGAGTTACTGAATTTCAGTCTACAAGAACTATTTACTCCCGCTGAACAAATAACATGTACTGCTACTGAAGCATGAGACAACAAAAGTATTTTCTGAATGAATTTATGAATCAAATATATCTATATGGAAGCTTTAAGATAAAAGAAATTTGAAACAGAAATATGAATCCTGGGCCTTGAATATAGAGAAAAAAAAATTATAGTCCTGTGTGACARCAGCTGATAACAAAAGACAGATCCACACTCTGCAGTTATTCATTAGAGCTCTTTGGTGCTGTGTGCTCTTTTGCTTTCAGACAAAGAAAGGTTTGCTGGTACAAGATGAAAGGGACTTGTGACTTTCTGTACAGTGTGCATATTGATTTTGTGCGCTTTGGGTGAGGGATTCAATTGCAGGACTGGGTTTTGTTCTCTGCTCCAGGCCACCTCACTTTTCCGCACCCCATCACCTTCCTGGAGGACACAGGTTGGTTCACATGGTCCCCCCAAGGAGATAAACAAAGGTAACAGGCACAAAAAATTCTGGTGAGACACACATGTTCCTTATTCTTCAGATTTTGTCTCACAGGTCTGACCCGTGGATATCTTTACACTCATAACATTTGCTGCAATATCTTTTGTGTCTTTGTGAATATTAGTTCCATAGGTCCCCTCCTCACAGAGAATATTAAGCATTCCTTCTTATCCCCTTTATGTGTGGTATTAAGGAAAAGAAATTATGTTGACTGAGTTTCCAGAGGGGTAAATATTCACGTGATGGATGCAGCTCAACTTCCAGAACAAGACATTCAAAATTATGTGTCGAAATATTTGTGATCTCAGTGTCTACGCTCCCCTCCCAGCCCATTTCTATTACAGTTGTGTCTGTGAAGTGTTCAGATGGTTCAGATGGAATCATCCACRTTGCTGAAAATGATTCCCTGAATTCCACTGCATTAGCTGGATGCTCCCTGCTGTGCTGGGATACACAGTTCACACACAGGTACCTACAAGGCAGCACCAACTTTTGGGAGCTTTCACCGACAGTGGAATCTCACAAGTTTAATATCAAAGAACATGGATTCATAACATGGGGCAGAGCTTTGCAGAAATACCAACATTATTTATCTTAAATATCTCATAGTAATTCCACTATTCAGCTCAGATCATTCATCGTGCTAGGTAGACATCTTCAAAGCTGCAGCAGAAAAAGATCTTTTTAATATTTTTTTCAAGGAGTATACCAACAGAAAAGTGATCTCCTAGCTTTTAATACATGTTAAATATCATTGGCATAAAAAGTTGTGAAGTTCATGACTGTTGTTATACATGTGCCACATCTTGGCTGACTTTTYCCAAGGATACTTAGACCATGAAAAAGAGTGAAAGAGAAGCAAGCATAAAAGATTTTTCAAGATTAGTTAAAGCACAGACTTGACTTGCTTTGACATGCCAAAACCCCCACTAACAYGTAAAAGACAAGCAAAATTCTCTGAAATGAAATGTCAAGGAAGTCAAGAAAAAAACTCAATTTTTTCAGAAGTCTGCAGAGTTTTTCCTGCATGTCCTAGGCAGATCTCTGTTCATATTATCAAGGTCCTTATATGGTACCTGTGATTTCTGCAGAACTAATCTCACCCACAGTTCCATATCTTCAAAACACTGATCAGACCAAGGGGGATTTTTTGCACCTATAAATTAGCCTTGTTTCAATTAATTAATCTGAACTCTTTCCACATCTACCTCAAGACCATGTTAATTGTGCACAGAATGCCTCCTCCACAGTATTGCTTGTAAAAGGAGCCTTGGATGTCAAAGTCAGATGTAGGTACATACACAATCAAGATAAATATCTGCTCAGAAAAATCTCTGTCCATCAACACAGCCCTAACCCCTCCTCGTATTTTGCACCTACCTGTTGAAACCCTGATCACTGAGACTTTTAGATTTTCTGTGCTGACAGGCACTGACCTCCAAGAAAACACTACATTTGACCTGAGGCCTTGGAGAAGGCTTCCAAAATTGAATGATAGAACTGAGATTTTGTGGGTGTGTAGCTTGAATAGAAGTGTGTAATATCACAGGGTGGAAAACTTAAGAGTTTAAGGTTTCARAATATAGTAATATATRSAGAGCAAGCTGGAGGTTTTAGGGTGTAGGCTCAGTCCTTCTTTTTCACCTTCTTCTTCATGGGTCTGGGTGAGATTTTGTACTCCGATAGAAAAGTCTTCCTTGCTGTCCATGAGTGGTTGGTTATTGGGATAAAAGTAAAAATAATTTAGGTGTCGTTTCATAATTGGACAGTTTATCCTTAAAAGGCCTTGTAGAGAGAGAGATGGGGGCCATTTTTAGTTTGTTATCTAAAAGTGCTGTAGAACTCATGGCTTCTGAGACTGTAAYAAGGATRAGAATTAATAAACATCTGAGTCCGAACATGAAACACCTCCTTGARAATTYAATCCYGACTCTGGCAAAAAGAAGATTAAAAAACCAGCACCTCCCTGTAGGCAGAAATCTGGATCAGTGTTAACAAGCAAATGATGGGCACTCCTAGGATGYATCCCAGAGATGTCCAGCTGCCCCAGAGTTCTGTGGCCAGGGTACCTCCAGCCCACACCTGAMTCACTCTCTTCCCTGTCCCCAGTTACTTGATATCTACTGGTCCAGTGGCAGCTCTGAGCTCCTTTGGCTTACAGGAACAGCAATGACAGGTTGACCTCTTCCATAATTCCCAGTACTCCGATTTATCCCATATATCTTTGACCGAATTTGGAATACCTCAAGTAGAGGTCACAAGGCAGACGAGGGATCCTCAGAATTGTATATGTGCCCCTCCAGTTGCAGACTAGGTCAGAGCCMCTTCTCTCTTTCTGTATTATTAATTCCTTTAAATAATTAGCAGACATGCCACTCAATTATTCTTGATTTCCACATCCCATTTAAAGGTCACTAGGTTTTAGAGTCATCCTTAATTTGGCATAAAAATTATCTGTCCTTCCCAGCTCTGGCTTTACATCCCTACAATCTGAAAAGCACAAAATTAACTTTGACAGCATTAACTCTTCAGTACAGTGGAGTGTGCATACTTCCTCTGCTTTCACTCATGGCAAAAGACATTGTTCAATTATTTAAATTTATAGAAAATTACATTTCCTCAGCTGTTTTAAATAAACTATGCCTCTTCTTATAGATCATATTTCAATATTTATACTTATTGAATGTATTAGGACAAAATTGATGTCAGAAATTGTAATACAGCAAAAAAAATCCTACCCTGAATTCTCTCCTTCTTTATCCTTATGAGAGTTATTCAAAAATAGAAGATAACCTGATTTTATTTTATTTATGATGTCCTTTGGGTCACAGAGAAATTGATTTCTCACAGACCAACTGAGTTTTCAATATGCAGAATAAAAAGCTGAATTCTTAGCTATGCTCCATGACTGATTGTTGTCCTTTCTTCTTTCCTCTAGGTGATGACAAATTAAATTGCCTTCAGTAAAAAACATATAAAATATAATTAACCTTAGCAACCCCAGTTATCCTCAGTGTCCCTTTTTCACCGAGTACAAAGTACAGAGAACCATTTCTTCTTTAAAATTAATAAAAATTCTGTGACAAAACACAGAGTTATCCAAACGTTACTGCACCACAGGTAACACTACTGAGCTGTTGTCAAACTTGCAGCAGCGTGGACTGAGAAGCTTTTGTGATTTGGGTCATTATTTCAGTCAGTATTTTCAGTCAATATTTCCTTAAAAACTGATTTTGTACCTTGATACAACCTCAAGAATTAGATTAAGTTGTAGCTCTGTCACTGCCTGGCTTGGAGATCCTGTGCACATCCCTTTTCCTGTGTGTCTGTCACCCTCCCACTCGTGCCTGCTTTACTGGAGAGCTGGGAAGATTAGGCAGTAATTAGATAAATTATTGCATGATTTTCTGACACTCCAGGTGGGTCCAAAGCACAGGATATCAACAGTTTGGCATCTCTGGAAATGGATCCTTCCAGTCCCCAGCACTGCTGCTCACAAGGAGAAAGAGGCTGATTGTCAGAGTAATTATTACCTGCCTGCAAAGAGCTTGTGGTTGGCTGCTCTGTTAGAAGGAAAGATGAAGAAACTGATTGGGAAATCCTTGGACTGTGTTGAAAAGCTGAGGYTGTTACCAGCCATCCTTCTTCTACTTGGCATTTTTGGTAAAACCTCAGGAAGCAAATCCTCTRCCTTCAGTCTTAGAAACCAATCAGCTTGACACAGAGATGTTGTCTTAGGGTTAGACATAACACCTAAAGATCCTTATCTCTTGGGGTTGTTGCTGCTTTCATTTATTCAGCTGTCATTRTGTAAAACTATTTCTCAAAATGCTGAATTTATTTGCAGGCTCTGTAGACAGAACTTGTGAGAATGCACTTTTAAATTACACATTAACTGTGAATTTCACAGTGTACTCAAGTCCCATCAATACCTGAATAACAGTAAATGTAGATGGCTGCAAAGAGCCACAGGTGAATCTAAACATCTTGGGAGATCATAATCACCTGTGGATCCATGTCACCACTGGATACCACAGAATTCAATGTCTTTACTGCAACTTAATTGTTATTATGGTTGAGTTTCATGTATTAAGGCAAAGAACAACTTTCCCAAACTCYTTTGATCACCACATTGTCACGAGCTCATGTGAGTTTTCTTCCCAGTTCACTTTGAATCTGGAATTAATTTTTTCACACCTCATTTTTTTCCTTCATTTGTCTTTTCTGTTGCCTTTGAAGAGAAAACAAAGAAAATTACAAGTGGTGGAGAGTTCACCACTCAGCTGGGCTGTGGACACCTACCTTCTTTAATGATACCAGGGATACCCCATAATAATTCTAAAGTTCCTGGGAAGGGTGAAGAAAAGAGAAACTAAAGATAAGAGAGCAAGACCTATGTTTCCTTCAGAAAACTCCACTCCTCCTTAAATAACAAGAAATAATTTCCAACTGGGTGCTTCCAAAACTATTTATCTCTTACTYTCTACCTAAAAAGATATACAAGGGATTCAAGCAACTGCTGTGTCCATAATACTTAGGTAGTTAYCATTCAGAAACACAAAGCCCAGAGTACAATTAAATCTTCCCTCTGCCAGGCTCTGTTGTAAATCAGCAGATGTAGAAGGAACATCACAGAAAGCACAGATGAAAAAACAACTCTGTGCCTCCTTTATGGGGATAAGCCAGAAAGATCAGCACATTCCCTAAAGCAGCTGTGTGTGTTCATGTTTATTCTCCACAGGGTACAGAGGGGACCACACTGTCCT
>QVAJ01000076.1:1040425-1095140 GCA_003546035.1 Mixornis gularis
ACAGCACTTTGCTGCTTGGCTGYAAGACTGGAGTCCTCTGAGTCTCACAACTTCACCTGTTTGGGAAGTTTGAACTGGGCTGGTGGCCTTGCTCGCACCGTGGTGCAGATGCAGAAGCAAAGGAACTCATTTTTTGTCTCCTGGAGACCAAAGGCAGCAGCAGCCTATGGGCCATGTTTGCAAACTCCCTTTCCTTGTTTCATCTATTGGCAAATGCCCCTTATCTAATATCCCTGTCTGTAAATTTTATATTTCATTACCCAAAGTGAAATCCTGTTTGCAACTCAAGGAACAAAAAGAAAGTCAGAACAAACCTGCCAATCGTGTGTTTTCATTCCAGGGYAGAAGAAAGGAACCACTGTGATAGYTAAASGCAGCAAATATCTGTACASAGCACTGCTTTCRTCATCYTCTCTCTGTCAGAACTTGTTTTGATTTTTTTTCATGTTCTGTTATGAATAAAGGCTATACATTGACTATTATATGTATTCAGGTTGATTTTGAGACCGTTTCCTTCAGTTAGATGAAAAGGAGCTTGATTGAGGCATGTGGAGATAGTTTAGCTATTTAAGACAAGAACTAAATAATCATTTCTGTGCATGTACTATTGAGCACTTCTAAATACCAGCACCAGTTTAAGTATTAATGAAAACTTTTGAAGATTAATAAAGTTTTTTTTCCTTTTTTTTTTTTTCGTAAGAGAAACCTGTGCAATAAATGTTGAGCAATGGCAGAACTTTGAAAGACAAATATAAATCCACCAAAATACATACTGATAAGCTCAACGGGAAAAATCAAACTCTAGGGAGGGGTGAGCAAGCAAGAATTGGTATTTTAAAGAAAATAGTATAGTAGTACTATATATTAACTGCATTTTTGAATGTATTGCAGTATCACAACCCCCCAGTTTTCTGGAAGATGGGATGCACTGATATAGYACCATGCCTTTTTATAGCACCAAGTCCTGGAACACTATGAACTCATATTGCAGGATGTTTTCTCAGCTGTCTGATTATTTTGTTTTATGAACCAGCTTTATTTGAAGGATGCTTTCTGCACTCAGCTGGGGCTTAGGCTCTGAGAAACTTCCATTACATTGGGCATCCTGGGGTTTATTGAAGAGAAATTGCTGCAGAGGGAAGGACTTTGGATTTTCTCTAAMGCTGGCACCAGTAAGGTGAACCCCTCACTTCCACCCAGCTGGGGCTGGATGCACTGCTGATTTCTCTTGTTATTTCTGAGTTATAAATGGTACCTAGCAGCTTTAGCCTCGTTATGGTTAGCACAACACACACAGGGAGAACAAAGCAACATTACAGGGAGAACAAAGCAACATTCTGCTCCTCGTGTCACACTTCTTGAAAAAAATACACATCAGACCCAAAGACAGCTTCACTGAGACATGGCCACCCTCAGAAGGGTGAGGCAGTGACAGTAATTCCTATAAACTGCTGRGGGATTAGTTTAGTAAACATTCATTTTGTCCATCCCTCAAATATTACAACTTTTCCCTTTGGCTTACCTTAAGGAAAACATGATGTATGCATCAATAAATTGGATTCCACTTCGGTCTTCTGAAAATGAACTCAGTAACAAATGCATGACATGCTCTTCTAATTATTTCTGCCTTTGCAGTAAAACCTGCAGGACAAGCACAGTCTTTAGAATCCAGCTAAAACTGGACCTATTCACTGGGAATACATGATTATTATTACTATTACTATGGTTTATTAAATTTGCAACAAAGCAAAAAGTGACATACATTGAGGATGTTAGAATCATCAACCATATAATCAAAATGAGTAGCATTTCCAGAGCATTTCTGTGCTTTTCAGTTCAGGGGRTAAGTTCAGGCCCTATACTTAGCTTTCAATAACCCCTGACACAGAGGAGGTAAAAATTGAGGGATTTGGCCTTCTAGGGCTGGATATGTAAATTCAGTTTTGCCCAGACTAGAGCAGGCTGCCAGTAAGTAACTAACTTCTTTTTAAATGYTCAGAAATTACAGTATCATGGAATCAATTAGGTTGGAAAAGACCTCTGAGACCACTGAATCCAACTYATAACCAAACTTCTCCATTTCAACTCCTGCTGTGTCCAATCTTTTCTTAAACACCTGCAGGGTCAGTGACTCATCATCTCGAGATAATTACTTCAGATTAACTTGAACTGAGTCCCATTTTAAAATATTTTGTTTCTTGAAAAAATGGGTTTATTTCAAATTATGAGGAACATTTWATTTAAAGCTTCCTATGCCCTAGAGTTTGGTTTGTTTCAGTTAAATTTTCTAACTACCAGCAATGTGTGATCAGTGGAAATCAGAAGACACTCCAGTAACATCAATAAAAATTCTGGTAAAGTTAAAGAAGTCAGCCTGATAATTGCCCATCATGGCAATTTAACTTTTCTTAACCTTTAACTTTTCTATTTAGGATTGAAAAATTACAGTTTGATGTTCTGATATTTTTTTTTCCTCCTGATTTTCCACCTGCTCAAAAATGTAAACAAACCAAAACATGGATGCTCTTTTGGGATGAGTATTTACTACCACACGAACACTGAGCTCCAGTGTATCACAAGTGTGGCATCATTTATTCAGAAACGCTTTGAAAAACTGCATCTTCCAGATTTTCTGCRTAAATAGGAGGGATCTGCCTGTTTTATAACTGAGCTGAGTCCTGTGAAGCACAAGCCATGCTCCTGAACTATCAATTCAAGGGATTCATTTAGAGCCAAGAAGCTTTAAGGCTGTCTACTTGACAGGAGGCATATTTTATAATCTTTCACTTCTCCCATTGTGTAGGAAGCAATTCTTCACTGGTAGTTTAACCTTCATCTACAAAGAACAATTGTTCTCTTCATGAAGTCTGTACTGTTTTCACTTCAGGAGTACACTGAAGAAATTATTAATGGCAGAAGTTACAGGAAGAAAAGTGTTCTTAGAGCAAGCACTGCCAGTTAAATGCAGACAAATATTGGTTTAAAGGTATATAATTTCTAACATCTGGGAGGGKTTTTTTTGGTTTGGCTGTTTTGGTTTTGCTGCTTTATTTTTCCAGTTCCTGCTTCTCTTTTTTTGACATGTAAATATCTTAAAAATCTCTTCCATGTAGCTGGTCAGACCTACACAACAACATTGAACCAGAAAATATACATCCAATCTGCGTGTATTGCAGTATTTCTGAAAGAAAAGGACTAAAACCTTATTTCAGGACCTGCTCATTAGTGGTAGGAGGTGGTAGTAGCAGAAGGATTAAATATAGATTCTATAAGATTCATAGGGTCACAGGCTAAGAAATTGCAAAACCAATGTAGAAATAGTGTTGGGAAATGTTTCAAATCYCAGGCTTCCTTATTCCAGAAAAAATATATATTTCTGAAGGAGATTTCAAGTGAAATTATATTTTCTCATTCTCTGCTGTTTTGAACCAGGCTGTCCTTCCAGGGCTCAGCCAGTTTTTAGGAATTAGGCATTATGTTGGCCACTCCTGTTGCTGTGAATCTTTTTTTAACTCAGAGTCTTGTTCTACATATTCCTAGCCAGGCTCCCCCATGACTGAGCTGCTTTGCAAAGAGTTCACAATATTTTTACCACATCCTCCTTCACTCATTTATAGATTCACTGCCTYACTCCAAAACCAGGATGAGTTATGTATTTAACAGATCAGAATTTAAACCTGATATTCCCATTTTCACACAAACATCTCACCCCTGGTTTCAGGTTAACAAAAGCAGCAGTGAAATGAAGATTCTCCAAGGGCTGGAGCATCTCCCCTGTGAAGACAAGCTGAGAGTTGTGGTTGTTCAGYCTGGAGAGGAGAAGGCTCCAGGAGACCTTCCAGCACCTTGCAGTGCCTAAAGGGACCCCAAGAGAGCTGGAGAGGGATTTAGATAAGGGCCTGGAGTGACAGGACAAGGGGGAATGGCTTCCCACTCCACATCTAGATGACTTTAGTAGAAACCTTTAAGGCAAGATCAATTTCATTAGAATTAAAAGCAGTTTAAAATACGGTAACTCATTTCAGTAAAAAATAAAACCAATAGAATACAGTCTGACTTTGTTCTGTTACTTTGAGGGCTGCGTGAAAACTAAGAACTGGGAATATAAGAAATGTTAAGTGTGTATCAGGAATTTACAAAAAATAATAATAAAAAGGTCTGGTTTAAAATGTCTGAAAGCTTTAAATTGAACATTATTTATAGGAAAATAAGGCAATGRCTAAACAGAACCAGTAAAAACTTTAGAGGACCACATTTACACAAATAAAAGTGAACACAGCCAAAAGAAAATTAGTCTATATATCTATCAAAACAAATAAAGGACAGCAGGAACAGACAAGAAACTCCTTTTAGCAGAGGATTTTGTCAATTACAGAATTAACCAGCCACAGCTGAATCACATCCATGCTTGGGTGAAAGATCACTATCACAAATCAAAGCTCCGTAGAGGAGCCACAAATAACTGCTCAATTAATCAGTTATTTTACATGAGCTGAGCTCATCCCTCCATTCTCCTTGTAGCCCCCAGACAAATTCACTGTTTATGGGCCACAGAGGCTGCACCGTGGTTTTTCCACCCTGCTTTTTTTTACTTAAACCCCCTTTTCAGGAAGAATTGTCTGATGAAATGAGTACATCAGAGTCCTGTTTCTGTGTTTATTCCCTTCTTGCTCTGTTTATATGTTTCCAAATACAGATTATAAATTGCAGGTTAAGACTTCCCTTCACATATGTAGGAGCACTTTCTGCTAAACTGCTTTACTGCACAGACAAGGCACTAAAGGCATTTTCTTCACTTCAACTTCAGGCGTTGAGTTTTGAGGTACTTAAAATTACTGGAGTACTCAAATGTCACGGAGACCCTCTGAGGCAAAAGGAGGTTCCCTGCAGAGTCATTACTGGGGTTGTGAAGCTCTGGAATTACTACAGAGTTCTCCTGAGACCTGTGGGGCTTTTTATTTAACACCTCCCTCTCTGAACCTGATGAAAACATGTGAAATGCATTGACCCATTTTTCACRAAAATATCTGACCATGAAGACATTTTACACATAATGAAACTGCAGAGATGCAGTCCTTYAGGACACCAATTAATACCTGCGTGAAAACCTTAATTTTCACAGTTTTCAGGAGAGTGGTTTTGGCCCTGCCAGTATGAGCCAAAGATGCCACCAGTGTCCATTCTGCTCCTGAAGTTTTTTTCTACTGGCTTCTCTGCACTCAGACATTGAATCATCCATGGATAGAGACCACATCCTCTATCCATGCCACAATCARTATCCATAATATTTAGGATAACATTATGCTAAGAAATATTAGATTTTTAGAAAGACCTGCCTGGAAGTTGAGGAATGCCAATACAAAAGCATGAGAGGAATTTCCAGAAAGTACTAAGCTGAAATATGTGGGCAAGAGTAGGCAGGTATTTAATCCAGGCTGAAAAGCATTTATACTTGTTAATTAAGCCCATTGAGGGCATGAGTCAGCTTCATTTTGATCCAATTGTATCCTCCTGGGAATATGACTGGCTCCAAAAAAATCTGCCTCTGTGAGTCCTGTCACAATTATAAGACAGGGGCTAATGCTGATGATACAGTTAGTCTGACAGATTGAAACAACTTCAGTTAATTATGATCTTAAAATCCCTAGAGAAAATTTCTAAATGTCTTACTCTATGTTTTCCCAGGGAATCCTGGGATGTRTTCCTTCGTTAATTTTTTCTTGCTTGTAAAAGGAATTTTTCCCTGCTAGTTCTATTAAATGACCTGTCAGAGAGAATAATGAGATGAGTATTCTGTGATTAGTTTGCTCGTTCTGCAGCGTGACCTAAACTGTGGTTTGAGTTTTAATTGCATCATCATGCAAAGACTTAAAACTCAAATTATTACACACTTTTAAAAACCATTAAAAAGGTAGAGAGGATAAAAACACACATATGGACTTAAGCTAATCTGTGGACATAACCTTTGAAGGGTTTGGTTGAGAGATGTTGCCATACAAGCAATAGCTCCAGAAATGTCTCAGCTATGRAGAAAATTAACTCYATCCTAGACAAAACCATCACAGGAGATAAAGTATTACYCACAACACTGGGTGGTTTTCACTGCAGTTAATTCTGGGCATCTGCCATGTGGACTTTTATCTCCGAAATATTGGTTTAGGTTACATTTCTAAACAATGAAAGAATGGCTTTTAATACTTGGTAAAATAGACAAATAAAGCTGGATATCAAACTCCCACTGTCTTTTCTTCATTGGCTGCAAACAGCAACTYGAGAAGCAGCTGAGATGTCACTCTGGATGTCTGAAACAGAAAYAAAGGTATCCAGTGAGGAGTTTTTAAACAAGGTTAAAGTCCTCCAGAGGAAATATTTACCTACTGCCACCCCCTTATTTTRCTTTCCTTGAGGACTTTTAGAACATGTCTTGACATGCCAGAAAGACAAGAGCCAAGATTCCCTGGAAAAAGAAACAACCTCTCCCAGTCTGACACCCCTGAGCACATGGTGAAAGTCTGCACCACTGCTCCCAGCTCAACTGCTGGCAGGAAAAGCTTTGGTTCTGTGCCCTCACCTCACAGCCAGGAAAGCCATGAAGATCAACTGGGCCAGTCAAGCACTGTGTTACCAATTCGCTGTTTAATTGACTTGATCCCATCCTCAGCACTGTTAAAATTCAGATGGGTACATTCTATCTATTGCCAGGTATTTTTTTTCATCTCATAGAAAATATAGGGTTTGTTCAATATCTAGCCAGTTTCCAGTATTTACAATGGATCACCCTTTGTTTTCTTACTGTGCTGAGAACCAGGTCCAGAACAGGCCATGTGTTTATGTCTTGGTGCATGTACATGAATTTCTGTATTTTCTATGTCAATAATGATTTACAAGTGCTCTTAGCAGTGCTGTATGGAGATTCATCACAATATGTCACACAGTAAGAAAATGCTCATTAAAACAGCAAGAGAAAATACTAAYCTTGACTCCTAGTGGCAAGAATTTTGGAGAGACTATCATTGTTTTGGCCAAAAACAAATCAGTAGTAAAGACACAATCTGTTCTCGTCCTGCAGTCCAGGTAAAATGAAACTGCTGAAGAACTTTATTCTCAATTTTCAGTGACATGCAGGACAATTTGGACTATATTAATGTTTTCTATATGTTCTCTTTCTATCACCTAAATCCCTAAACTTGGAAATTACTTTACCTGTAGCAAACATGTGAACTGAGGAATTAATGAACTTTTGATTTTCCAAACACATGAAGTAAGAAAAAATTAATTTCACTTTAAATTCAAATTTAGCTTGCATTGTAGAAAAAGATTAATTGCAGAACTGAAGAAAAGGAAAAATAATCCATTCTGAACTCACTACTTTACAATTCTTTGCAATTCTTCTTTGCAATTCTTTTAGTGATGTTCACCTTCCTTCTGCCAGTGAGCCAAAGCATCTTCCACATGGGGAGTTTGCTATGTGGTTTAACAAACCAATTGTGTTTTTTCCTCAAAAATCAAGGAAATACAGAGATCTGATGATTATCATAGCACAGTTTATGTGCATTACATTGGTGTCAGCTATCACTAGAATATATGGAGCTCCTTTCACTGGGATTTCTCTTCCTTCAAGGCACAAACAGAGGAATACCACAGAATAACRTTTCCTTGTTCCATATTCCATTGTAAAGAAAATCTTGGCTTTATTTAGGTGCTGCGAGCAAAAGAGACATAAAATAGGTGCAATTCAGTAAATAATTACAACAACAGCTTGTAAGGGAATTTGTAGAACAYGTTCTCCTGGCTGGCTGGCAGAACYGTATGGGAAACTGTGGAAAGAAATTTGCCAAAACCKGAGGTACCTCTAGAAGAACAAGTTSTTCACAAAAAGCAAAGTTTGCAGACTTTCAGAGGTATAAAGCAGCCTAAAACTCTCCTTCCACAAAAATGAAAATTCCTTTAAATTATTACTTTATTTTTGCTTTTTGTCTCAGGGAAATGAGACCAATTCCATTCTAGTAAGATAAGAATGATTAACATTTTTTTAGCAATGAAGACAAAATAGGTGTAAGGAATCAACAATTTGAATTTGGCTTTCTTAATCCATGTCAAACACTGCCTTCAAAAATTGGCTGTCTTGACTAATTTGGTTTTACTGGAGACTCTGTAAATAAATGTCCGTAAGAAAAGCTCAAAACTCTAGAAATGGAGTCAAACTGACCTAGAAAAAAAACTTTTGGGGGAAAAAAAGGTCAGTCTTGACTGTTGATGGATCTCCCTCTTTGTAATTGTTTCTGAGGATCTTRTTCATCAGTCTTCTTTGAGACCATTATGGGGGAAAATGGAAGGCACTTCATCACCACAGCCTCCATTCTAGTGCAGATGATCCATTTCATGTGCCGTAACAGAATCCTAAAATGGATTACAGCCTAGGAAAATATGGAGGGAAAGAAGGCTAACCTTCAATTACCATGATTAGACTACAAAAGAAAAATAGTTCTATTTTTTTTTAAAGCGCTCGTACTTCATTTTGTGAATATTTACAAAAATCCAAACCMAAACAAACGAGCAAAAAACCTCCTAACCACAAGTACCTGAGATATTTCATATTGCTGTTTCTCCAGTGTCTTGTCCTAAAATCCTATTTAAGTCAGAATCACCTGGTCATTGAAACCACTCTTTTGCAAGAAACCAAACATCCAGGAAATGCCAACACTACAYGTTTAGAATAAGAATAATCTGGAAGAAGTCAAATAAGACTAATATGTTCACAGCTTTTCCATATCTTGAAAACCCACTGAATTAGGAGCAGAGTTGCCTGCATGTTGGAAGATCAGACTTCAGAGCAGAGTGAGGGACTTTTTTTTCTGTAAATTCAACCATTTCTGGTCACTGACCTGTTGTTACCAGGCTGAGAACTCCCTGTTCATGTAAAGAGTGCTGTGCTCTCATGGCCTATGTCACAGGAGTAGCACATAAGGGAYGCTTGTCCTGCACCAAATCTCTCATATCTCTCATTCTGAGCAGGTCCAATGTTACCAATATAAGGACTTTCATTATGACCTAAGCATATCATTAAATTTTTCATGTTTTCCACAGTATCCTTCCCTCACTTTACCAAGATTCCTCTTTGGTGTGAAATTTCATCACTTCTTAATGGGCTGAAAACATTTCTGAAACCGAAAAAAAATATACCCCAAATTTAGTCCAGTTTTGCTTTTGCAGGTAAAATAACTAGATTAATAACAATCACTTACTCTTTCATGCCCACTTTGTTTTGTAATTTTTTTTTTGGCAGAGGAGCTCTTTTTTTTATTGTGAACAATAAAGTTTCCCCTATTTTTCTGCACTCATACTAAGCAAAAAATAACTCCACTAAAGTCAATGCCTGTAAAATGGCAGATGGTAACAATCAAATGTGAAAAAACATCTTCTGCTCTTTGCAGGAACGTTCAGCACATGGCAGGTACTTCCCAAAACATCCAAAAAGGAGAATCTAATTTCCTCATTTCCTGCCCATGGCAGGGTATTTCTACGTGTACCAATTGGCAGCATTTCACCAGCAGAAGTTCAGAAGTATGTCAGTAATTCAGTTTTTTAGACTTTTTTCTTCTGCTGTGCTTTAGAATTAAAACAGGGATTTCCCCACAACAGGGCATTTGGAATAAGATGATCTTTAMGGTCCCTTCCAACCCAAAATATTCTATGATGCTGTGTTTAGAATAGCACTAAAATAGGCAAAAGCTGGGAAAGGTGAGCAAACAGGTAATACTTGGGTCCATTTTGGGTGAAGTTCTTGTAACCAGCGAGARAAATTAATCCTGAGAATTTTAGTACAGATAAAAGGGAAAATCAATGCACAGAGAAAGTGTTTGGCAGCGGTGAAAAGGTTAGAAAGACCAGGGAAACTACTGAAAACCAGTGGGAAACAACACTGCATGAAATCCCAGATATGTCTTGTGGAATATAAAATTTCTCCCAGACTTAGCACATGTATACTCAATTCCAAGATCTCAGAATTTCCTGTGTGAAATGGGGTGATTCACATAATCTATCTGTATCGAGRTTTTGCATCTGTAAAATGAAAAAAGAAGGGATGAGAGCCAAAACAATTTAGGTCATATGAAAGCCAAAATTGTATCTTGCAAGACGTATGTGGTAATCTTAGTAATCCCTCTAATCTACTCAGTGGCTTTGGCTGAAATGCTCTCCTTAGTGTTACACAACATACTTTAAAACAGTTGTGAACAGCTGGAAGGAGGCCAGAGAAGAGAAGCAAAAATGATCCTAGAGATCTAGAAAATAGCACTCACAGGATGCTGAAGAAAATGTGATTTTTAGAGCTTGGGAAAAGAGGGAGAACAAAACCCAAGAGCAACAAGTTAACCATAAGAATTTGTAAAGGCAACAGCAGGGAAAAAAATAAATAAAGGAGGAAGAAATAAAGTGTTCTYCATAGTGGATAGGGCAAGCAATAATGGTCAAATATCAAAAGAAGGAGATCTGAAAATTTAGATAAAATTTCTATTGATACAGTTACTGAAGCACATGGAAATGTTGTATGAGTAAACTGCATAATCTGAATTAAAGGAGACTGTTATCTAACAGCTTGACAGACACTGGCCAGGAATGGTGTGTTTGGGACCTGTCAGTGACATYAGTATGACCAAAGTTAAATATTTATGTCTTATTAAAAAAAAGTTGCAGATCATCATCGAGCATCCATGATCCTAGTGTTTCATGCCAATGCAATGTCTGCAGTATGTCAGGAAATGTCAGTCTACTGGAGCTTCATAGACTAAAAAAGGTATCCTTCACTTCATTTCATTTCATTTCATTTCATTTCCATTTACTTTATCAATGGAAATTAATCTAATTTTGCTACAGAACCACTTCGTTCTTTAATATGTTTTGAATGCATAGCCATTAGTGAAAGAGATGCTTCATTAAAATCTGCCTATATTGTTTTAGAGTAAAACTCATAAAATTTGCAAGATTTCATTTAATCAGTTGAGTTGGAAATTAACGTCAGCACTACTTTCTTCTTGTTATTAAGGGAATTGGACTGTTTGTGATTTCTTTTCTATTTAAATTTAATCTGGAGACATCTTCAAAAAAACCTTCAGTGTTTTCAATAAAGGAAAGAGCTTTGAATTTCAGAGGTGAATTTTGCAAATAGCAGGCCATTATGGTCAAGACACTTTTTATTTCCTTTGAGAGATGAGTCTACACAGCACAGAGATTTAAATTATAAATCATGGATTGCACAGCAGAAAAAACAAATTCTGATAAATTGGATTGCTAACACACTTTTGAACCCCTTTTTGTTTGTGCAGGGTGTAAGTAACTCATCTATATCCTATTTGTACACGTAGGAATCAGAATATCTATGAGAAGAAACACAAAGTCAACAGGACCTTGACAAAGTCCAGGCAGAATAATCTTTCAGAAATAGCTTCTCTTCACTGTGAGGCAGCTCTGTGCTCAGTCTAGCTGTAACTTTCTTTATTTCAGTGCTGAGAAGTGTTTCTTTTTGTGCAGTCAGGCACTGTCAGTGGAGGCAGTGAGTTCTCCCTGGGCTGAGGGTGRTGTGTCAGGTGCATTCAGGGAGGCATTCCCTTCCTTCCTGAGGGATCCGTCATTTGCCATTGCCTTAGGTGTGACTGATATTGACAGCCTCCCCTCAGGGTCACAGCTCTTTTATTGCTAAAATTATATTACTAAAAGTGTCCCAGTTTCTCTATTTCCTTAATTCCATTTAATCTGATTTCAGACTGCATATTAGTTGCAATAATCAGGATATCCAGGATGCAGAAAAAGACCCTAGAATAGTTCTTGTTTTTCTGTCTTCCTCTCCATCATGGGAACAGAGAGGGTCTCATGGGACCTCTTCTTCCAGATCACAAAGTGTTAAGGGAAAAGAGAATCACAGTCACAGAATATTCKGAGTTGGAAGGGACTCACCAGGATCATCAAGTCCAACTCCTGACCCTGCACAGAACAACCTAAAGAATCCCACCCTGTGCCCCAGAGCATTGTCCAAACACTCCCTGAGCTCTGCCAGGCTGATGCTGTGACCACTGCCCTGGGGAGCCTGTTCAGGGCCCAGCCACCCTCTGGGGAAAGAACATTTTCCTAATACACAACCACTTGCAAAGAAAAAATCATCTCAAAGACTCCAGAACAGTGATAAAAGTTGAACCAYAGCTGAAGCTAAGACCTTTCAGCAGTCTCAGACTTCTGTGCAGTTTTTCTGGAGTCTGTWGATGTTTCTTTGCTGTTTGGAAAGGAACTGTCCGTGTTGCCTGGGTCTGATGCCTGAGCTGATGTCCACTGGSCTAAAACCTCTTTCCCTCTCTAAAAACAAGAAAACCAAATCCCTTCAGGGCAGCATGTTCATGTTGCACACAGGAATTTTGTTTTATACCAATCATTTCCAAAAATACTTTTGTTGTCATGGRCCAAAATCTTGCCCCTGGGTATGGACAAACCCTTATCCAGGCCCCATTTATCTTACTGATATAACCAGGATTTTCTGTCTTCAGCTTGTCTGAGTTAGTCCTTTCTTGAAACCTGTTTTATTTAGATGATGATCATTTGTGAGAGCATTTTTTACACACTGGCACCGTATATAATAACAATTTGCAATATAACAATGAGTTATACTGCCCATAATTGTCAAATTACATTCATTCAGATATCTCCATAATGTCCAGCTTTGTCAGTGCTGCAGATCAAACGGCCTGACTTCTATTAGAAGCCAGGTTATGCAGAATAACTTCTTGGAACACTTAAGGTAAGGCTTTGGTCATATGGAAGGTTTCAGTGAAACACAGTGAAAGGAACCGAAGATGTGAATAGTCATAGGGGTGCCTGAACTGTTCATCAATAAAACATCTCAGGATCCCTCTTGAAAAAGGTTTACCCATTTATTATCCCCAAATATCCCCAAATATTCCTCTTGAAACACATACTTTGCCCTCTGGGCCAGAACGGCAAATATAATCTTATTTCTTTAGTGTTCCTGCTCGTACTTCCTAAATACATTTGAATATGAGACTTCTATGAAATGTCTGACTGTCCAAGACCTGGATAAACTACATAAACCACTACACATTTCAAAAGCAACTGGTCTGACCACAGAACCTCAGCCATACCACTGGCCTTACTGATGGGATTCTATTTTCTATTTTCTATTTTTTATTCTATTTTCTTACGTGCCTTTAATTTTTAACAGATTTTGGACAGGAATAGATCACTTTATTTCTGGCTTGTTTACACTTAGATTAAGTATTTAAGTTGAGGTACCTTTGAAAGAGAAAATGGTGTTGTCTGAAATGGCCCTTGGGCTTTTTGAGTAAAGCACTGCTACAGACAAATCACAGCCAGGATTGCTTCATCAGCCAGAGAGATTTTCCCTCATGCATGTGAGGTGTGACCAGCAGGTTATCTGGGCACTTAAGCTTTAATTCTCCTATCACAGACAAACAAGAGAAACCCATTATTTAGCCTTTAAATAACCAAAATAACTATTTAGTATAGAAAAGGCTGGTATTGCAGAACAGAGATTTAAAATGTAAATTTTACCCGACCTCTCAGCAATGTATCATCTGACTGGGGAGAAATGAAGTCCCATGCATTAACTTTTGTGGAATTGCAGTATGGAAAAGTATGGAATGATTTATTATTTTTCTACCTGCATTTTTCAGCATTATTTGTTATTCATAGCAATAGAAAATCATGAAATTAATATACAGATAGACTTTAACTAATATAGGAAATATATTTATTTAATATGTTAACATACTGTTCTTCTCACTGCCTAACACAGAATCTCTTCTGCAAATCCCATGAGTGGCTGCCTATTATTTATTTTGAATCCCATGCTCTTCAACGTGTGTCTTTGCAGTCCCTCAGCTGTCTAGACCAGACCAATAGTAACAATTAATTACTATTCAATAAGTTATCATGCCTCAGCTGAGCTATGGCAACCTGCTGTGATGGTGCTCTGGCATCCTGTAACAAGAAATAATGTATATTATCTCCTATATGTCATTGCCTAAGAATATATACACACAATCATTTATCACAGCCCTGCTGATGAATGGTAACTCATTAAATAGCTGTAATTTGAGTGGTACCTCATTAAATAGCTGTAACTCTGAGTCTACTTTCTATCTCATTTTTATGTTTGTGAAATAAGCATTTTGTGTCTTGTGATTAATAGGTAGTTCACCAACATGGGACCTCTCAGGTACACCGTGGGATTTGTGTTACAAGGATGAACCCTCCAAAAAAAAAACCCCAGGGGGGATTTTTGCTTCATAAAACTAAAATAAATTGAACTAATTTTGGCCGTAAATCATTAAGTCTTGATCTAAGGTGTGGGGACTGTGAGAAGGGACTTGGAGGGAAGAGGGAGAGATGAAAACATGAAACTTCAAAAAGTTCCAAATCAATTGGTGACTTTATTATATGGTATTCAGAGATAAGAGAATTTGACCTGAAAATGGACGTAAAAGTGAAGATTCATAATCCACAGTTACACAAACCAGAAAGAAATCCCTGTAATGTCTTAATTTGTAACTGTGAATGACACCCAATAAGACTCTTTCTTTTTGACAACGGCATGAGCCTGCACTGCTATCACTTATTATCAGCCTCTTTATTTGCTTAGTACGAGGCAATTTGCATTAAGAGCCTATTTTTCCCTCTTCTATGTTGTTTGTTTTTCAAATGAATTTATGTCTATGGAGGGAGGCAGGAGAAGCCAAGGATTTTGCCACAGAGAAGAGCAGGCGATGGACAAATTCACTTTTTGGTTCCCTGCTGATTTGCCAGAAGTAAAAAGATCATTTAGTACTGTGCACATTCAGTTCCCATCACCTGGAGCCCCAACGGGGCAGGTCAGTCAAACGTCACCAGGGCTGCCAGTCAGTGCTGAACATGCTGCTGACTTTCTTTGGGGGGGAGTGGTGTGGACTTGTTGTCAGGTTTAATTCTCAAGTCAAAAGTCCCACTGCTGCCATGCTCTTTGCAGGCTGTCTCACTGATTTTCCTCTGGCTGGCCTCCTGTCTTCTCCTGGTTCCTTGCTGTTTCTGTCTCTCGTGAAACCAGTGATGACTCCAGCCATATGCATAAAAAATGCTAAACTTAGTGTAGGATTTCTTTTAAGAAAAAAACACAAACAAACAAACAAAACCCCAAACAAACAAACAAACCCAAAAGAATGCAATAAAAAAAAAAAAAAAAAAAAACAAAAACCCAAAAAACAAAAAATCCAAAAAACCACCAAATCTTCATTGCTCATTGTTACAAATTGCTTTTATCTAGAATGAATTATGAGGATGAGGCTTTGTTTAACCCCTCTGTGCTGTGTTTGTGTTGCTCCCAGTGACAGCAGGTGAGGTTTGTTCACAATCCCAGCAAAGGCCTGTCTGTCGGGTGGCTTTGGCAGCAGTGGACACACCTGATTCCCTTCCTCACCTCTATACAGGTGTGAATTTCTAGTAGTTTTTAGGAGGTTTTAGCTCATGAAGGTTACCTGGTATAATGGAATATGGACCTGCCGAGGCTGGGACACTCAGGACTTGTTTTTTAACACTGATTCTACCCTTTTGTAGCTTGTTAGCATTCCATGATGCAACACCCAGCCTTCCCTTAGCACTGCTCCAACAAACAATTAGAATTTCTTGCAAATCACATTCCAGTTTTGATTGGGCAGACAGGCTATGGGCATGTGGGGATGTCAAATGCACCTGGGATTGTTGTGTCACTGTAAGGCATATAAATAAACCCTCTTCTTCCTCCCAAACTGCCAATTTCCGCACAAACTATGGACCAAAACAGTGCCAGAGATGAGCAATTAAAGCATATCTACAGTTGTGTTCCAGTGTCAGGAGTATTCCCAAGCATTCCTTAATTCATTTTTATAAGTGTTAATAAAGTGTCTACCAGCCATACAGGATTCCAGAGTTTTGATAATAAAGTGATTTGCATAAAATAATATGTCTAAGTGCTCTTAAGTAGATTTGGGATCTAAGCTTTTTCAGCTTCTGATCAAAGCCCCTGACTACTGAGCTATTCAGCAAATGAGGGCTGCCTGTAGCTGTCTTCAAACAGTTTCTTTTCCTAAATTAAAGGCTGGGGATCCCAGTTAGAGGGCAGCAGCTTCTTCCAGCCCAGAAAAAGACCAGCCTAAGACATAAACTCCGACACTGGTCCAGACACTTGATTGGGGCATTTTCCTAAAGGAAAGATTCTTCCCACAGCCATGGGGGTCATGCAGCCAATGCAGGACACAAATCTCCACCCAGAACCAGGATGTCCCTTTGCCTACTGGAAGGGAGCCCAGGGTGACCAATTTCCTCAGCTGACATCTCAGGTAAATATTAAAATTTAGCTGCAACAATTCTTCCTTCTATGGATCAGGGTCACAGAAAAAAAAAAAAAAAGCAACACCTGCATGTACAAATTCAAACAAATCAGGATCAAAGTTGTTTATTGATTGCTTAACAGCACATAATTAAAAGGCAGTAAGTAAATTCTGCATCTCACATAAATATCAGCAATACAGAAGATAAAACCTTGTCCAATTCCAACAGAATATTGATGGATCTCTATAAATTTCTAAACAGTGAGAAGGTCCCTTGGGATCACATCTGTACATTAAACAGAAAAATAGATGCTGCATGTACAAGATTCTCATTTGGGATCTTGGTTTTATATTGTTTACACACTTGGGCCATGACAGAATGAGAAGAAATTAGTCTTGACTATTTTCAGTGAAAAAACTGAATGAAGAAAATCAAGGTCTTTGACAATTTTATTGATATTTTTCCCTGTATCATAAAGGATTATTTCTTTAGTTTCTTTTCAGTAAAATGTAAAAAATTCTATATAAACAGATTTCATTTTAGATTGACACTTTATTATTTGTGCAACTTCCAGACAATGCTTGCCATGGATAATTAGGTGGTCTTCTTATATTATTTTAAGAAAAGCAATTAGTAATTCCAGTTCTTACTTTAAATTAGGTGTGGACATGAATTTATGTGCTTATACATGAATGTGTGTGTATGTACATAAATAGAAGACTCTCATTCAGAGGATGTGATTCATTTCCCTGCCAAAAAACCACAAACAAAACAAAGAACCAAACCCACAAAAAACCCAACACAAAACCCACAAAAACCCCAAACAAACTAAAAATAAAGAAAACCCCAAGCTAATATTAAAAAACTACAAACAAYGACAACAACAACAAAAACACACAAAAACCCACACACACACAAAACAAAAAAAAAATAAAAAACAACCCCAAGCAACTATGGAGTCTTTCCTCAAATATGTGAACAAGTGTGAATTTGAGGTACAACATAAAATAGATGGCATTGCTGGAGGAAAAGAAATAAGTAATAAACAGGTAGAACCAGAATATCTGAAGTGACTGCTAGGCAACAGTGCCGTCTTCTTTCAAGCGCCCAAAGTCCCTGTCAGTTTAAAAGAAAACAAATGAAACAAGTACAAACCCTAAACGACTTCCCCCTGCTCTGGTTCCTCAGGCAAAACCAGAAAAACATCAGGACTAAAGAAGGAGATGAACCCATACTCATGACCAGGAGGTTTCCAGGCCAGAAGGCAGAAAAGGATCCCTTTGTGGTTGAAGAAGCAGAATAAATCTCAGCCTTGAGAGCTTTGAGTTTGTTGTTTCTGTATTCAAGAGGCACTAAAGACACAAAAAACCCCCACGCTTTGTTTGTCCTGATTTTATTTGTTTCTGTTTGAAACTGAAGATGAAACCAGTTCCATTAATCTAAACGGTCAGGTTTTGCTGGCTTTGTGATTTGTTTACCAGAACCAAGGGTAGTGATCCATTGTTTGGGACTAAGATTTATCCCCAAGTCTCTAATAAATAAGATTTTTCTACCTCTTATACCCAAAACCATAAAGGAAGGGGTTTTTTAATTACAATTATTATTATGCATGCCTCAGATGAGAAACCAGCTAAGTGGGTAGTCTCCAGGGGCCAAAACATGCTGAAGTTGAGAGCAGTGAAATCTCTGATGCTCTGGGCTACAAACTCAGCCCCTCTGCCCTGCAGAGGGCACAGATTCATTTTTTCACATCTTGCAGCACAGAGTAGTCATCACCACTGTGCTCCCCTTTCACCAGTGGATATGACTGGCAATACTTCATCATAAAGTAGGCACAATGTTGAATTTGGAAGCAGCATGCAAATTTGCTGTATTATTGGGGGTATATTCAAGCAGCCATTCATTCCCTCTAAAACCAGTGCCTAGTTAAACACATCCATTAAGGAAGGCAGCCTGGAGATTCTCAATTTTAGGCAGATTTTTCCTGTGAGAGTTAAGCAGGAAGGATAAGAAACCTTCCCTGCCCCCCGCTTTTCTTGCTCATACAAGATGCATTTGAGAGGCAATCCAAAATTTCATGTCTAACACAAATACTTGAGTGTTAGAGCTTAATTATAAGTTTTAAATATTGTTATTCACTCATTAATTGTATCCCAAGATACCAAGTGAGCTTTTGATTTGGGTGAACATATGGGGGCAGTTTAGGCCACTGAATAAGCATTGGAGAGGCCAGACAATTACTGCATTTTTTGTTTTCCGAAATTTACTGGTAAAGACAGATTATTTTCCATTTCCAGAAATAGCAGCCATTCCCAAAACTAACCCAGGTTGTTCACCAGTGGACCCTGCACTGTAGGCTGGGAAGGTTGACAAATGCCGGACATGCACAGGGATCCTGTGAGGAGGAATTTGCAAGTCCTTCAGTCTTGCCAAATGGAAACCCAACTGGAACAGCAAATGCCTTTTAGAGCAAAAGGAATCACAGGCAACATTTTCCTACAGAACTGCTGACTCCTCATTCCTCTGAGTCATGGAAAAACCTGAATTTTGATGTGGTTAAAAACCATTTATTTTCCTGGGGTTTAAAAGGCCTACCACCACCAGATCACTTGGGGATGGGAAGAAGGCTGCACTCAGATTGAAAACTACAGAGGCAGCTTGGATGGTGTCTTGGGTTTGCAATGGAAGATGTAACCAAAAGCACGTATTCTATTACTACATATATATATATATATATAAAGCAGAGTTTATTGATTTGGATATGATGCGGATAGTAAGAGAATACTGTGGACCTGATATTTTGTGACCCTGAGAACTGTTGAGCTCTATCCAAGGCAAACTTTTCAACAATTTTCTTTTTCCCCAAACAACCTTGTGTAAACAATATTCCTTTCCCATAACAACAGGTGTTGTTTGCTATTTCTGTTCCTCAGCCAATGGGAGAGGTCTCAGCCCTATGGACCAATAACGTGCCTTTTAGCACAGCACGTTACAAAAGGGCTGAATGAATTGTAAATAAAGACTTCTGATTTCTACTGCCTTCTGACTGGGGTCAAGCATCTTTATTTTGTGTCCTATTGTGACAGAATAGCATCTATCTAACATCTATCTGAATCGATTAACATTTATATATATATATATATTTAATGGAATACATGCTTTTGGTTACATCTTCCATTGCAAACCCAAGACAGATGGGAGCTGGACAGTGATGATGTACATCTCAAAACCAGCTGCTGGAGGGTGGCTGGAGGATTATTCTTTCAGGCAAGAGATCAGTAAAATGTTTGAGATGATTTGCCTGCTGGTAACAGTAATTATACCCACAGGACTGGAGTGACTCATTCCCATGGCACCCAGCCAGACCCTGTTAAGGCTGCAGGGAATCTAAAGGTCACCCAATTTTCAATTAATTAGTTTATGGGAGCTGACACTTTTTTTGTGGCTTCCCTGAACTGTTAGGAGGGTTTACTGTCCTGGTTTTGCTACCTCTGTTTTTATTGTGGGGTTTTGGTTTATTTTTATTTGGTGGCTTGTTGGAGATTTTTTGGGTTTGGTTTGTTGTTTGAGTTTGGTTTTGTTTTCTTTTTTAATCGAGATGCACCGTTCCTCTGTATTGTACCTGGGTTTTCCCTTTCAATAGGAACAAAATATTCAAGTGTCCTTATCTATGTACAGATGCACTTTATCTTCCATTCCCAGAAGTCCTAAATAGAGCTATTGATTTAAGAATTTCTTTCTGATACATCATGATAAGTCGAGGTACTTGCATATTTCTTGACAAGGTGATTCCAGATGTCCCATACATGTGGGGGACATCATTCTGCTTGTTTTCATGGACTTCAGATTATTCAGAAAAGAGAAGCAATCAGTGTTTTGCATTTCTTCCGGATGGGAATCTGACAAAACAAAATGACTTTCCTAAGGGGTGAGGAAGGGGGCAATTCCCATATGAAAATCATGATTTCTGTCTAAATGACACATTGCATGACACCTATCTCTGTCCCCAATGCAGAAAATAAGTTATGATAAATTGTTTCTAAACACTTCACTTCTGCATTACTGAAGGTGGATGTGAAAGCCATGCACAATAAGCCAAGCAAGCAAATAGATTTGAATCCTGGCTCCACAGAACCCCAGAGTTATTTAAAAGCAGTGTGGGTGTGGCACTTTGGCACATACTTCGCAGTGCTGGGGGAATGGTTGGACTTGACCAGGTCATTTGGACTTGGCTTTTCCAACCTAAATGTTTCAATAATTTTATAAGAAAACAATAGGAAACATTGTTGAGTCTCGGGTTTGGTTTTCTCTTCACCCGGGATTCAGGTGGTGATTCAAGAGGGTCTTTTTTGCCCTCTGAAGGTTTTGAGCCTGTTGGAAGAATGAAAGGGAGTCTTCAAGGTCTTGTTTTTCCTGGGTTTCTTGTGTGTTTATAATTTCTTATCTTACAGTTTTCTCTGTGCCCGGCCGAGATGTTCACAGCAGCTCAGACACAGGACAACTCCCTTCTTATACAGATAATCATCGCTACTTTCTTATACAGATATTATGTATTTATTATTTACAATTCTGTGCCAATGCCTATTACCTGTACTAAAGGAGTCATCTCTACTCTGACCCAATCTTCTTAAACTACTTTGTGCCACCGTCACTTCAAAAGATGGGTGCCAAGGGAGAACATGAAGAACCCAGGGTACCGCCCTAATTCCTCCATCTTGTTCCCCATTCTAAGAACCCAAAATGACAAAATTTTCCACTCGGTGATAAACTACTCTACTGTCTGTTACACCTTTGTGACTTGTAATTCCTCTCTGTGTTGGGAGTTTTTCTCATGGACTGAAATCAAAGCCTGTGTCTTCCTGGGCTCTGTGCCAGGCAAGCCCCCCTGGACAGACCCCAGACCCTCCGTTTTGGGTCTCAGACCCCTCTGCTGAGGTCTGTGACCTTCCAGGGCAACTAAAGGAATGCCCTGGCCTCTGACAGTTCAGAGATTATAATCAGGCAATAAGAAACACWACTGGGCAGCTCTCACTAAAGGCTACTGCTTACTGCACCAGAAATTGGGAATTAAATAAATTGCTGCAGAAAGAAACTTTCTACATATTGGTCATTTTTATTTTGTTTGGTTTGACAGGAGTCAGCTCTTAATTAGTTGTCTGAAAAGAAGCAGTAACCTGTAAAAAAGGCTATAACTTTAATTCTGTTGATCCAAAGTCTATGACATATATGCTTATACTTTTATGAAGGGAATATTCTCGCCCCAAAAATCACTATGACAAAGCCAAAATTAATGCAGCTGCCCTCATTCAAAGCCAGTATTATTATAGTGCATTCAAAGCCAATGTTAATACAGTTCCCTTCATTTAAGAGTCACCAAATGCAACACTGGTAATAAGATGAACGTGTCCTTCCCTGCACTTGTCAAACCATTCAAAGGAGGCCTCTCACCAGAAGGTTTCTCACTGAGGACCCTCCCTCCTGAGAACTCACCTCTTCATCAAACCTCCCTGAGAGAGCCAACATCCAGTTCAATTAAAATAAAAGCTCTTTCTTCCCCCTCACACACTAATCTGTTGTGGCACTAAGAGGATTTAAGAAGGTGTGAAGTAAATGGATTTTTATACTCTCACTGGAACAGCTCTAGCTGATTTTCAAATGTAATGTGATCATTGTTTTTAGTACTTCAGGGAAATGTTAAGAGGGGAGTTCTTCACTAATTTTATGCTAACAATAATAGAAATAATATCCAAGAATCAATATTGTTCTTATTAGATTAACCTTCATTGGCTACTGTTGTACTTCCCTGGTATTTGAATGTGCAAAATGTTTCAAATATTTCTGTTTATTTAGGGAGAAGCCTTTGCTTCTCTTCTTTGTACTCATGCTTATTGACCTGGCTCCTGAATAAAATCATTCCACTTCCAATGTTGTGACACATCAACTAAGAAAGGGGAAAAAAAAGGTGAAAAAATAAATTACAGAGTTTTGGGTTCCAAAGCAAAGTATTTCATTAATGTTTTCCCCTCTCTGTAGAGGATGTTGCACCATTTAGGTCAATTAAGGGGAGGTTTTGAAGGAGGTTTTGAAGCTGCAGTTGCCCTGTCAAAATAAAGGCTGATGCCACTGATGTTGTGAGTGTCCATTTGTCACTGTGCAGCCACCTGTTAAAATAGCTTTTTAAAGCCTTTTAGATTGCAGAAGTGTCTCAAACTATTATGATAAGGAGTTCTGCTTTATCCAGATTAGCTCCAAATAAAAATAATTTAATTTTTCCGCACATCTCTGAGGGCAAAGTTAATCTGTTAACCTCCAAACAGCTTTTTTCTCCTGTAAGTCCATTTTCTGTTTGCTCTGTGACAAGCATGAGAACARCCTGTTTCAGGTATTTTTGGTCTTCCCCTCTGCATGGAAAGCAGGAAGCCAAATGTAGGTGCCAATAGTGAGAAAGGCCACACTCCAGGGGTCACAGTGATAAGGTTTCCCTATAGAGAAAGCAAACAGGTAGATAATTACCTGAATATTCTCAAGTAGCTCAAATGTGTTCTGAACAGGGAAGTGTTTCTGCAGGAAGAAATCTCAGCATGGCTTTGCTGTTGTAATAAGCAAACCGTACAATAGACACAGAACAATGAGACAGAAAAAACAAAGTGGTTGAATACAATCTTTTAAATTCAAAAGAAAAGGATTTGTTTCTGCATGTGGTCCACTTGTAATATCAGCAATTCTGCTTGGCTCTTGCAGAGCTTTTTTCATCAAAATGTCTCAAAGAATATTATAAAAAGGTGTGATATCCCTTTCTGTAAAATTGAAATAGGACTTGTACAAGGGTACTCATCAGTCACTTTGATCAGGCAATAATAAAAACCAATTCTTGAAAATTGTCAGTGCTCTTGCCATTTGCCAAAGCTGCTTCTCTCTATTACCTACTCAGAAACCATCCAGGAACTACTTCATTGAAATAACTGTAATTACACCTCTGAAACACAGTGTGTGCAGAACTCATGGCCTCCTAGCCTTAAAAGCAGAAACCTTGTGCTATGCACACCCACGGGGCCCAAAGAACAAAGGGACTGAGGGCACCCCATCAAGGSTTCCTAGAATTTCCCCTAAATAATGACTACTAAGTACAAATTAGGGTCCATACTTGAAAAGGAGAGGTTGATTCTACCCTCTTATCCAAATATCTCCATCATTTATGCCCTATGCTGTTTAGTTAACTCCACTTTAAGCAAACTATTTACTTCACTGTAAGACAATTTGATTGCTGAAAGATCAAAAAAAGCAGATTGCATTTTTCTGTGAAGTTAAATATCCACAGTATTGCTTAGCTGGATCACTCAATTCTTCTTAAAACTAAAACACACATTGAGAGCAAAGCCAATCAATTAGAGATAGCAACCAGCAAACCTTTCTAATCAGGAGAGAAGCCTTGCATTTCTCCCTGGGCATTTAGGAGATTGCTCTGCAACCCTCTCACTTAAATTGTATTCATCTCCTCTCATATCTCATGAGTTTATGTATGCAACAAGAAGGGAACAGATGATGTGGGATGTGCAGGGCTTTCAGAATGAATGGTTSAGAAATTCTGCTGCATGGAAATCAGGTAGAAGTGTTTTCTCTASAGAGGTCAGGAAATCCGCAATACGGGATGAAAGGGGAGGTGGATTTTATCTCACGACACAAATTCATGGCTCTCTTCCTCATCAGATTTCATCATCTTATCAAAGGGAAAAAAAAAAAAAGTAGGCAAACAAAAAGATGGACAGAACTGTAATGTGCCATTATGGGTTTTCCCAATACCTCTGAGGGTCCAGCCCTTGCAGAGGAGTGACTAAAATCAATTAGTGAGATGGCATGATCGAGTATGTCTTGAAAAAGCAAAAAAAGTCTTAATAAGGAAAGAAAATAATACAAAAACAAAGGTAAAGCCAAACATAGTAGAGAGACAAGTCTCCTACTTGCTACAACACCTCAAAAAGCCTGGAACTTCTTTGTTCTTTCTCTTTAGTACTCAATAGTTCAGGTGGGCTATTTGGATCTTGGCCCAGTGAGATTAACAACAGGCTTTGAGTTACACGCTTCAAGCCCAGTCAATGGCTCTGTGCTGGCCCTGAGCCAATTACAATGAGAAAAGCACAGAACTTTCTAGTTAAACTTCCTAAAATGTCTAAAGGTAGACTGAAAGTCTTTCCCTATTTGGAAACMCCTGCTGGGGGTGTGGGGTGTATGCTAACATGCCATTATAAAAAAATATTAAAAAGTGTTGTGTTTGCCCGGTGTACAAAATGTGAGTTCTYATACCTGACTTTTATCACTTGGCTGAACTACGCTTTCAGTTTCTCCCAGCAGGTACCAGGTCTGTGTGTGTGTTTGCAAGGTTTTTTATTCACTTATGGTGCTCTGCAAATAACAGGCCTTCATGGAAGTGCTTCACAGAACAGCAGGATGCCCCTCAATACATCTTACAGAAATTCCTGCTGCTTTCTGTGTTGTTTCTAGGAAAAGAAACGCACATTGTCGGGGTGCGTGCACACATGATAATGTAAACTGCCTCAAAATGTGCATTTGAGGGGAATGACCACTACCTGCAGAGCAAAAATTGTGTTACTGTGGTGGCACTACAGAAAAATGCATTCAGTATTTTTGGATAAGCCCAGATGAAAGAGTTAAACATTTTGATTATTCAAAGCTGCACTGCAGAGAGTCATTAGGTTCAGAAAAGGCAAAGTTGTCATTTTGCCATGTAAACAGGAGTTTGTGGACTGTCATGGCTGCAGGAAGAACTAGAGATGCAACCCACGGGAAGTGGGGAGAGTTCTTTGCTCTTGATAGGAAACCAAATAGCACCTGCTGGAAAATGCCTTCATGTCAGCGGGAAGGGAGATCTGTGACAACCCCTAAATTTCACTGAAATGCTGTTTAGAAGTTTAGAAATACTGTTCTGGTCACAACTCCTCCCTTGCCTGCCAAAGAGTGATAAATAATGTCCAGGTTGTTCACWGAATAATGTATTTATATGGAAGTAACAAGGACATTCTGCTTGGATGAGGGAGTTTAAGTTTCAGATCTAATGACCAGCTGTGGGCTCTGTAAAAGACATGTCCCTCACAACCTCCAAAAATTACTGTGGTCACAGTGATTGATGAAGAATTCATTGATTTTATGTGTCATTAATGATTTAAGAGATTGCTTCCTTTAGTGACATTTTATACATTGAACTCCAGTTAGTAAATTTCAAATGTACCTTTGTACAAAATAAATAGTTTCACCCCTGAWATTGTTGATGTTTACAGATTGTAACACTTGATCAGAGATTTTTCCTTGAACTGTAGCCTGGAAAAAGGTTTCTGAGCTATATTGGCAGAGTGYAAAATGATTTCACCAACTCACTGTAGTGCTGTCCATTACTTCTTCCACTTATAAACCTGTCAACATGAGAGAGACATATGGGTTGTTCCTTATTCTCAATCATCTCCTCTAGAGGCTGGTGACTGGGGCATAATCTTGTTTTCCCTTAATATCCAGGTCTACCGCCTGTTTACTGACTTAGGCAGATAAAGAAACACAAGCAAAACTTCATTCCTTTGGGGGAAACAGTTATAATTTGATTTAATATTACAAGCTGTATTATCTGACACAAGAATTAGGATTTCCATCCTTAAAATCCAGCAAAAGACCATAAACTTTCAGATTAATTGTTAAATGCAAAGCAGATAGTCTAAGTCAGCATGTAACCTATAGTTTATATAAAGATCATCAATAAGCCAGTTGGATCATCCTATGGAAGAGCTCTCATGTTTTCCCCAAACAGTTACAAAAAAAACCACTAAAGAAAGACAGGAATATTTCATTCTGTTCCCTATGACTCTCAATAATTTAAATCTACTTATCAGTCTATTTACCAAAATTACTTATGGCTGACCAGAACTACAGTGAGCCATTCATCTCCAAGGAGATGCAGTTCAGTTTCTGCACGTCTCAGAGTTCCTACCTGGCACTATTGATTCTCCCTCAGGAAACACAAGCACAGCAGCTTTCCTGCCCTGTGTCTCTGCATTGATCCCTCTTGGCTGGCTGCAGCCACAAGCTCAGAGTGCACTTGTGAGCAACAAAGAGTGAAATTCTTCCTCTCTGACAGAGAACCTGTGTGTCTGTGGAGTGGCTTGGGAAGGATTTGTTTCGGTTTGTTTGTTTGATTTTTTGTTTGTTTGTTTTGGTTTGGTTTTTAGGGGTTTTTTGGGCTTTTTGTTTTGGTTTGGTTTTTTGTGTGTGTGTGGGGGGGTTTGTTTGTTTGTTTTTTTCTTGGTTTTTTGTGGGGTTTTTTTTGGGTTTTTTTTTTGGTCAGGAAATAAACCTGTGCCCAGGTAACAACACAGCCCTGGTTTAACTGTGTGGCTCCAGCTACAACACATGGTGCAGGCAGGTGATGATGGGAGAGCAGGGTGTTAGCCTTCTACACTTCTCTGCCTCCCCTGACTAAATCCAGGTATTTTTAGACCAGTGCCAGGATATTTGCATAAATCTGATAGTGAACAGGAAGGCAGCTCTGGCTCCAGAGAGTTGGCAGGCTGCTCTGCCTTTGGCTCGGGCCATTTAGGAGTCAGGCAGCTGAGACACCAGCTGTGTCTTCTCTCTGAACCTTCTGTAGATTCTGCTAGAGTGACTTGGAAAAAGAAAGTCTGAAGATGATAAATAGGGATGATGTTGTTGCCAAGAGTTGGTTAAAGGGAGCATCTGTTGTGAGGGACAAAAGCTGTAGAGGAGAGAACTTGTACTGAYGGTCTTTATTTCAATACCTGGAGACATTAGTGAGCCTAATACAACTTTTATGAGGGAGGATTGACTCAGGGTCCTTGGGATTATTTTAATTCCCATTTCACAGAGCACTCTAATGCTTACAGCACTTGCTGGTGACCGTGGGCAGAAAAAGACTTGGGTCACAACCCCTGCTAACAAGAGATGAATTTTACATGAAAACACAACTGGGAACAATCACATAAAGAGCCTTTGGAAGTGGAGTTGAAGCCTCCCTGTCCTCCCAGAGGATGTCTCCAGATTTTCTGTTGGACCTGCCATTGTTTTCATGTTCTCTTTCCAGTCCAGTGGATTCTGAATTCTTTCTCTGCATACTGCAAGGTTTTTCATCTGGCACTGCTGAGGCATCCTGCTCTCCCTCCAAGCAGCCTTGAATCCATTGGCTGACCTACTTGCCAAAACCACAAGGAGTGGGGACTTGAGTCTTGTTAAGCAGAGACAACTGAGCTCAAATCTTCCAAACTTCTGCTGGCTGCTGATCTGCTGCCACATCCCCATTGTGCCACTGAGTTTGCCCTGGAAAAGCAGCCACTGCYACGTTTTCTGGGGCACACAGGAACCAATAAACTCATTTTGTCCATGCACTTGCAGGAGTTGTGATATGGGGCTCCTCGGGCTACTCAGGAATTAGAAATCCTCCTTTGGAAAMTCTGCATGGGCTTAGACAATGTARAATGTGCTGGAAAATAGGCTGGGATAAACCAGTAATGTTCAAGACTGAAAATTTGAAATTATGGGTCAATGCCCAGTCCAAATCTCATTTATTGGGTTGAGGGCTTTTGAGTCCTGTGTCAGATGTCATGCTCAGTGTGTCACAGGGAAAAATTAATCTCAGAGCTAACTGAACCAATCTCAGATGCCATCTCTGGTGTTTTGTTGTGGTTTTCTCTGCTTCTATTTTTTCTTGGGCTTAACATTATTGAAGATAATTGGCCACTTATTGAAGACAAGGCAGTAGAAGATAGAACATATTTCTCTTTCTTGTTGCAGTAAGAGAGTACAGACCCTCCAAATCTTGTCTAAAATAAACCTGCTCTTCTCACTACTCTTCTCCTCTTCAGAAATAACCACTTGTACTGATAGTTTTTACCCTGAGAGGCACAATCTCTATACATGCAATCTGAAGTGATAAACAGATTTTCTGTTTCCCTTCTCTCTCTGTACTGCTGGATTTGTGCCACTGCTTGGGTTTTTTGCCAGATGACACCTGACTTCAACAGTGAGAGGATGCAGTTGGAAACAAGCACCAGTTGTATCAGGGTGTACCACATTAATTTACCTGTGATTACACATAAGGCTGAATGGAAAATCATTAAGAAGCACAAGTTCATCATTTTAAGACCTCTGAGAAGGGCACTGCCTAGACATCACTGCAAGAAGCTGGTACAGGTGTCTGGRTAACAGCTCATCCAGGTGAGCAGCTCATCTGAGGCAATTAATACACGAGTGTAAATATTTGACAGTCTCATGAACATGTTCTCTCTGCAGTCAGACAGTTCCTGAATTCCTTCTGCTTCATTAGCTCAGCTCATTCCAGTATCTCAAGCCACACACAGTTTGTGTTTATAGCACAGCAGGACTTTGGATTTGGTATCATTGATGAACCACCAGCAAGAAAAGTCACATGAAAGGGAGACTTACTCCATCTCTTGTTAAAGGAAAGCAAAATAAAAAGCAACAAAACATAAAAAACCCACCCAAAACTAACAAAAAAAACAACAACAACAAAAAACCAACAGGCAAGGAATGGGCCTAAGTCAAATATTTGACTTCAAATTTGGCATTGCAGGTAACACAAAAGGACTTACTACAGAATTTCAAACCTCACACACAGTAGCCACCATTTGTCACTCCTTTGTCATGAGTACTTTGTCCATGTAATCTTGGGGAAATTCAGGAACTCACAGCTTCCCTCTCCTATGAATACCTGCGGTAAAAATCCTCTGAGTCTCTGCAAACCTCTGCTCAGTTTATCCAGGTGTATTTTTAGGAATCTAGGGAAAGGGAAGCTTCTCAAGATTTAAATGGCAGCACTGGTGTGCATAGACTATGGCAAATACAAAGTACTTGTAATCTTGAGCACAGGTGAGCCCTTATGGTGACAAGAGTTTTTCTGAATTTTGTCTTGGCTTACATGAGGCTGAGAAGTTGAAATCTTGACATTTCACCTGCTCTGGGAATTTGGTTGAGAAGTTTAATTTTGTAGGTTAACAATACCAYGTTGAAATACTCTGAGGGAAACAAATCCCTACCTACTCCAAGGCCATTTTTGTTTGTTTATAATGTCCTTTTTTTTTCTGTGAGTCTTTCCATTCCATTTGCAGCCAGTTCTTAGAAGCAGCCTTATAATAGCAAGTAAAAAAAAAAACAAAATGAAACACTACAAAGCATACAGAGACATTTACTTACTAAGTTCTAGGTAAGCCAGTGCTGTCATTTAAAAATCTTTGGATGCTCCCATTTCCCTAGATTCCTAAAAATAATACACCTTCTGAATAAACTGAGCAGAGGTTTTTGCAGAAACACTGAGAATTTGTACCAGGAATGCTAGAAACCAAGATGGGAAACCACTACATCCAGCCAGRGACCACGGTATAAAAAAGATAAGGAATAACCTGTAGTCCTCTCAGAGACTGTAAAAGCATCTTCCATTTGTTACTCAAAATGCTGAACCTCCTCCAATTGTCAACAAAGTACATATTTTTTAAAAAAGATATGACCAGAGGAAAGAAAGAGGTGATGCCCTCCCGATGCTCAGCACCCCGAGAAAGTCTAAGCAACAGTTTTAAATCTCTTCAGTTTCTGAGAGAGTTTGAAAACTAACATTAGGTGAATTTTCAGACTKCTGGGACATTCTGGGAAGAAAGTTCCTCCTCCCGAGGCTGTCCCTCTCTTTGTGAGGCACAATTAAAAATTAATTGAGCTGAAAGGCGAGAAAATTATGATTCTATAGGTAAGTGATCAGGCAACTTGCTGTTTCTGCTCCAGYGAACACTTCACACAAAATTATGTAAATATTCATTAGAATGTCAGGAACTCACGTCTCCCCTGCCACATGAATACCCTAATCACCARGATCACAGAGCCTTTTGCCCAATGAATATTTAGTTGTTCTCTAAAGTCTGGCAGTTTCAGCAGGAGGCTCAAAAGGCTCTCTTCTCCAATACCCAAAACAGAGGGGTTGAAATATTGGAAGTTTGAAGTTTAACCCTGACCAGCAAAGGATGGAATGGAAGTCAGACATCCCATGACAATGTTAAATATACAACAATGTGTATTTAATTCCACGTACACTGAATGAAAGAAGGAATGCAACACTGTTTGTGCCAATCYGTTATGATGTTTTGAGAATCATCTCCTGCAGTGTGCAGACAGGCAGAGAGAATATTTCTGGACCAGAACATACCATGGGATTACCAGGCKACATAGAAGTGCTCTGATCACTGCAGCATGAGGTATCTGGAAMAGCAACAGTGAAAGAAAGAGATTATAACACAAATATACATAATGAACACTAAAAAATTACCAGGACCAGATGATATTGCCTCTAGAGTTCTACAGGAACASAAAGATTAAATAAATACACTGTATATGTAACCTCTCACTTAAAACCTCATAGGATCTGAAGACAAAACCCCAGAGGATGACAAAGCAGTTCTTAGAAAATTTACAGATGTGCTCAGGGATTATTGGTCCTTTAAACCTACAATCTTCACTGGGAAAATTAATAGTAACACTAAAAAATTGTAGAATAGACCCTTGAATATTTTTTGTCWTTTTTTTTTTTATTTGAGAAGAGTGATCATGGCTTCTGCTGAAGGTGCTGTTTAAAGAGGTCAAGGAACATGAGGGATAAAGTGGCAGGAGCTACATATTCTGTTTTAATTTCCTACAAAATTTTAACAAAGCTTTTTGCATAGGCTGCCAGAACTCTGAGTATCATGGGATAAGAGGGAAGACCCTCACGTGCATTAATCTCTGGTTAAAAGGCAGGAATTCAAGGATAACTGCAAAAAGTCATGCCTTGCCATGCAGCATGGTTATCACAGCAGTCGTGCAGGAGCCTGTCCTGGAACTCGTTCTGTTTAGTCTGTCAAGAAATGACCTACAGAAGAGGGATGATCTGTGTGGTGATAATATGATGTGAATTATGATGATCCAACATTATACGAGGCACTTAGGAACAGAACAGGCTGTGAAGGATTTGAGGAGGACCTTAGAGGCCAGAGTGTCTCGGCAATAAAATGTCAAATGAAGTTCAACACGGATAAATATAAAGTGATATAATGGGGAAAACCAATCTTACCTGACACAGGCTGAGTTAGCCTTGGCTTCCAGCCAGACTCCTCTACCCTTTCCRGGCTCTCTCCCCTTCCTCAGTGGGGAAAGGGGGGAAAAAATAGGATGAGAAACCTCGTGGGATGAGACAAACATTGGGAGATTGTTTTGCCATTATCATTATGGGAAAACCAGGCTTGAATAGGGGATAAATTAATTTAATTTACTGCCAATAAAAATAATTATTTAATTATGGCATTTTAAATTATTAATTAAGGTGGCAAGAAACTAAAATACAGATGTTAAAACAGCACATTTCTTTCCTCCTTTCCCAAGCTCAACTTCCCTTGCTCACTTGGCTCCTCTCTAGCACTGGACAGCCCKGAGGGGTGAGGAGAGGAGGTTACAGCAGGGAATGATGCAGCTTAACTCTCAGTTTTCCTGGGGCTCTCCAAGGGCTGCATCCTTCACAAAAATCTATTCCAGCATCAGCTCTTTGCAGAACAATTTCCTTCAGGAACATCCCTTCGCTCCATCAAAGGGGTTCTCCATGCTCTGCTGTGGGTATCTGCTCCCCCATGGTCTCCAATGTGGGCAGATTAGACAAAAACTGGGAAGGAAAATCTGTTTGAGAGCTGAATTTTGTTCTTAGGCAGTTTTARTGATATTTAAGTGCAGAATGGTGGGCACATTTATCTGTATTTTAACAYAGCACAGAAAACAAATTCATGAGTTCTTGCACGTTGTTTTCCTGTGGCAAAGAAGCAGCATTTTGGGAATGAGGCACCTACACATCTCTCTYGATCTGAGTACTCCTCTACTGAAAAAGAGGAAAAAAMAGCTGAGCAACTACAAATCTATTTTAGCACTGAACTTTAAGAGGAAGCCTGATTGATTTGCATRTGTTTTACATCAAGTTTTAGAGACTGAGGTCTTTCATATAAGTGAAAATTAGATTGTCAGGTTTCTTTGCACTAGTTACCATCTTGTCTTAATCTGTTAAATGTTTGGATGACAATTCAGTTTGCTTGTTTTGAAACTTCRGGTTCTTTCTTTTGTTTTATATTTTCTTTATTTGGAATAGTAGTAAATGAAGTTAGAAGATAAATGAGTGTCATATTGTGAAAGAAATGTCATCACTGGGATGGACTTCCAGTGTGTCATTAAACCACATGATTTTTAAGACTGTATCAGAGARGCAGATACCAGGAAACGATGCAGCTGGAGAATTTGTCCTGGAATTTGTCCTCAGTGTTGGTTCTGCCTAATCTGGAAAGAATTGTAGAATGTATTTTGAGTCAGGTCAGAAATATCCTAGTTCACAAAGTTTAAGTCATAATGTAAAAATGGCCCCTTCTAACAGATGTGTTTCAGTTTGTAAAAAGAGATAATCTGAAAAAAAATCCCCAAACTCTGAACCAAACTAGACTAATAATGATTAGCAATGATCCTGATGAAGACAATGAACACCTGCAATATCAGAGATAGTTTATATCCAAAAAATTTTAGATATATTAATAATAAAGCATGTGAGAACTATGTACATCAATATTACTTTTTCATGATAGAGTGCTATACTTTCAGTCTGAAGGGYTTCTAATTAAAAGGAAATAACAGGAATGGAAAAAACAAAGAACATTCTCAGGGTGAGGTTCTGTCATACAGCTCACCACATACCTTTGCAAATACCAAAATATTTTAGGATGTTTTCTCYTATCAGTGGCTTAGAAAATGTTGATCAATTAATTTACTGAAAAGAATTAGAAGTTTATAGTATTACTTTTGAGACACTGATAATACCTTTGTTCTTTAAGTACACAGACATACTTCAGGTCTGATATAACCTGTAGACTGAAAGGAACAATGCTACTCACATTCAGCAGAAAAAATATGAAATAAAGATGCCATTCTGATGTACTTTTCAAGTAAGGAAAATATTTAATCCTCAAAACAGCAGTGGACAAAGGGCAACAAATGACTTAACTCACTACTGGCTGGACAGGTCTTTATCTGAATGCTGCTCAATTAGAAATCTAAATAAAGTTCAGAGCTCAAAGATGAAAGATTTTAGATTTACTCTGGGTGGTTGCCAAGGCACAAAGCTATCAAAAAGCAAATACCAGAGATCACTTGGCCACTAAAAGTTTTGGAGGTGCAAAAGCGATCAGGAGGCAAATGCAGGGCATGAAGCYAGAGTGTGAAACCTCACTGGTTACCATATTGTTGCATAAAAGAAGGCAATATATTCTGTGGAGCTTTGTTCTGCTGTCAAGGAGGTACAGGATGTCAAAAATTATTACAAACTGCAGTTTTTAACAGGATCTTGACCTATTAAGCTATATTCTTTATATAGTAATTTTATACATGAATTATACATACATTTTTATGCAGTTCCACAACTCCTGTTTCGAGTCTTTTTTTTTTTTTTTCTCTGAGATGGCAGAACACAATGCAAAATGGTAAAAGCATTTTAAAGTGCTGCAGCTTTGACATTTAACTGAGACTTTGACTTGTGCCAATGAATATGCATAAATCATATTGTTGAACAGAAAAATATAGCAACTGGGATTGGAAAGTGTGAAGGATGAGATCAATTTGTTTTGAATTTTTCATGAAAGAGGCTCATATTTAAGGAGTGACTATCAATTCAGCTCAAAGAAAAGGTATMTCTTATAATGGATGAAAATACTGAGAAAATATTGTGATTTTAAGGAACTAGATGGAGTTGTGTCTTTTTTAGACTGGATTACAGGGCAGCATCTGAACTTCCCTCTAATAAATTCTTTATGCTTCTGTGTTGTAAGGGACTCCACTTCTAGAAGGTTTCAAGCCCTGGGGAATTTTTTCTTTCCCAATTCACCAGAGACAAAAAGCAGCAGACTTTCTGCACCAGGAGCACTCTGACATCCCTACCCAAACCAGCCAGGCTGCAATTCCCTGCCCCTTGTCCAGCCAGAAGGGAAGTTGAGCATGAATTCCTAACAAACACACACACAGAACCCTGCAGCAGCTGGTGAACCCCTGCTTACAGCAGCCTTGTCCTTTGCTCACCTTCACTCTTGGTTTTCTCTGTCTTGGCCACCACCAAAATAATAATAAAAAAAAATCCCAAACCCTTATGATGATGTGAAAATAACGAACATTAAGTATATGATAGTTCTCTTTTACACAAACTTGTAGGATGAAAAAGCTGACCTTCACTCCTGTGTTAGATCATGGTTATTTCATTTTATCTGAGCTTTTCCAACACCTGCTGGAAACACAATGTGGGCAGAACCTGCAACAGAGCCTTCCACACAAACCACCCCAGTGCTTCATGAATGTGATGTCGAGTCATTCATTTGGATGCATTGTTTTGGARGCTGGAAGGGGAACAATAGCCCTTTGATGACAAAAAATTCCAGAATTTTGGGGGCCRACCCACTCAGCTGTGCTCACATTTTCATCGACTCGGAGAATACAGCTTGCCCTTCCAAAAGCAATTTTGTATATTGATGATGTACTAAGAAGTACACAGATTTCCTGACATGAGTGATTTCTTTGTCTCTTAGTGTAACATACCCAGTTGTCAAGGATATCATGGTATTTTTAATGCACCCTACTGCTTTGAAAAGATAAAGTAAAATAAATAAATAAACAAAATACTATGCTTTAAATCTGCTTTTCAAAASATAAAAAAGCAGAACAGGGTCTCAAAGGACTAATCCCAACTGAAAGCTCTTTATGAGGAAATCATAAAAGCCTTTAGGTTGTTTGCATTCCCTTTTTATTTTTTTTTAAATTGTATTCTTGTTTAAATAATTTAGAAATAATAATTCAGAGCATTTTGTTGTCTTTAACCATGTTATCCCAAGAGTAATGTTGAGAGCTCTGTAGATCAAAATGTGATTAAGAACAAAAAATAATAACAGGATTTGTCCTACTTTTTGTTTTTTTATCATCTGGGCCAAGAATAGTGGTAATTTATGCTATATTGTTATTAAATAATAACATTTTCACCTTCCATTAATTATGAGGCAACATGGAGAGTTGACAAGACACAAATGACAGCAAAGCAATAATTCTGAATACACTTTTGGCATTGCCAGCTGTACAGGTAGGTCTAACACAGCTGTTGCTCTGCCTCAGCTTTCTTTGTTTGTTTGTTTGTTTTTTCCTAAAGAAACTCTTTTCAAAGGTCACCCCGCCAACAAAAAACTCACTGTGATTTTACATGGGCACAGTGGACAGGAGCCAGTCCATCTAATCCTCTTTTTCTTCAGGTTTTTACTGGGACCAAAAGCTYCTGTAGCTCCACTCACGGCTTCTCATCAGTCTTTGAAACATCTGGAAGTTTCTTGCCTATAAAGTTAGTGTGCCCTAAATAAAGTTAATGCATTGAATTAAACTTTATCTAACACTTAAGCCTCCCATGAGCTCTTGCTCAAACTTCTGTAAGTGTCTACAGGATGCACATTGCAAAACATCTTCTGGCATTTCCTGGTCTTCACCCAAAAATAAGCAATTAACAAATTATAAGAAAAGAACATTCTGGAAAATGAGGTGTTTCCTTGCGTGTTTTCTTGGGGATATTTATTWAAAAGGATAACATAAATTGCAAATACATACACTGATATGGTCAAAATACACACTAATATGCATAATTTGATTTTTTGTGTCTCAGACCACTGATTTCCACTGATATTCCATTCCTTACCCCTTTCTCCATGTCCAAAGTTACCTGGATGGTTCTTTGGCATGATGACTGATACCTATTTCAGGGCAGCTGTGTGCTCCAGAAAGCAATTGACTCTTACATTTAACTCCTCTTTCTCTTTAATTCCTCTTAAATGACTCCAGTGGAAATAAATGTAATAAGGTCCTTACAGCAAATTAGTTTTGTTGTTTTCACCACACATTTGTAAGTGATATAATATCTTTTTAATATTGTGGCGACCAGAAAGAGTAATACCTCATGCCTATTTCCTTCAGAAAATCATTATCCTCTAATAAACGTCTCAGAACACTTCCAAACCTTAAACTATCTTGTCTTATCTCMGTGGTGCAAACATTTTTAAAGATATGTCTATTGACAGGTGTTTTTCCCTTGAGATACTTTCCCCTCAGTAATCTATATTTTCCTATTATTTTAATTCGCTTCATAACAACAACCCTGTGGTCAATACCGAAGGATAGCAGGGGGTAAAGTCAACTTTATATGATATAAACAGAAACTTTCAAACTGCAGTGACTGTTGGAGCTCCTTCCTTTGTTCCTTGATAAATGAGTTTTGGAAAAGCCACCTGCAACTGGTGTAACAACTCTCTCCACGTGTTAATGGCACGGTCCCTGTCCCAAGCTCATCTGCATGGGTGCTCACTGGATCACTCCACTCTTCTGTGGGATTTCAGAGAACTGCCTTGGACAAGAGAAACCCCTGACCTCACCACAGCTCAGGAATTTTYCCATTTTGCCTCCTTTGGAGCCCCCACCAAACCAACCAGAGTTTGTTCCAGGGGCCGAGCTCGTCCTTCCTGTGCCTGGTGCAATCTCCGAAGGGACAGATATGATTTTGATGCAAAAGTTTTTAATAGAATACAAGTCAGCTGCAGTAATTACTSCCATGAGATCATGGTATACAGCACTGGCTATTTATTTTGGGAAAGCTGTTTGTCTGTTTTCTCRGGACTGCTGGATACAGTCTGTTCTTTCCGTCTGCCTTGCCTATCTGCTTTTCCGGGCTGTTATATTCACTTTACTCTCCTCAGTGAACCCCATTAAATTCTCTACATCAAATGCAGGCATATTTATATTTCAATCCCTTTCCAGTAAGCATGTATGATTTTTATTTCACTTCWGTTTTATTGGTGCAATAAGCAGTGCAGAAGAATGTCTTGAACTCTGAGGAAGTAAAATCACTGCGATATCTTCCAAATAATGCCATCTTCCAAAAATCAGTTTCCATTTTACAGAAACAATGACAAAACTGCCTGATCTGAGTGCACAATGCTTTTTTTTTTTTAATGTAAGACTTGATCAGACTTCGAGGTTTTAAAATAAGCAGTGCAATAAAGTCATCTCAAATGGAACATTATCTTGAGCATTTCTTCCTCCGAGGAAATATTTTTCAGCCAAGATTTCTACCCTGTTTCTGTCTGTTTACTCTGTTCTCCACATGTGGGAACAACTTTCCCTAGGGCTRCATCCACAGCAGCAAATTAAATGTACCCAGAGATATCTTCAAGCAAGGAAGCCCAACTGGTAGAGGGCATCTCTTATCTCTCCTAACAAACTGTTCCAGGCTCTGGAGCAGGGTGTCTGTGTGCAAACTGCCTGCTGGAGCTGCCAAACCATGCCCAGGGATTGTTCAGGGAAAGAGTTTGTTTGAATGGGCCAAAACCACGCCAGGAAACATTAGTGGAGTAAATGATGATGCTCCAGTGCCAGGGAATCTTCCCAAGCACGCTCCACTTCACTGGGATAGACACAGACCATGCCATTTTTCCCTGAGAGGGACACTTCTGCTAACCAGCTGTGCCAAACCAGCTCTCATTTGATTTTCATTCTGTGAATTATTTTCTTTCAGTGGCCAAGATGATGATAATGACTGAAGGGGTATGAGAGTCACTTATCCCAAAGTGATTTCAGGCTATGTGAGGAGAAGTTTCTGGTGCCTTYTGGTATTGTTGAAGAGGTAAGAGAGGGAGAACAACCACCACGCAAACATCTTTACATAGAAACTTCTCTGGGAGACCTCAAGAATTCCTGAATTCCCAACAKCTTTCAAAAAAAATTAGTCTTTTCTGATAATTTTTAGCCCCTGACCACCATGGGTACAAAAAATTCCCTACCCTTCCAAATAAATTCACCCCCTCAAAAAAATGCTGCACAGCAAACATGAAGGTAACAGCAGAGATGTCTGGGGTTTTCCCAGCACTAAATATGCTTCATGGTGATTTAAGTAGACAGCATTTACCTCAGTTATTTTTCACCACCAACCTAAGAAAAAAATCCTGTGGATGTCCCCCATGCTATGTAAGGGAATTGCATCTCTATCCAGGAAATTAATTTTTCTGAAATTATATTATATTTTATTTCTGAATATATTTATGAAAAAATATATATATTGTTTCTTTATTGTTAGTATAATATTTCTATATTATATTATTTTTATTTCCTGCCACCAAACTCATTTGCCTTAGGTTTTGTCAGACTGGCTAACTCCTTTCACTAGCATTGTCTTCTGCCTTTTCCTTATTATTTTCAGCTCTGTAAAGGCTCTTCTTCTTGCTCCATAGTTTTCTAAGGCTTTAACACTCTGGCATTTAGTATATTCCCAAAATGCAAGGAGGCAAAAATTATTTTTGCATTTGAACCAGACAGCCATGAAGCTCGTGTTCATTTCCAGTTCCAGTGGGAAATAACAGTTTTCTTCTTGTTGGCCCAGTGGGACTTGTCTGTGCTCTGGATATGTTCATTTTCCTCTCTGTGAGGCAGCAAGTGCCCACAGCAGAACTGTGCTCAGAGGACCTTTCCTGCTGTGTTGACTTGGGAKTCTCTGCCGTGACAAAGGACACAAATTCCTCCCGGTGCCGTGGCAGGGGCTGCATTTTATTGATGGGGGAACTTTGTACCCCAGACAGCAGCAGGCTGCCTGCTCTTGCTGACATATTCATAATTATTCCCATTAATCCTAATTGTTCTTCCTCTGCTTTTGTCAGGCCCAAGGGACACGCTCTATCTTGAATTCATCTTTAGAGTTTCTGTTCACTTAATGAAGACAAGTTCCTGCTCAGTAGGCAAATGGTGCTTTAATTTTGTTCTCTCTTATGTCCTAAATGAAAGACCTTCAAGTTCTTGTGGTTTCACAATTATTTTTGACCTCYTGGATTACTGAAGGCAACCTCCATCTATAGAAGAAGGAGTAAATAATAACTAAAGTCACAACAGTTCAAATGAGCTGTWGCAATGAAAACAATTGTGTGTTAGAAACAAAAATCAGGCAATTTGACAGGTTTTTGTCTTTTAAGGTTGGATTAATTTCACTTAGCTTTAAATGCMTATGCTATAGATGACATGCATTGTTTCCACAAACTTCCATGTCTCTCTCTGCATGGATAATAGAAGGGTCATGGGTGATTACCATAACTGCCTGCTAAACTTTTAAATTACCAAAATTATATAAATGTCACCTAACTTGTTGGTTCTTTCCACTCTAACATCTGTTTCTTTGAAGATCAAGTCCTAACTACACGTATTAAGAATGTTTTCCCCAGCCCATTTGTTGATTAAGTAAGCAAACTAGAAAGTGAGGAATCAAATACTGGAACATAAAGTGAGTGGCATGACTTTACCCAAGATTGTGAGGCAGACCAGGAAAATATAAAACCTGAGTCATCTGTTTGCTTATGCACACCCTTCTCTGTAAAAACAAAAAAGCAATTTTAGTGGATAAGGATATGAWCCTAATATCACAGCCCAGCTAACATCAGATATAACATATAATTGTCTGGGTGTCATTTTAAGTCAAGGAAAAGGGATCCAGAGACCAATTTATTCCCTCCATTTTAGACAACTACCTCAGGACAAGGTAAATCTTTCTATGGAGTTACCTATCCCTGTTATTGATGGCAGAGGAAACTTGGATAACTGATATCAGCTGACAGCTCCCTTTTAGATGTCCATAAGTTGTGGTGACAAAATGTGCCCCAAAAGACCACATTATAAACACCATCCCAAGTGACACCTTCCAACAAGAAGTGTTCACTAAGTAGGAAATGAAAATTATTTCTCACAAGAGCATTCAGGTTTCTGTTTGCTTTTGAGACACCCTCAAGCAAAACACCAAGAATTCCCAATGTTTTCACACACAGGGGACTGTTCTTTTCCAGGGCAAAATGCAAGCACTTTTAATCAGGAGGGAATAGGCATGTATGAGGTGGAGAATAAGTGGATGAGCACTCCATGCCATGTAGGAAATTCAGTTTGGTGTCTCTGCTCAGCCTGGGTCTGAGTGACATGTTCCACCCTCAATTGCTCTGTATCACAGGAGAAACAGTTCATCTTTATGGAAATTCTTTGGCTGAGCTCAAAACCAGTTCTAGGAAGCTGCCTTTGCAGAACAGAGGTCAAAGACAGGCTTTAAAAAAGGGAGGACCCTTTTCACATTTGCAAGCAGGCTTTTGAAAGCATAACTGTGGCAATGTACTGATTGCAGTGCTGCTCCTGGAGATACATTCTGTGAAGCACAACACACCACAAATTGGAGAGTTTTACTGCCAGCCACAGAACTCTTGCTAGAATTAGTTTTCCATTTCAAGAGAAACTCTGAAAAGCCAACATTTGGAAGAATATCTAACCAATCACTCTCCTCCCCGTATGCACTCAATTTTTAAAAGATGTCTGCTGTATCGTTTTAAATAACACACATAACTTTTAACAGTACAAATCCAGAAGGTTTCACTACAGCACAGGGGGGTTTTAGGGGGTGGAAATGTCCAGCATTGCACATGATGATTGCATAAGCACTGACAGACTCCCTGTGCTGAGTGAAATGCTATGAAATTATTCCATCTAATGAAGTTAATCATRGAAGTGGCAAAGGACCAGCCAAAATGCATCTCTCTAGATTTAGGAACAGTACAAGACTAGAATAGCAAGCAGTCCTTGCCTTAAACCACAACTGGCCCCACAATTGCATCATGATTGCACAGAAGGGAAAAAATAAATTGTTCTGTCAGAACTGGCATATGCAATTACTTTATTTGCCCAAGTTAATTGTTGGTAGAAATCGGGCATGCAGCTTATCATCTGTCACTCAAATGTGATCCACATGCTTGAAAATATATTAAAGTTGCTATAAAGATGCATTTCTAACAATTTTACTTATTTTCAATAAACTGTTAGGAAAAGTGATTTTCATACATATATTAAAAAGAGGAGCTGGCAGACAAGACAGGAGAGTTATCGTGTCCTGGACTAGATATATGGTGGAATATCCTTGAAATTATATTTACAGCAACGCTTTTTTATCAGTTTATCCTATTTCTCCTGGTTTTACTCAAATTATTGATTTAATCCCTGTATTAAGTCACTGTATTCTTCAACCAAGCCTTCAGCTGCTCTATTTGTCTGGAGTGGACACAATAAACCACATTGATCAGCTGCATTTCCACAAACTGTGTTTTGTTCTAGAAAGTCAAGGCATTCCCCTTATTTCATATTAGGCACTCAGGAGACACGTCTGTGATGTAATTTTTGGATACATCCTCTGACAACAAAGTGGGAACCCTTTAAATGAGCAGCACCCGTGGAGGTTCTGGGCTGGTTTTTCACAGCAGATCACTCTGTGCAGCCCCGGGATTTTGACATAAAAGACAGAAAAAGACCCACAACTCCCACACCTGATTTGCATTCTCTGAGCTGCCTAGTTAGAAACATGGCATTGCCAGTTCTGCAGGATCTTTAAATACTCACCTTATGTATGTGGGTGTTTATATCTACACATTTGTACACACATATATATATTCACATAAAGATGTAATGCTACAGGACAAGGTTATCCTTGCATATACCTGCARTAAAACTCTGTTTAGTGCCCTGACACTTAGCTGAAATGATAGACATGAAACATTTTATTTATTCCTCAGTTCTCCCTCCCAAGCCATCTCACTCAGAGATGTCACCATTTTGTACCTCTGAGATTTGTCTCAGAATCCAAGTGTTTCTGAATGAAATATAAATACATAAATAAAACTGTTGTCTCCAAGGAGACCATGATTGGAAGTTGGGAATCCACACAAGCAATCTCCAGACACTGACATTGTGGAATTATTACAGTAGATGCTTTGTGAGGGGGAAAAAAAAAAAAAAAAGGGAAAAAGGAAAATAAATAAACCATTTTAGGAACAATGCCCTTGTTTCAAAGAAATCTTTAAGTATTTAAACCCTATTTAGCCTTCTAGCAAAATAACTCCCAGTGTTGCACCCTTTTTATCAAATGGATGATTATTGATTGAATAAACTCACATCATTGCCAGTGGGCTGGTATCTGCACCAAGACACTTTGTTGAGAATTTTGGAAACTCTCAACTTCATTCAGTGTTCTTTATTTTGTCACAGTGATTTCAGAAGGATTCKGCAGTTCAGTAGGGATTTGTAATGGAAATGCTTAGCACACTCCAGCTTTCATGTGGGGATAATCATGGCCTAATTTATGGAAAAAAATGATAAAACCAAGGATCACAGACCATAGGCAACCATTGTATTTGCAGGAGAACTGTTCAGTACTCCTTATCAGAGCAGGATGCCAGGAAACAAACAGGAATTCTGGACTTTATAGGGAAATCTCTCTTTTGCAAACAGCAAACATTTGTTTGCTTTGTTTTTCATCTCTTCAATATCAGGCATTAACTGAAGGTTGTGTTTTTGTTGGGGTTTCTTTGAACAGAAAAATGTGATCAAACTTCTGGGTATCCTGTGTTTTAAATCCTACTCTAAAAATCCTTATCTGGCTCAAATGGTGATTTTAAATATAAAATCTGAATGTTCAAAGCCTGTTATAAAGCACGTACCTATTGTAGTCTTTTACCTGTGTCGGATACTTATGGTAGGACTAAACACATAGCTGGAGTTATTTTTTCTTCCCGTGTGTTTTGTGCAAAGCCAAAATAAATGATTTTACTCAGGGGAAATAACTTCCAGAAGAAAGACATAAAATTTTGAAAATCAAACCAGTAAAAGAAGTGACCTAAGTCTCACAGAATCACAGAATGGTTGGGATTGAAAGGGACCTCAACAAATTATCTAGATTGAATTCTCTGCTGAAACAGGTTCTCCTAGTTCAGCTTGCAAAGGATCATGTCCAGGCAGGCTTTGAATATCTGCAGAGAAGGAGACTCCATATATTTCAGTCAGATCATATTTTCCTTGATTTTCAACAACATCTGTAGAATTAAAATAATTTGAGTGCACAGACTCATTTCTTAGCTGCTTTTGTACAAGTACCTTGCTTTTTAGGCTCCTGTGAGATTGTGATCATATGGTTATATAGAGGATGCAGTGAAGTTTTGGATGCCCCATCCCTAGAAGTGTCCAAGGCCAGGGTGGACAGGACCTGGCCCAGTGGGTKGCAACCCTGCAGATGGCAGAAAGTTGAAATTAGGTGATCTTTAAAGTCCCTTCCAACCCAAGACTTTCCATGATTCTTTGATCTACATAACGAATTTACTGTAGTTAGCAGCCAATCATTTACTCAGCATAATGTGTCTCACCTTCTCACATTCCTCAGATCATTTAGCAGCACGTCTTTCTGTGTCCATGATTTAGTCCAAACCATTTTTACAGCAGGTTTGTTTTTTTTTTTTCCTCTGGGATGATGTCTTGTATCAACCCAGAGACACCTGAGGTTGGGAGGGTGGCTCCAGTGCCATCTGTGGCCCAGAGATGTGAAATTTCCTGTTTGGAGAAGGCGGCAACCAACACCACACACTGATAGAGGCCCTGAGTTTGCAGAATCAAAGAAGCCCATTTTACCCACTCATCTTGGACAAAAATCTGTTCTCAAGCAGTGCCTTTCATATGCAACTGTCCATTATACACAGACTTCAACTTTTTTTCTCTCTTTTTCTGGGATTTTGGGGCTTTCCCAAGTTTTATTCATCCTTTTGAAGGCCTGCCTGGTGTGATCCAGATTTTGACTTCCTTAAGCACAAAGTCATCACTCTAAAAGAAATAGGACAATTTCTCTCTCAAGATTGGAGTTAAAAAATATTAATAAACTGTGAGTCAATGTGAGCATTTATGGATGACTTCTGAATACCTAAAAATTAATCTAATTTCTAAAAAAAAAAAAGAAAAGAAAAACCAACATTTTGAGGAATCAGCTGTCTCCAATCACTGCAATTTACATTAAACAACAGAATATTTCATTAGCTAGCTTTAGTCCCTACTTGATGCATTTTCCACTCTCATTCCTACCACAATCAGAAATCTTTCTGTCCCTCTCTACACTTCTTCTCATCCATTTAAGTGCATAGGCAGCTTAATACTGATTTTTTATTATTCCCCAGAGCTTTAAATTGATTCTATACATTCCTCAGCAGCCATCTCCACAACATGGCAGCTGCTCGAAGCTCCCAGCAACTCGCTGCATGACATTTGAGGGGAGAAGGAGCTATACTTGAAATTACCCTGTGAGATTTGTATTCAGTGGAGGAAGCTCTTCCAACTGGAAGCCAGCCAGGACAAGGGAGCTAATCATCTCCCTTCTGCAAAAACATGCCATGTGTCCTTTGGTAACCATCAGTGATTAGAAATACAATTTTGCCTGTCACGCAGGGAGCATCGCTCCGCACCACCGGGGTCAGCAGTCCTGCACAGGGCACTCTGCTGAATAATTAACTGAGAACACAGCTTGCTCACAGGTTTCCAATGGTGCCTTAGCTTTAGCTTTCATATTTGCAGATTCTGTGCTGCCTAGGGGTGTAGTTCTGAGCCTCATATTCAGTGTTAGTCAGCTCTTCACAGGGTAGGTAGGCAAAACAAATCCTTTTTCTGCTGAGAACCAAGGACAACTTTCAGGCCCAAAAGCACAAACAATGGTGGACTGAAGGGAGAAACAAGAAGGATGGGACTTCACAACCTGAAGCTGTAATTGGACAATTAAACCCCAATATGCAAATGGACCCAAACTTATAAAAATGTAAGATGTCGTGACGGGTGACCCATTTGTTTGTTACTGTTTTTAGTGGACTCCGGTGCAGCCTTGGTCAGGCCTTGGGCAGGCCAAGGTGGATCCTGAAAGCCTTTCAAGAAATACCTACTTTATTCTCTAGCTCTGTCCAGTCTCTGTTTCAGGTCAGCCTTTCAAGGCATCACCTTCTCCTGTGAAACTGCAAGGCTACAGCAGCCAGGCTTTTGCCTGAGATCTGATGGACTCATAACCCCAGGAGGTACAGCTCTGAGGTGAAAAAACACTGTGAGATGAGAAAAAAAAAAGAGAAGGAATACCTGCTAATCTCCTTTTCTCATGCAGTGTTATGACTGAGGCCAAGCAGAAGCTGACAGAGGATTTAGACACTTACAAGCAAGCTAATCCTAAACCTTAAAGTTCAGAAGAATTCCTGCATAAATAACAGGTACATTTTGATCATGTCTGATGCCTTATAGAAAGGCTTTGATTCTGCTCTGACGCAAATAAATTAGAAAATCAAGAAATTTTGAACATGATTTGTTTTTCCTTGTCACTTCACTGTGTTAACTCACAATTTTATCACAGACCTTAACACATCTGACCTTTTTCATAAAGCCTCAACTCCTGAGCCTGAGGATGAGAATCTCAACATTAAGAAGAGGTTTCTTCCCTTCTCAMCCATCTCATCTTTTGGATCTAATTTTCATAATCTTCTTCTTATAGTATATTTTTTGATACTATAAAGAAAACTTAAATCTTTTCMCCCCCTACTCTGCTTTTGTGAGACCCTACCTGGAGTGCTGGGTAAGTGAGAAACAAAAAGCAGGGCTAGTTTGAATCACAAAAGGTGACTGATTAATACCTACCAGACTCATCTCATGCATATCATGCCCAATGATAAACAATTCTGACAAAAAATTTTAGTTATTTATTGCTTTGTGCTTTTACAATCATGATACTAACATATTATCTTCATGTTATTCATGAGACAGCACTCATGGATTGCAGCGTTGCTGCATACACACATCTGCTTTTGGTAGATTCAACTTCTGTGATAACTCTGGAAAAATCTTAGTTAATGAGTTATTTAGATTTTTTCTTTTTTTTCTGGTAAAAGAGAGACTGCCAACCACAGGTGTGATTGTTTTCTGACTCTTAGATTTGGTATCTAGACCTGAGACAATCTTCCTTCCAAAAACTAGTTGATAGAGGCACATCACACTGAACCAAGACTCCTAAGATTTGTTCTGTAGCATATAAAATATTTAGAATATGCCTAAAATTTGGATCCTGTTCCCTGAAACTGAACTCAATTGCCCAAATGTTTCCTTGTCACCCTGATTTTTTCAGCCTTCTGATGTTTATGTTTTGTACTGGAGTTTTCTCACTCACTGTAACATAAACACAGAGTGATATTTGGTAAACTGTATTCCTTCCAGGGAGAAGGACAAATTGATGGACTTCTAGGGTGACCAGTGGGGTCAAAGAGGTGTCAACCTCACTGTCCAATCCCTGATCAAACTCCAAAACCTATTTAAGCCCTAATCCCAAAATAAACTTTCTTCTTTCTTGTCTCACAACCTGACAGTGTGAGTATGATTTTTTCGTGTCTGTCTGGTGACATTTCCTAGCACCTTAAAATCACACTGCACTAGAGACAGGTTCCATGCTTTTGCCACACATTTTACCACAAAATTCTGTATTGATATTAGGAACAAACTCTAAGGATAGTCAGGTGAGACTATTGGGGTCTTTGAAATTAATGATATAAAGCAAATTAAGTGGGTTAGGTTTATGTTCAGTGTTTATAAACTAATAACAGGTAATTTAACAGTGCTTCATTCTTCTCTGGGTGAGCTTCTGCAAGTTCTTACCACAGCAACAGAATTTTTTTATTTCAGTGGTCTGGGATAGCTGGGATTTGCCCTCATTGCTTCACTTTAGAAACACCAGCTTAGACAAGATTCCTGCGCTGCTTTATAATGCAGGAAACAGGCTTAGAAACATCAAACATGTTTCAACTGTTTATTAACTCCTTATATTAGCAACTGTATAAAGATCTCCTGAGTAGACATAAACAAAAGTCTCAGACTCTCTCTTCAGGTCTAAACATTCAATTAACTGATTAGTTACAAATCAGTCTATCAGAAAAAAGGCTTTCACCAGCTGAGCAGTGAGTCTAAACACTGAAAGGATCTTACAGGGATTTATCATTTGTGTGGAGTGAAGCAAGAGAAAGAAAAATACAGTCTTACTGTACAAAATAATAGGTTTCTTATGTTCCTGTTAAAAATCACACTGTGTGATACACACACACAAACACAGTGTTACAGAACCATGGCCTTGGGCATGTTCCCATCGACATTTTTTCTTCTACACCATGCTTGAAATTCCTGTTCATTTTAATAAAACCAAGCACTGAAACTGATCATATTTTTCTCCCAGCCACAGAGTCGTTGAATCAGAATTGTCTGGGTTGGAAGGGACTTTAAAGATCTTCCAGTTCCAACCCCTGCCATGGGCAGGGACAACTTCCACTAGGCAGGTTTTTCAGAACCCTGTCCAGACCAGCCCTGAACAATTTCAGGGACTTCCACTTTTTCTGATCATTGTTAAATCAGTTCTGCTGCTCAAACTGGTAACCAAAAATCTCCTCTCACCCAGCTCCCACACTGTTACTCTCAAATGTTCTTTCCCTCCCAGCAGCATGTAGATCTAAGGCATGTTCTTGACTTTGATTGCTTAAAGTGGTCTCCTCCTCCAATCGATTTCCAAGGGGTTTTTACACTCACAATTCATTTTCACTGACTTACAGGCCACCTTTTCTCTTTTGATCCAAAACTCAAACACTGAAATTCACATTATTGATCGTGTCCATTTTCCATTCCCCACAATTTTATTTTGCTATGAATTTATAGGGTTTTCTTTTTCAGTCAACCTTTTTCCCTTGCTTTTAACAAATACATTTGAAGAAGTGAAGGTGGATTTTTTTGAACATTTTTTTCTTTCTAATGAATTTTTGTTATTGAGTGAACTTTTGCTTTATGCAATGCCTCAGCTATCACTAAACAACTTCAAAATAAAACTCAGTGGAAAGCAGTACGTGGAAATTTTTCTGCCTTGTTTTTCCATTTCAAATTTTCTGTTGTATTCTCACTAAAGCTCCAAATTGACTTATATATCAAAGAACTGACTATTGACATCCCACTGAAAGAATCCATTGAAAGAATAAGTATTTCTCTTACTCCACTGGAGAATTTAACAAAATTAATGTGATTGAACTGAATTTGAATAATCAAAATCAATTCTTAAATGTATGAAATCAAAAAAACTTAGTTGGCAAGAAAGAGGTGCTGAAAATTTTGGGATTGCTTTCTTTAGAGTATTTTCATATTTACTAAAATTTCAGGATTTATTTTGGGAGGGAGAAAACTACTTATTTTTAGGAGGTCAGAAATCTACTTTTAATTACTGCCAGTAATGCAATGCTTTTAAGCATATAAATTGACCAAATCACCAAATCATGCCTTAGCAGACAGATGTATTTAAAACACAGTAGACCAAATGCTGTCTTTTTAAATAAGAGAAAGGGAAAACATGGCATTATAAAGCTGCATTTTAGTCACTAAATCTGAAGCCTACATGTTTTTTTCTGATGCTGAAGAATCACAAAATCACTAATTCTGGAAAAACACCTCCAAGATCATTGGATCTAACCATTAACCAGCACTACCAAGGCCACCATTAAACCATGTCCCCTAGTGCCACATCTACACACACTTTAACACAACGTCTAAGGAATGTCTAAGTTCACCCATCCAACGTTGCAATGCACACCTCTGCTCTATTAATGTTTCCAAAGAGGTCCCTGCTAAAGGTTTCCATGGGATTGAAAACCTCTTGGACTGTGACCTTGCAGTTTGACCGAGTTCCTGAAAACAYTGACTTTCCATGAATATGTTGATGCAGGTGGAAAGTCATCATCAGTGGCACAAATGCAGCTTTGAATTGAATTGTTGTGTCTTAGTTCCCCCAAGCTCCTCACTTGGATTCTCACAGGCCTTGGGGTGGAACAAAACTGCAGAATAAAAAGGTGGCCTAAATTAGAAAAGGAAATGAGTGTTTCTTCTGAGGTCTTCTTGGCACGGAGCAAGGAGTGGAGAGACTCAGGTACTTCTAAGTCGTCTTTAAGAAATGACTTCTATTTCAACCTTGTTTAGTTTTGGTTCTTTTTGCAATTTGATGGAAATATTTTGTAATTTCTCATCCATCCTCATAGATGAGAGAGAAATAAGAGGAAGAGAGGTATGAAAATCTTTTTTTCAATGTCTTCAAAATAAAACACTCGCATTTTGCTGAATGAAAATAAAAATAAGAAAATATTGACTGCAAATAATATTTTAGCAATTGCTTTAAATATTTACAAGAAATAAATGCAAAATACATAAGTAGGAGGTTAATATTTCACTTTGGGAAAATGAGCTTTGTTTCTTGATGGTAAAAGGAATTTATTTATCTAACAAATATTTAAACATATTAATATCTGACATATTCAAGAATTGCATGGTTCTCATAATAAACAGGATACACTGTGTTTGTTCTAATTTTTTCTTATTATTTTTTCCTAACAAATTATTAATTCAGAAAAATACTGTACATATTGGCCCCATAATTAGAAGGGGTGATTTAATTTGTGACACATGGCAGACAGATGAGTCATGGGTCAAGCACAGATCACGAATTTTGAGTGCTGACATTTACATCACAGATATATTGGGCTGAGGCAGCCATCCTAGGCCAACTATTGAGTTAATTAACAGAAATAGGTAATTTAAGGCATTATGTTGTTTCACCAAGAATTGACTCCATCTTTCAGTTAAAGTGAGTGGCACTGTCTCTATATATATATGTAATATGTATTATATATATAATATTTATTATATAAATATATATAATATATGTATAAATATAATTTTATATAATTTATTTATTTTAGAAATACAAATAATATTTATTATATATAAATAGAGTGGAACTCTATTATATACTGTAATAGTATTTGCCAGGGATGTTTCATGAAATGAAACCTGTCTTGACCTTCTGTTGAAACTCTTCGGTATTCCACAGGTCAGAGTGTTTTGGGTAGAACAGTTAAGTCCTAAGAAGGGAGAAAACAGTAGAAAACAGTGGCCCCAAAAAAATTTATTTATGGGGAAAGTGTGATCAGAAATCCACCAGACGTTTGGGCTGCACGTGGATGTATATTTCGAGTTAGAAACAAAGAAAAGACACATATTGATAGACAGCAGTCCTTTAATTTTCTTTTCTATTTTTCTCTCTTATTGCCCTTTCTGGCTCCCTGTTGCACGAGGGACAATTCTTTCCCCTGTAGCCAGTAACAAAATTCTGTCAAGCCCTTCCCCTTTCCTGGCTGTTGCTCCTTTGGTGGATCTRACACACACAAATGTGCACAGGGCTGTGCTGAGCTCTGCTCCACTCTTCTAACCAGAAAAACTGGAACACATTCTGTTAGATTTAAAATGTAAAAAGAACACTTGATTCTTAAGCAGATGAAATAAGTTTTCTTTAGCCTTCAGGATCCCGATTAATTCTTTGTGATATGTGTAAAGTTCACACGTGTCCTTGAGGTGATATAAAAGTAGCCTAACTCTGATACTATATGCTGTATAGCTCAAGAAACAGAAGGTGACAATATAAAGAATAAAAAGGCTCCCAAAACCATGTAGGAGAGCTGCAATTAAGGATGTGCAAGCAACCAGCATTGCCATTTTCAAACTACTAAAAGCTTTACTTTACGGCATCCATTTTTTTTCATCATTTTCCTGTGGAAATAAAAAAATATTCCTCAAAACTGGGCAGAACACTGACAACTAATTTTGCATAACGCTGTCATCCAGATTGTGTTGCTTCTTGCAGGATAAAGTCACTTTTCTTCTCCTCAGAACTGCCCTACATTGTCAGTGTTTTCTTTCTGTCCCCTCTAAAAAGAAGGAGGCACAGTGTGCATCCTGTGGTAAAGAGCAGGAAAACCCTACAGGTTTGTGATGTAGCTGATGCTCATAAAAGAAGAAAAGGGTTTTTCTTTATCCAGCCCCTCTAAATCTGGCTAATGCTTATTAAGGAGTAGGACCATGCATTGGCAAGGTCATGGATGCACTGGAGGTGAGATTCCTCCTCAGTGCCACACCTGTACACCTCAAATTCCACAGATTGCATTTCCCCCATGTGCTTGGTGCAGAATTCTGTGTTAGCATCAGAAAATAAACTGTACTCAAGGTAACCATGGTGACACTAACACGGATGCACTGTGGATGGAGCATGCTACAACATGCAAATCTAAAAGGTAAATGATCGGAATTTCCTCTTGGCCTGAGGATATTCAAACAAGGAGACCTGAACGCAGGGAACCAGATTTGGAGAGATGTCACCTCATCCTCCTGCAGACCACTAGAGCAACAACTCTCATTCCCCTTTTCAGTTTTCCCTGAGGACATGTGATATAAGTAGCTGTAATCTGACAGTCACGAACTTCAATTATCATACATGGGCATCAACACAGTCTTTTCTTTAAGTAAAGCTCTATATTTAAGTTTCCCTGTTCACTGAGACGTGTTGTTTGATTCAGAAAAGGGTACAGGAAAAATAAAGGCAATATGAATAATCAGGGACTTCGTTGTTGAGACATCCAGTGGCAAAACACAATATGGCTCAGTAGAAGGAGAAGATCTTATGTATAAAGGTTACAGTGTGAAAGATATAAGAAACCCATGGTATTTCTGCAACATAATTTCTTAAAAGAACAGAGAGTGAATTTAGGAACCAGTTCTGGCTGAGCATATTTTGGCTGACCAGCCCTTATGTAGCTAATGTCTTGCTAATAGCAAACCTGTCTACCCACGTGGGGCTGCCATATGTCCAGAAGATCTGTACATGCCACGTTTTTCTCTCTAGATCTCTAAGTGCTTTGCCTGGTTTTCTGGGATTTCCAGGCATCTGGCACCTCATATGGGCAAGCAGGCCCAGCTGAGCTGCCGACCTCAGAGGCTCTGAACGTGTAAGCACCAATCCCAAAGCACATGTCTAGTGAAACCCTGATGGGAATATGACAGGTCTAGACTATGTGGGTCCCTTGTTCTGTGAGCTGTCTCAGTTAAGAAAACAGGCAGTAGCTGAAAAAAAAGCAAAATCTGGCCTTCATGACACACAGTACAGGAATACGGCACTGGTGAGGTGTGCAATGCAAGCACTGTGGAGGACAAGGGTGGAAAGAGTTAATACACCTGAGCTGAGCAGGTCCCAGGCAGCCCAGAGATGCCATGAGGGGAAGAATCAAAGACAGGGAGTGCATTCAGCCAGAGAAATCAGAGCCCACTGCTGAGCAGATAACTGCTGTTACACAGCCCTGTGTTCTCAGGGGTGGGATAACACGACAGAGGAGGACAGGCAAATGCTGCCTGTGGACCACATGCAGCTTGAGGGCAGTTCAAGTACATCTTTCATGCTCCATGCTATGAATTGATCTCTGCAGGATGCAGCTGGCACAAAGGGAGACACCACCAAATAATGCAGATACTCAGATGAAGCAAAACCACAGGAACTACTGAGACTCACAGAGCTGAATGACATTTGGATTTTGCAGCATATTCAGGTCATCCAGGTGGGGAATTCTGAAAAGGTTTTCTTGCCTCCCCCCTCTGAACTGGTTTGTGTGATGCCCTTCCCTTTACCTCTCCAAGAGGTGTTATGTACCTTGGGGCAGAGATTTTGGGTCGCAGCTGATGGAGCCAGGAATGTTGAACACTGCAATGGCAGAAGACGTTCACCTGCTGAACTCAAAATGAAATCATATGCAAAACAAGCAGCAGAGAAAACCTGCAAGTTACTCTTAAGTGACTTTAAGACTTAAGGAGTTTAGCAAGAATAACACAACCTCCTTTTGAGGCAGTAATGTGGGATAATAAAAACAGTAGTSCTTAAGGCTGTGTATCAGTCTGTACGCAAGAGAATTACCCAGATAATTCAAAATTGACACTGAGGCATAAGCAGCCTGCAGACCAAAGGCAGAAGACAGGGAAATATTTGCTTACAGCACAACACCATCAGTGACAGCATCAGTAAAGTGAAAGTGAGCTATGTGGTTACTGCTTTAGAAAAAAAAAAAGAAGGCATTAATCTGCACTCTATAAAGGAAAAACAATAAAGCTGTTAAAAGCACTGGTCTCCCAGGAAAATAAGCAATTGAAAAAAAAAAAAATAAGGTAAAGAATTTATTATAATGAAACTTTTTACACAGTAGTCCATTATAAAAGTGTTTGTCACTCAGTCCATGGCATCCTGAAATCGTGAGTAAAAACGAGGAATAACACAGGTTTGAGGCAATAAAGGGAAAGAAGAGACAGTGATTTAAGTGAATTGCAGGCAATTGAGGACTGACTCAATAAATTATATCGAATCTGATTATGAAAACACACGTGCTAAAGCCACAGATGAGGAATACTGTAGCTGGGATCCCAGAGGCTTTTCACAGCACCCACTGAGGAGAGAGACAAAAGACAGCTGAATTTGAAAAGGCAGCTGCAATCTCTAGCAGCCAGCATCATCTCACCTGCACCACAGATGCTTTAAGATCTAAACTCCTGGTGGGACAGCTGTGACGTTTCCTAATGCTGCTGCTAAGTGGAGAAGCAATGACATTATGAGACGGTGTGAGGAAATGAAAACAAGCATGAGAGCAAAGATGGAAAACAATTTCAGCCCTGCTTCTGAGCCTCGCCCCAGAGCTTTGCTGCCTTAGCTGCTCTGAAAAGAGCACGCCAGTTTAGGAAGCCACTAAAGCAGTAATAGAAATAATAATAACAGCAGTAACAGCCTGCTTTATGTACTCTCTCTGTGTGGACCTTCACTGCTGACAAACCAAGGCAACACAGGAATGAGATTTTGAAATATGCTGCCAAGGATACGAAGGAAAAAAAAAAAAAAACAAGCTGAASATGCCAATACAGGGAATGTGGAAGGAGTTTTGGGACCTTAGGGGAATCAAAGTAATAGAAAAAAAATAATATTACAGGAATTGCACATTGTTTATGGGGGGTGAAAGGAAACCAATCACACAGTGATTTGGAARCACCACTGGAGTGGAGACTGCAGGGCAACTAAGGCTGATAGAGCACCTCATTATGAAACATGATCTTAGTATTAAATATCCCATCTAGCTGTGAGATAGTCGTCAACCAAGAGCAGTTTACTGGTAAAAATGAATCAACTCACAGCCATTCTCTTCTGAAGGAACATGCCAATTTTTTGTTCCAGGAGGTCACCCAGCTGGGCTGTGCATTGCAGCAGTGAGGGATGGGCTGGGCTGGATTCAGGCTGAGCTGAAGGATGCTGGGGGTCAGAAATACCCACTTAATCACTGTTCTTTAGTGTAACTCACCCTGCATTGCAATTTCCCTGTGGGCAAAGCAGGGAGCAGACACTCCTCTCTTTGTGGACTCACTTCACCCCTTCTCTTTCACAGAATTTAAGGACAAGTCTCTTTCTCTTCCCCCCCGCCCCCCCCCCCCC
>QVAJ01000076.1:1101287-1157821 GCA_003546035.1 Mixornis gularis
ATTCCATCTATTTTGCTGATCATTACCTTTTTATTATAAATAAGAATAACTCAAGCATAGCATGGACCTGAAGTTCCCTCAGCTGTGTGTCTCAGAGTGCAGGTTTTGCAGGCCTTTCACCCTGTGCAGATGGGGAAAGGAGATTTTCTCCTCCCACCACAGTTATCATTGAGGGAAGCAGGACTTCATTTCCTGGGGGTGCAAACTCACCAGGTTAACATTCTGCTTTTAACCCAGCCACCCTTCCTATTGCCAGACTCCTGTTCACAGATCCCTATTCCAGCATCCTGCTAAGACTAGGGCAGACATTTCAATCAGATTTCAGTGTTCATTTTTTTGGTTTCCTGCCATTCCTGTTTGCTCAGGGTGACCACACAGGCTCAGTTATTCCAACAGCTGATTTTCCAGCAGTGTCCCCTCCCCATAATTCCCCAGGGAAAACAACTTACTGATTGATTACACCCATCCTTCAGACTATTGCCTGGGAAAGAAAGTCACAGCAATGTGGTTTTAGCRGCCAGGGGACAAGACTCCACACACTGGATTATGTTTCACCAGGATATTACTGATACAGACTAATGGTTCTTTGTAGAGAGAATGAAAGAGCGTGAATTGTGTGTCAGAGCCACAGSAGCCTCACAGGTTTCTCCTAAGGATATTCCTGAGCCATTTACATGCTTTTCTTCTGCTTAAACCCCAACCCTGTTGCAAAAGGAAGCCCTTTGGGGCATAACAAAAATAAACTGGCAAACGTGGTGAAGAAGAACTGAGTGACAAACACTCCTCCCAATTTGCTCTGCTGTCAGACCAATTTCTCATGATCTCTCTGTCCACGAGCTTCATTCAAGCCTTCCCAGCAGCCATCCAGGCACTTAATGCAGGTCTTCAAGCTGCACTGCACTTGGACACGATGTGTGTTGCTAATAATCTAAAGTGACAGGACAGCACAAGAGCTTTTGTTTAAAAAACTTATTAGCTGAATTTAATAAATAGAAAAGGAGCCTTCATAACTGCCTAAGGAATGTCCAAACCTCATTTACTTTCTGTGGACTCTAGGTGGAAATTTTCATTAGAAATAAGATATGTCATATCCTGTTTAGGTGATGCAAGGGTTTTATTTTATTTATTTATTTAAAAAATTCAGCCTCTGRGCAGCTATCAGTTATTAAGTATTTTCAGTCAAGTGATTTTTTTTTTTCTACTCTCTTGTGACATGCAGTGGAGACAATTTTTGGCTATATATTCAAGATAGCTAACAAACATTCTCTTTCTGTAACTGATGTCACAGTATGTACAATGAGGCTGTACTTCTGCAGATCAGGTTTCTGCTGTGCGGAAATATGACCAAACAAAACAAAACAAAACAAAACAAAACAAAACAAAACAAAACAAAAAAAATTCTTCTTTTATTTCACCACAGAACAAAGGCTCAGCCATTTCCCCAAAATGCAAGATTTCTCTTGACTTTTTCTATAGTTATTTTACGCTCTTCAAAGGGGGTGCAGCTCTAGTTCTATGTAAAGCTGTGCGAAGGCAGAACTGCAGGGCTGAAAAAAAATTGAAGATATTGTGTAAACTTTTCATTGACTACTTTGCCTTATCAAACATGGGACCTTGTGGGCAGGAGAAGGGTCAGGAAAGCYCAGTACTATTGGAAGCAGGGCTGTGAGGGGGCGAGGAGAGAGCTGCAGGGCAGGACAGCCCCAGCTGGAAACATCTGATTTGATATCCTAACAAGCACAAATGATAAGAAGCCTCTTTTCTTAGTGTTGGCTAAGATGGGACATAACAAGGAAAATATCTGTGGGGCTGAGTGCAGCTCAAGACGCAGGATGTCTGTGCATCTGATTATTTCCTGATTGCTTTTCTAGCACAAATGGAGGCTCATTTCCCACAGAAGTCCTTCCTTAAAATTCCATCCTACAATGCTAAATTTTGAAAGTATCAAAAACTTTTTTTGATGACCCTTTCCACCTGATCTTAGTTTCCTGGCTCAATTTTTTGCCTTGAYATTGCTACCTCTCTTTCTTCCTGTAGGGAATTTTCACTTGATTTTTTTTCACTTAAAGACCACCAAATTATTTAATTCAGTTTGGCAATATTCCTAGTGTACCTGAGCAGGGTCACACAAATATAACTTTGGTAGTGATTGGGCAGAATATGCAAAGCAAGTTATCAACTCTTTTACAAACTTGCTCTCTCAAAGTTGTGACATTTTAATTGGTTCATGTTTAAGTTGAGAAGTGAAAATATATTTTCATCTCTGTATGTCAAAGAAGGAGATGCCGTCCTCATCTCTGAATACGCAGGGAATGATGTGAAAAACCCAGTAATTTCATAACCCAATTGTTCCTGCCAATTTAGGATCCTTCCCTGGGGTTCTGATCAGCTGTGCTAACTTCTTTACCTCACAAAAATATCACAGATAAGGTTTACAGGCAGCGTGAGGGCTTAAATGGGAAAGCTAAAAYGAGATTTATAGTCTCCTCCACGGAACCACCAAAATGCAAATAAATATTCACTGACTGTTACACAGATTTCTTGAAACAAGAACATTTTGTAATCTCTCTATCCATCTATTCTGCAAAATTATTAAAATAAATAGCTACATTTTGCTGCCAGTCAGACCCTGATGCTCTTAGCAAGGAAATCCTTGGYTTGACGTACCCAGTAGTGTACAGACTGTTTAATATGTATAGAAGTGGTGTGTTCCTTGTTTAACAGGTTTCAATTTCCATCTTCATAACAAGAACCAATTTTGTGCCACCATYCTGGACAGGAGCTGGAGAAGTCTGACCTGAGACTTCTCCTACTGAGGTGGGAACCTGGCTCCTGCTGCCCTTGCAAATAAAGACTCCTAAAAGAGTTCAGTGCAAACTCACTTCCAAACATCCCCAAAATCCTGTTTTGGGACCAGGCTCACCTGTTTTTTTCAGGATGGATGTGTGAAGTAGAAAGGGAAATCCCAGATTTTAAACACCTGCCAAGTTTGGCTCTGGATCGGATCGTGACAAATTCAACCTCTTGCAAGTTTTATAGATATCCCTTTGAAATCTCTGTGATCATAGCTGCAAAGTCCATTAAAATGAAAAACAAACAAACAAACAAACAAAACCACCCAAAAAACAAAACAAGTATAAATGGCCAAGTAATCAGTAATACATATTTAATTAATAAAGCCATTTATTAAATAACAGCTAATATCTGACTAGAACACTGGATCTGCACCTGTCTCTAACAAACTTCATTTTCCCCTTAGAAATTCTTACAGAGCTTTGGMTACATGGTGTCATACTTACCTCATGTATCATTTAGCATAAACAAAGATTTTTTTTTTTGTTTATGTGAGCACTTTAGCTAATGTCAGAATACTGAAAAATAACTGAGCTTTTCTTCTGAAGGCCCAATAATAATGATGAGAGACATCCATGACTATTTAGAAATATCCTGCCAGGACAACACTTGTTAAAATAACATTTTAATGTGCTGTTTCTTTCCATTAGACTTTTAGAATTAAAATCCTTTTTTTCATTCTTTTTTTAAAAAATAAAAGGCACTTTTCTTCCAAGGCAGAACTATTTATCTCCAAGTAGACAAAAAGCCTGGAGACAGGTGAAAACAAACTTTCTCACCAATTTCCTCTCTGCCTGTTCTTTCAGTATTACCTTCTAAGTCTCAGAGGTTACAGGCTCATAATGAAAATGCACAGAGGGTTTCATGCTGTATCTGTGTTGCATTGATTTTCTGCCCATTCCTCCTCAAAATGGGGAAAAAAGGACCAGAAATGAGATCACATCACAACACTGCTGCCTCCACACAATTGACCATCATCRTGGTTACAGTGACCATTTAAAGAATAAACACTGTATTTCAAACAAGCCAGGTATTAAGGGAGGTGCAGTTTTAAAATAAATACCAGTATAAAGAGACTAAAAAAATGGTTTATGCCTCTGTTCTGTTCATATCTGCAGATCATAAATAAAAAATATTTTTACTTTTGGAGATAGTTTGGGCTGTAGAAAGTGCTGAGTGCTCCAGCAACATGTAGCAAATTGCAGAGGATGGCAGAGCCCTCAGCAGTTGTTTTAGGTTCACCAAAACTTGCAGGATTCAATGTACAGAATTCAGAGGAAAAAAAAAAATCTTTTCCCACTGTGCTAAAAAGCATACAAATAAACCTTAGAGACCATAACAGTAAAAGGCCCCTTTTGGTATTTCTATTTTATAAAAAATCATACATATTTAAATAAACATACACACATACACACAAACTAGCTTTTAAAATAAAAATAAATGTATTTACAGGGAAGATGGATAGCTAAGACAGAAAAAAAAACCAAACAAACCCTGCAGAGATATAATTTTTAATTATAATTTTCAATGAATATATTTATATTCAGAGTCACTATGATGCTTTTGTCCTCTTCATTTCAATGAAAGGAAAAGGTAATTGAAAGATTCCAATTAATGCTTTCAGCCTTCAAGGGCAAAAGTATTTGAGGCATTTGTAAAGTAAAACTGAGGTAAATAGAAATTAGGCTGAAATTAGCAGTGACAATGTTAGTTATTCTACTGAAGGGAGGGGTGCCATGATGAGTGCCACAAGAAATTGTGTTTTAGGAGTCTGATTGCAATGTGAGATGGTTAGAGATGGTCAATGTGCCACAAAAATGCAAAAATATCCTTTACTGAGACTTTACTCACTGAGAGAACACAGGTCTGGTCATGGCTGATAAAGAGTCACAGTTCATAGGTATTTAAAGGGAAGTGACCACAAACACATAAAATACATTTATAAACTGAAATAATTGTCTGAATTCTATAGAAAAAAGTAATGGACTGGATTTTAAATTGTACTTGTGAAAAGAAAAATTCTTGGACCTAGATGTGATGTGGTTTAAGCCCAGTAGGCAAACAAGTACCTCACAGCCTAGGCAGGGAGAAAGGAAAGGATCTAGATGGACAGAGAGAGAGATCAACTTCAACTGAGRATCCACACTGGATAACTCACATCTAAGTTAAAGCACTCAGAGGTTACACCAGGAGCTCCAAAAGGCTCCAGACAAACATGTGCCAGTATCTCCTCACTGACCATGGCTTGCAGATAMAGCGACTACATTTGTAAATATCAGTGATTATGTTTTAATGCAGACATCACATTTAGGTGCCTAAACCCTGAAAAGTGGCCTGAAAGCTCCTTTGGTCAAGCAATGAAGTAATATCTGACCTCTCCTTCTCCACCCCTCTGGCACTGTACACCCATCCTGACTGTAGTGGTTAGTCATAATGTGGGTTTRAGGTTGGGTTTTTTTCTGTCAGAGAGAAAAATCAGCAGCAGCTTTCATACCTTTCATGATTTTTTAAATTATTATTTGGAATAAATAATGTAAGAAAAAGTTGATACTATTTGACATTGTTGTGTCACCAGTATTTCTAACACTTTCAGCAACATCTGAGATAGTATTTCAGTGTTTGATTTTTGACGTTTGTGCTTCATTAAAAGSACATCTCTTCTGTGAACAGAATATATTAAATACTGTGCGGAAGTGTGAGAGTAACTATCCCACAGCTGAAGAGGTTTTAATTCAAGTGTGTGTTCACATACAACATTCACTGCAGGATTCCAAAACTTCCCAAACCTGGCTGACCTTCATGAGGCCTGTTTGGGAATTCACCAGGTAACATTCACCTGGTTTAAGGTGGGATGTGAYATGTGAGGGCGACTAAGAGGTGGGAACAAGATTAGCCTGGCAGATCATTGCTGTCTAGATTGGCATTAGCTAAGAATATTTTCACATCCCCTTCTTAYAGTCACAGCTCTATTTAATCCCTTCTGTGTTACTGTCTCAACCTCATTCAACAATTTCAATGATTCTTCACTCCATTTTCACTTATTTGACCATATTTCTGCCTTTGTCCCTATGTGTAGCTCCCTGTTCAAGCTGATCCTGCTTTTGAAACAAAATGTGCATGGGAGCAGTGCCTGCTGTAAGACCACACAGCATGAACAGCATTAATATGCATTAGTTCTACCATAAAAAGAAGGAACTGATTCCTGAAATACCTGTAAGGAGCCTAAAACACCTGGAATGAGCTTAAAATACATGAGCCAATGTAGTAATGCAATGAAGCTAATTAACCCCACCTGCATGCAAAATATTACACTTGTCCCCATGAAATTAATTGAATTTCATTTTTATATCTTTGTGTCTCTAAGAATTTGAATTCTAAGCGTGTCTTCCAAAATATATTTCCTGTGTCTGGCTCATCAGATTTAACAAAAACACTGACAGAGACTGACCTGGAAGAGATCATTGCAGAACCTCCTTTAGTGTCTCTTCCCATCAGTATCTCTGCCACGGCTGCAGTTACTCTTTTTTTTTTTTTTCTTTTGTACTTGTTAGTTTTATCTAGACCTTGGCTGCTTATGAGAGTTCCACCTGAGACCACATCAAAAGCCTTCCTAAAGCCAAGATTCATGATATCCCCTGCTCCTCTCCATCCACAGTGTCTGTTGGCTTGTCACGGAGGGAGTTTAGATTGCTTTGACATGATTTCTTCATAACAAATCTATTCTGGCTGCTACTCATCTTCTACTCATCACTCAGATAATTATCTGTGTTGCTTCAGTACTGGTTTTGTCTGCGTCAAAAACAGTCTGACTTTCAATGCAGAATTTCTCCATTAATACAGTTTCCTTCAAACAGGTTATTTAAGGTAAAGTGCATGAAAATACTTTATAAATACTTAAATAACACTACTTTGTGGGGGGGGGTTTAGGAGTTGGGGGAAGATCTGCTTTTTTCTCTATCTCAATATAATGAGAAGGATACACTGGGTTTTCTTTTTGCAATATACAAAGTAGAATTGGGAGTTAATTGTAAAAYCCAACCAGTTGTAACTCTGGATCTCTCAGAGCTGCTTCTTTAATAAATATACATATACACATTGCTGAAAACTCTGTGAAGCTTTAGCAAAAATATAAAATTCATCATATTTTCTGGGTCTATTACCTGGGAATATATAGGAAACACAAGGTACAAAATTCATATTTAGCTAGCACAAGGGAAGATTTCCTTGCCAATTCATTTCAGCCTTGTTGCAGGAGGGTGAGAGGACAGCTCAGTCTCTGCAGGTGGCTCAGACCTCAGTCCCTCTGTCCAGACTGTCCAAAGATGTCACTGAGCACCAGCTGTACACAGATACCTGTCCATGAGGCTGGATGGAGCCCAGCACCATCTGGGGTGGGTCACTGGGCACCCATCTGTCCTCAGTGATCTGCAGTCATGGCAAGTGCTGGACCTCACCCAGCCCCAGGGAGAAAAACACTCCTGTCACCCTAAGTTTTCATGYTTTTGAGTGCTTGTAACTTTGTACTGCAGATTCTCAGGCAGCTWCATGTAAACAATGTGTATTWTTAGMATGTTTACATMTYTCTCSTCTRGGAAGAGAAATGTGATTGATGGTGATGTTCACCATCCAGGTTAAAGAGGTGGCGACCTGTGTAGCCAATCTCTAGACCTTTGTACAAATGTATATAAATGGAGTCAAACTTTAAAGAAAGAAAGAGGAAGGAAGAAGTTTCCCTRGAGCTCTGCTGTGCCTGCTTYGTCCTTCACTTGGTGACCCTGTCCATGCCTTCATTTGGTGACCCCGTCCGTGCCTTCACACTCCTTCTCCTCTAACCAAGCCACTACTTTTTTTCCACCCATAAAAATATTTTAAAGCAGTTTTTACACCCCCTTTTCACATTTCTGCCCTTAGCCTGCTGTCAGGAGCTAAAATGTGTGCTGATGTTCAGCATCTCTGGAATCTAAATGTGGCAGGGAGCAGGACAGGGAGAAAAATATGTCTGGAGTGTGCAGGGTGCAATCAAAGCCCGCTGCTGTTGTGGCAAGAGAGGTCAGGCTGTGACAGCTCTGCATATGGCTCTTACATCAACCCTACACACTCTCCATTAAGGCTTGGAGAGTCCTGCTCTGATAAGTTTAAATCACGGCCATTTATTACCAGAGCRGTGACAGGATTTCTCTACAGCACCGTGAGGGATCTGTCCTTTGTCACACCGAGGAACATCGACATATTCATTTTTCCTCTTGAGCCATCAGGGAAGTCCACAAGAAGTTTGTGCCTTAGAAACCATAAGATTCCCATGATATTTCCTCCTCTTCTCACAAACAACATAAAAATTGCTACATGTAGGCCTTTATGACTGTAACTTGATAAAGTACAGTGTACAGTCTTATCCAAAGCTGATAATGACAGATCAGGAAGGAAATGAAAAAATATTTTAATGAAAATAATAACAATAATTTTTTTTTCTATATCTCTAAGTCTTTTGGTTTTTCTATTCAAATGTATATGTATATATACAAAAAAATCTATATTCCCTACTGTTAGTACAAAGAATAAAGTAATGCAAATGCTGATGAATATTAATGAAAAGTGTATAGAAAATTCTGAATAAATATTAACCTGCTTCTTATGAGGGAATAGAAAAATGTAGAAGCACTAGCTCATTTTAAGGTGTTAACATCTTATCTTTTCATGGAATTTCTGGGACTGGATGCCTGTGATAGATGGGGTGACTCACTTAGGAGGTCCTTTTCCAGCCTAAATGATTCTGTGATTCTGTGAAACAAAAAGAGGATGTTTACTTGAAAATAAATAACTAAAGATGCAATTGTTGTAGGGGGTCTCAGTGTCCTGTGTGCTGCTGCCTGGTGTCACATCAACCTGAAGGAACTCATTTAATGGCACTGGTTGCACAGTTCCTTGGGGAGTCCCACCTCCATCACAATAAAATCTAAGAAAATCAAGTCCATTTACTAAAATCTGAAAGCACTTAATTTTGCTTAATAAAGTTAAATATCTTAGTTAAACTAACCAAGTCAAACTAACTTTGTTATATGAGGTTTAAGTCTTCCTGGTTCCATGCAGGGAGGTTTTTATCCTGCTCTTTCTCTGTTGTATCCTGTGGCTGTACGTGTGCCCAATAATCCAGGTTTCAAACAAAAACCTCCACATTAGCAAACATGGGTCTGAGCTTTGGAGAAAGGAAAGATATTGGAATTACAAGACATAGACCATTTCTAAATGCCTTTATGAACCACTTCCAGTAAATATCTGAGCTCCMTTATGGCTGCAACTGCCCTGAACACTGCAAATGTAAAAAGACACTCATGGAGGCACAGCTGGGGAGGCAACCCCTCCAGACTTTCTTGGGTTTCCCAATCCCAACCCAGTTGCACTGCATGTCCTCCTCTCACAGCATCCATCTCCTTGTCTTTTTCCATTTAATTGACTCTCTATCTATTTTCAGACCTCATCTGAAAAACACTCTCACGTACAAACACACACAAACAGCCCCTCACAGCTGTTTTCATTTCAAACACAAGCTCTGTATCTTTTAACRGGGGAAAGTGTTTATGTGAGAGACTCATTCTCGCAAACAATAAATGCTGTGGTGACACTTCCCCGAGGCCAGGAACTTGTAGATGTACTTATTTATCAAAATTCATTGTTTTGTTTAATTAGCATTTTGAAGAGAGAAAATTCCTGCTCAAGATCATGTCTTTGCGTACTCAGAACAAAAATTGTTTTCTCTTTGGCAGTACTTAAGTGCTAAACAGCTCTCCAAACTCAAATTATTTGTAAGAAAAACATCCCACAAAACACATTYGGTTTTAAGAAAAGCATTTACACTGCAGACATTATAATTGTTTACAAAACTACATTTTCTGGTTAGCTGAGAGCTGAATGCCACTGCAGCAGCAGTTGAGGCAGATTCAGTGGTGGAAGCCACCTCTCAGGAGGAGTTCAAAGGGGGTGGGAGGGTTTCCCCCTTCAGAATAAGGGCTTTAACATCCTCTTTATCATGGTGAATAAGACTGGCAGTAACAAGGATATAATCTCAACCTTCTGTCCAGGTCTGTTGGAATACATTTCCCAAACCCAGCAAATGTTTTCCTTATAGGGAAAAGTATAAGACTCACCCCTCACATTTCTTATAAGGAAAAGAACCCAGAAACTTCCACACTCCTCTGACAGTGATTGACTCAGTGCCAAGAGAGAAGCATCTATTGAACCTTTTTGCTGTTCTCCAAATCCTGTATCTCTCTCTATTGGCAGCAGGCCAGGTTGTCCCTCCTAAAACATTCAGTATTTAGGAAGGAGCACAAAGGAAGTAAAAGGCTTTTTTGGAGTGTTTCTAGCAGGGTGTCAGAGGTTTCTCAGACACCTGTGCATGGCTTTTCTTTTGTTTTTCTGTAATGTTTGTAATTTTTCTTTATTAAACTTTTTACTTTACAAAACACCTCTGAAGAGCAGTCTCCATAATTAATTTTAGCCACTTCGCTGGAAAATCTGGACCCTTTAGAGAATGATACATTTACAGGTGGTTCATTTCATTTTGACCACGTGTTAACCTGTATCACAGGCCAGTCTTCTTTGTGCCACTCCCAGCTGTGAATCAACAAGTGTCATCCAAAGAGGATGTGTTTGATTCCACTTGAAAATCTCCTTGGAATTAAGGCTGGGGTGGCAGCACTGCTGAACATGGCAGAGCTGCAGCACTGCAAGGAAACCTGCTGGAAGAAACAAATCCCTGCCTGTGGCAGGAACACAAGCTGCTTTATGGAAGYAGTTAAGGTCAAGGCTATATAAATTAAATAAGCAATGCAATCTGTTAAAAACCCAGTCTTCCTTGCTTCATCTGGCCGTGGCTGCAGTCAGCAGACTGATGGATAGGTGCCCTTACCCTGTGTCTGCAGCCTGGCAAGGAGCTTCATGTCACCTTAATTCACGTAATTGCAGACCTTTGGCAACAAAGGTGAAATCTCAAAAAACAGGCCACAGATACCCCTCTCAGATGGTGTTCTTACTTCTTTAATTCCACTGGCAAACTTTAACTAGATGGACATTAACTCATATCTTTTACAGTTACAGGTTCAGAACCATACAAACTATCACAGTTTGTAGTTCCAAATCAGTGCTAATAGGTTTCTGAGTCAGTGTTTTCTGAATGAAAGGCAGTTTTTCCACTKAATTAATAGGTGCTGGACTATATCCTAAATCTGCAGTGAATGTGGTTGTAAAAACTCTGTCAGTGTTGAAGATCTCTGGGGAAAATTCCAAARTCTGAAGTGGTAAATTAATCTACAAAATTACCTGAACTGCAAAGTCTGCTGGAGAGACGGCCAAGATTATTTCAACAATTTTCTTTCTAAAATTGTAGTTCTAACAAACCCACAGTTATCTTCACATTTTAAACTGAATTTGCTAAATGGTTTAGGCAAAAAAAAAAATTAATTAAGTTCACCAAACTGGGAAGGCAAATGTTTCCTACACAGTCAGAGGACAGCTAAAGCACACTGCAGGAAAACTGTGTTTAAATCCTTTTTTCATTTTTTTATGCACATTTTCCAAAAGCAGATCACAGTTTATTCTAGCTCATCCTAGTAAACTCCCATAATATCCATCCTGTATAAATGCATACATATTAACCGGGACCAGACTCTGCAGTCTGCCCAGCCTTTTCTTGGTGACCAAGAAGTAAAACAGAAAATGGRAAAATATTTTGATTTTCTTTGTTTTTCAGGGTATTTTCTGCTGCCACAAAGTCTGGTAGTATGGAGAAATTCCAGATGGTTGCAGGATTGCTGCTTGGCTTAGTCGGAAGCCAAATATACAGTATATAGAACCATGAGAGACAATTTCCCATTCTAGACTTCTCTAACAAGAAAGTGGTGCCATTTTATGCCTTTCTGACCTTGCTGTTATACAGACATTTTTATCACTTATTGACAGAGAATTCAAGGACAATTGGAGCTTTAACCTGATCAGGAATGATCGTTTTCAACCATCTTCAGGTGTTGACCACCAACTGTCTCCAAGTCCAGAGTTAATAAATACACAGGGGTGTGTGTGTGTGGATGCACAGAAATTCACACAGAACGACCTGCTGGCATAAAACTTTAATATTATTCTGTACTTACTGGATCTTAGACTTCTCACTCTGCAGCCCAGAGCTGAAGATTCCTATGATTGTACAAGACAGTTTAGTTTTTACCCTTTTTTGAAAGCTGACCTGTCCATTAATATCTTTTTCAAACTCTCTGTGAATTCGATATAAAAATTATTCTAAATTTAAATATGAAAATATCATAGCACTTTTGTTCCTGTCCTAATTTTTACGTGGCTTTGACAAAGCCTTGAAAGAACCTTCTGCAAATATAAAAAGTTTTTTTCAGACTTTGGTGATTACAGCTATTCCTAGTTTAGGGATTTCCATTTCACCTTGAAAGTCATGGAATGGCTCTGGCTGAAATACAGACATAATTTACTGTCTCCCAGACAGATCATTAGCAGCAGAAAGGGGCTTTGACTACTGTGTCTGAAACCACCAGTCTTCATTCTTTTGCCTTAAAAGCCTCMAGTCCATTACCCAATTCCTCCTCATCCTCTCTATCAGCAAGGAAGGGAGGGAGATGGTGCCTCAGCCAGGGTAGGGGTGGTGGTGCAATCAGCAGAACTGAATAAAACTGGGGGTTGGGAGAAGAGAACTAGCAGTTTCAGGACAGGAATTCATTTGCAGCCTTCAATACTCTGTGAAAATAGCAGTGTTTTCCACAAGGAAATTTCTTTGCAAACATCAGCTCATCCAACTCTTAAAACAGTCGAGACAAAGCTATAGGGAAGTAATGCTGGTAATTTAAATATATACTGAATAAAGTCAGCAACAAGGCCTAAAAGCACAAACTCTAGGTATAAATCCTCTGTCCTTATTTTCCTTATTGGCCCTTTTCTAATTTTGCTTCCTTACCACATAATGCTTGTCTGATTGTAGAAAAAGAAGACATTACAGAGCTGCCCATGGTTTTGAATAAAGTAATTCAGAAAGACAAGTGACTGATTACAACCACACAGTGCCCTGAACCTTTACTGGGATTAAGACCTGAGGGAAATTCTGCCCCCTCTCCACTTCGCACTGAACTCGTTGGCCGTGTTAAAAATCTCCCATTTCCTTCTGACACAAGTGTGAGAAGCTGAGGGCAAYACAGAATAGGTGATGGCATGTATTAAAAAAGTTGTGAGGAGTAGGCAAACTGCTTGCTGGTGGTTCAAATTACCAGCATTTTAACACATCTTTCTAGCAAATCATCCAAAAGTCTGAAATAATTCACTCACAGCCCTGCAGAAAACACCAGTTATCCAATTTGCCTGTCAGCGAATGGCTGTGGTTAAAGACGGTTTAAAATGTAACAGGAAATATTTGGTTTTTTTTTTTTAGTTTTTTTTGTAGTTTTGTTGCTGCAGTGAATATAATTACATATTGAAGTATTGTTTTTGAGGGTGTTTTATTCCTAGGGATTCATTAAAAACTCCTTGTTAAAATGTTGCACGTTTGCTGTGCTGTAGCAGCTAAACAGAGGACAGAGTCATTTAAAAGCCACACACCCTGGGAAATAACTTCAGTTTTACAAAAGCCAGGGCTAAGGAACAAAAGAGGTTCAGCGAAGGGTGAAAGTGAAAACTTAACTCTCATAATTAATTAATTTCTGCAATCTGCTTATTATATCTACTCGCACACACTGAGGCAATTGCAGAAGGTTTTAATGGGAAAGGGAGAGACATTTGCCACCTCCTTTGTTAGCAAAGCTGAACGTTCAGTTGATATAATGTGAATAATGGAGGAGCTGTGTTTCAGCACACACTCCTGGGCTGGGAGATGAGTCACTTCTGAGAGTGGACAAACACAAAAGAGGCTCCTGGCACTTGGCTGGGGCTCTCTTTTAATTGTGGTTTTTAGAAAAGTCTTCAGCAATCCTGTAGAGGAAGCCACATATAATAAATTCTTCTTATTAGGTTGTTTCTTCCTAATTTTAAGATTCTCTGGATCAGATTTGCATCCTATTTTTTTCTAGCAGAGAGCTAAAGTCAATCTCCAGCAGAAAAAAGAATGGTATAAAATCAAAACTAAGGTAGAGATAAATTACTTCCCTGATTTCATATATCCAGCACTGGAGATGGTAACACACCTGACATATTTATCTATTCAGACAATGTCTCATTTCCATGAACTATGCTAAATTATTTTTTATAGGGAGAGACACATTCTGACAGTACATTGTTACTATAACACTACTTGCAATCAATCATAGATTAAGAACCCAATGTTTCACACACAGCACAAATGTAAAACAAGTTGATCCCTGCATTTAAGGGTTCACAGCCCCATTAAATACTTCCCTGAGCCAGATACATTTTACTTTGGTTATGTCACACGAGAGATCAGCTGCCTCTTCTTTTTTCCTCTCCTGAAGGAAAATATCATATATTTAAGAGCAATATAGAAACCAATATAAATCATTCAAAAACTTTATCTTTCATGAAGAAGCCAGAATCTTTTACTTTTTTTTTTTTTCCCAGAAAGTGCAATTAATTAAAATGATACTGATAAAACCCATTTGTTTGAAAGTAGCTTATTATTTTTACATCACTCTACGGTGTAATCACAGCCTGTGGACAGAAGCCATTTATCCACACAAATGAGAGTGCATTTAACTCTCATGCATTTAACTGCATGAGCAGCTTGTTTCAACACTGGCTGTAGGTCTGCAGCACACATTTGCAGAAGGCAGCTCAACCTAACTGATATGAAAGTCTAAAGTAGTTGAGATGAGGATTTAAATGATTACCTTTGAGCAGACATCTTACTTTCTATATCACAGAATCAARCCATAGAATCACAGAATGGTTTGGGTTTGGAAGGGGCCTTAAAGATCATCTAATTCCAAACGCCCTGCCATGGACAGGGATACCTTCCAAATATAAATTTTATTAAATGGGATTGATTCTACTCTCAATTCCAGCTTTGAGAGTTGGGTGCACTCTCCCATCAGGCGAGGCCAGTTCTCTTCCTGCTGATCTGAGCTGTTCACAGGTTATCAGCTTAGCTTAAATACTGCAACACTAAAAACAGGCAGCCAAAACTTGGAAGGTCGACATTTATTGGTGTAGTGTTTAGAAAGTAGGAAGCTCCTTATATTTTCTGTGGTTTTCGAGCTTTAGTATTCATGGGGTTTATTTTTCCTAGAAGGTTTGAAATCTAGAAGTCATCTGGCTATCTATTTATAGAAGTAGTTACAGGCAGAAAAGGCAGAAAAGCATGTGTGTTACCATGACCCTAGAATCCAGGGTTTTAAGGTAAAATACAAGGATATCTACTGGTCTTGAGCAAGGATGGCATAGCATTGTGTAGTGAGATGGATGGAGAGAATGATGTTTTTGTTTTCTGTGTGAAACCAAAAGCAATCAGTGACCACCCATAGACTCAGAGCACGTGTCAAGCTCTTCATTCCAGCTCTGTCATTTCAGAATTATTCAAAAGGTCCTGATCCTGCCAACAAACTCCCTTTTTGTAGACATCTGCACTCATGCAAAATTTCTGCCAAACTCAGAGGCTCTCAGCAGGCACAAAGGGTTCTGACCTTGCACACTGAACAGAACTAAAGGTTAGGTGGGTGAGGAACACTGCCAGCCTGTGCTAACAATGACTTGTAAAAGACAGTTTTTATTTGTTCTAATGCGAAAAACTTTTTTTTTTTTTGATGGCTTTTGCACTGAGAACAACCTGCAGCAAGCACTGCTGTGAAGCCATCTGCAGTACAAGCTGCAGATTTTGTGTAGGCCATGGGCATAATGAGAGTGTTACCTGAAACAGGTAGGCTAAAGAGCCATTCTACAGGATCAGAACATGAGACAAACAAACAAAAAACCCACCACACAAAAAAGCCCCACCAAAAAAAAAAAAATACAGTTATTATGACCACAATTAGGAGAAAGAGGACTATTAGGTCACYCCTCTGTCTTTGCTGTACCTTGTCTATAATTTGAACTATATTTCTCCCTTCTTTTCAGCCTCAGGTTTAACTTTCCAAAAGGACGGATTGATCCTRCTTACCTTCTCCTCACAGTTTCCTTGGAAAGCCACTGCATAGGTCAAGCAGAGCTTTTGCATYCACACTGACGTATCCATCAAATACAAAAATGTCAGAGTTTTATTGTATTTGACTCATTTCCTTTCTTTTTTTTTTCCCTCCAAGGATTAAGTGTCAAAGCTGCTTTTAGGAATAAGGATTTAGGTCTTGTTCTRAAGGAGAGGTGACCATCGACTTCAGCAGAAGCTGGATTAAGTCATCATCTTGTTACCCATTCTTTTYTGTTGCCTGACAGTCAAAGTTGATGTGAAATATTCTGGGGAAGCAAAGTTTGTAGGAAAGAGCAAATCAGCCTCTCTTTAGCTCTGAAATGTGAATGTGTGCCCTGATAGAACAGGAAAAAGACAGAGGTGGTGGAATTGAGATTTTCTTCRCTAACAAGATTGATGCTACAGATATTCACCTAGAGATAAATAAGACCTTGTGTGTATGCTTACTTTCACTTTTCCACTGAACCATGAGAAACAAATCGGGAGAAAGTGATGGGAAAAGCCTGAGGACTAGCAGAGAAGGGAATGTATCTGTCATGGGGAGAGCTGAGGCTGGGCTCTGCTCTGGTTTTGCAGTCACTGAGGCAGCTGGGTGAGGTGACAGTCCCCAGGCAGCTCAGCCCTGACGTGATGGATGGCCAGGCCACTCAGCAAGGTCAAAAGAGATTTCCAAAGCACAGATGGGCAAAGTGCTGTGAGACTGTTTCATTGCAAAGAAAAAAAAAGTCACACTGGGAGAAAAGAATGATTTATCCAGGTGAGGAATATTTCTGCAGTGTGATTTCTTCTACCTGACCTGAGCTTTGCTGCCAGCCTTTCAAAGCACTGGAAAAGGGAAKGCTGTGCCCAAGGCATTCTGCCTCTCAGGGCTGGGTCCTAAGGCACCTTTGTGCTTGCCAATATATTACAATTGCCTGGGAGCTCACTAAAGCCTAAGGGACATCAGGACCAAGACATTACTCGTGTGTCTGACCTTTTCTGCTCATTCTCTCTTCCTCGGGCAAATTGCAGGCTCTAAGGTTTGAAGGCTTTTGTCCTCGTGGCACTGGGCTTGTTAGATTGCCTGAGGAGACAGATAATGGCCTGTCTGTGTGGCAGAGGAGGGAAAGATGGAGAAGAAAGAGGAATGTCATTTGGAATATTCCTGCTGAATCTCTGGATTTTAAGAAGCACTCTCTGGGCCTCAAGCTGAGCTCTCCACTTCTAGGTGGTTCACATACCACTATTAAACAGGATGATAGGAAGCTAGACCTGGCTTTTTTATCCCTTTCTACCTTCTATCCTATATCCCACATTTATCCTATTTATCTTATTTATCCTATTTCTATATTCTTTCTATCCTATATTTCTGTGTCTAAAAAAAGCTTTTCCTCCAGTCATCAAGTCCATATAAATCACTGCACGTACAAAAAGAGAAAATAAAGGATGGGTTTGGATTTACAGCCAAAAATCTCTTCACTCTTTAGAAGAAAGGCATAGAGAAGATCCCACACATCACTTTAAAAGTGGTTCAGGAAAATCAAGATGATCACAGTCATGTAGACAACCACTCTAAGAAGCAGAAAATGCAGAATAATTTTGGGTTTAACTTCTTCCGTAGTTTCAACAAAAGAAGAGTACACATGGCTAATTATACACACAATTTCAATTCTTCCCAGCCTCCTTTCCTCCCTTTCCAGGAAGTGTGAAACTGTATTTTTGGCTCTCTAGTACTCTCTACAACAGGAACACATGGGTGACGTGAGGTGAAGCTCTAGGTCAATCATCTCCGTGACTGAAAAGAGGCTGAAAGGGCAGAAAGSACAAATCCACAGTGTGAATAATTCATGTGCATGGATAAATATGAATATGACATGATAATTTTAAATARGGAGCTATCTTACAAGTGTCACAAAGCATAAGATCCTGCAGTGTGTTTTTATCATGCTAAACTGTATCTCTAAGCTTATATTTAAATAACTAAATGACCACCTGACCTTCAAAAATACTCAGCAGCTGTTAATAGCATTCACTTCTTTTGGTTTGCTGTGGAATCTCTCAGCACCAATTTTTTTTTAAATAACATGCAAATGAGYAAATTAAAAATGAAGTGTGTTACTATAGAACTACTACGATCTGCTTCTATTTTCTCAACTCTTTTTCTCCCACTTGCTTCCTTCAGAGTATGTCTCAATTTCTAACATATGTTCCTGAAAGTTATTCTTGATAAATGCTTTCAGGGTTAGACACTGGGGTCATTCTGTGCCTGTGSGAGATATCAAGTCAATTAAAAAACATATACTCTGTCCCACTTAAAAAGGGGGGAGATCACAAAAAAGAGCCCCACATTCCCACATGATAAAAAATKGAGATTAAATAGAATTTTGCAGGTTATGATTCCAGCTGGTCTCTGCAGTCTGTTTTTCAGTTTCAGATGTTTGCCTCAGGCCTGTGACAGTCACATCTCATTATATACTCACACTAGTGACCGTCAGGGGCAGAGACCACCCAAGAAATTCTGGTTGTTGGCTAATTATTGCCACAAGGAACCCCCAGTCCACATACCCTCTCCCACTTGGGCATTGGTTTAGCTTTCCACAATTGCACAAAAAAAAAAAAAGACCTTGAGAAGGATAAGTAAAGGCTTGTTTATATTTCACACAAAGAAAACATTTTTAACTTGTGSGGCCGGACCCAAAGGGATGAGCATGGCCCCTCGTGGGTGGCTGTGGTTGTCAGAGGTATTGAAACACYCTGAAGTTCTGTTTTTAATGTATAAGGGAGACATAGAGGAGGGTGTTTACACCTCCTCTCCCAACCTGCCTTGTGCTGTTGCCTCTTCCCTGCAGCAGCTGTGAGGGGCCAAATGTTTAGACAGGGAACAAGGTTTACTGGAGAGAGTGGTTTCCCCAAGGAAGAGGAAAACCTGGATTAATGCCCTGGAAAACCCCTTTCTAGGCATAGCAARCAAGAAGCTTACTCACATACTCCTTCAGTTCAAGTACGAAAATCATTGCTGGAAGTTTCTCATTCTTTGTGTTACCATAGGTCGATTTTGGGTGCATGAATTTTAATATTCCTGATCGTSCTCCCCTATTGGACCCTTCCCTCAGWCCCYGCCTTAACTCCTCCCCACACCGGGGTGTAGAAATATCCCTGTCTGATCCCGGACCTGGCCTTTTTTCCCTTGTTGCTGGTGTTTTGGAATTTACTCCAAATATAGCAGATGCTTTTTTGTTTGTTACTTTTGCATTATTAAAATTCTGTTTCTGGACAGCTGGATCAAGGCTGTCTCTCTCTGTGAAGTTGCCGTCAGGGCAGAGTCCTGAGGAAACTCATCCGGGCTCGGATCCCCAGGAGTTCCAGTCCACAGGAGCTGTTCTGAGCTTCCATGTTGTCCTGCTGAGCAAAGCCAAGCAAGTCACAATTTGCTGCTCGATTATGAATTTAGGACTGTCACACCTGCCCTGAAGGGGCAGCATCCAGAAGAACTGGCATTAGAAAATTACAGCAAGATCCTTGGAAGATGGTGGTAATATTTGTGCCAAATGTTGGTGGGAGTAGTAACAAGACAGGAGCCTGAACCACCAAGTTTGAAGCCATGTGTGCTTGATAATACACAGAGGTAAAGTTCAGGGAGTTCAGGGCTGGAGTTTTGGCGCAGCTCTCCTCGTGTGCCAAACAGCAYGATTGCAAAATGTGTTTTCTAGGTTTCATTATTTATTTTTTTTTTTCCTTCTCTGTGCTGGTATTGGCTGGGGTAAAACTAATCCCAGTGGCTGGTGTGGGGCTGTGTTTTRGGTTTGTGCTGAACGCAGGGTTGATGGTACAGAGATGTTTCTGTTACTGCTGAGCAGGATCACATGGAGCCAAAACCTTTTATGCTTTTTCTGTAGCCAAGCTGGGGCGGGCATGGGGATTCCTGGCAGGGTGGGAGACCCAGCCAACTAAAGGGATATTGTACATACACCATGTGGCCATGTAAACCAGGGGGAAGAAGGAGGAAAGGGAAGACATTTGGAGCCATGGTGTTTGTTTTCTCAAGTCACTCTTCTGTAGGACAGGGCCTTGCTCTCCTGGAGATAAATAAATTCCTGCCTGTCCATAGGGAGCAGCAAATKAATTCCTTCGGCATTTTTGCCTGTATGTATGGCTTTTGCTTTCCCTATTAAGCTCTCTTTATCTCAATYCATAAGTTTTCTATCTTTTACCTTTCTGATTCTCTCCCAGTCCTCCTGCTGGTGGAGGAGTGGGTGAGGGTTTGTGAGGGGCCTGGCTGCTGGCTGGGGTGAAACCACGACATTCTCTCACTCTTCTCTCTCTTCTCTTCTATTTCACCAATTCACCTTCTCCCACTTGAGTTCTACAAACATCCTYGTGTTCAGACTCAACTAATTCTGCTTAACCCATGGCTCATAAGACTGAAAAATTATAAATTTATTAAATGGGGTGTAAGCAATGATAAGGAAAATGCTGTTGTTCCACATGGCTCGCTTTGTACGTTGTTTCTGAGGCTCAGTCTGTGGTGTCAATGGAAGAATGAAAAAATTTTCAGTAGGAAAAAATGTCTATTTTTTCTCCCTATAAACTAAGGCAGGTTTGTGTAGTGAGATGAGAAACTGACTGGCTGAAAACRGAAAAAAGGTAACGTCATTTTTGTCACCCTGTAGAATTTTTTTGTCAAAGAATTTTAGTGATGAGAAAAAGTCACAGACATTTAAGAAGTTAATGAAATCATCAATGCAAGAAAAATCTGTCTCTGGTTGAGACAACTCTTCTGGGTCACAAAATCCCTGAGATGCAGGTGTCTGAATCTTGGAAATGTGTTCTTAAAAAGTAGCACTACATTTGTTCTGGTTTTTTAACCTTATTTTAAGCATYCACAATGGGCCATGGTCACAGTCAAGGTCCTGAACTGTTGGAGAGGTGACCTAATCCCATGTGGCTGTTTTTAGGGGAAGATCCCACTGTTTTGAACAAGGCAGATGGTTTCCAGGGAAGAAAGAGGGTGTGTGCTCTCTCTGGCTGTGATGTCTCTTGCACAGCTCTCCACTGGCATTTCCCAGGCTCAAAATGAAACTTTTCCATATCTGTGCAAATCTCTGGGTTTTTTCTTTGCTTGCAAACACAGTAAAAATTTTTTTAGAGAACAAGTTAATTTCCCAGTTATTCTTCAAATAGCTTGAGTTGTTCCACAGAATAAATTCTGAAATAAAATACCGTAMCAAATTAGAAAAAGGTGGAAATTACTTTTATTTATTCTGCCCAAAAAATTACAATATATAGATTTGARCTACAGGTTTGATGGTATTATGTTTTATTCTTTTAGCTTGATTTGCCTCCCAGGTGGTGTTAGTCAACACCAGTTTGGATTTTGCATTGTGACACAGGCTAGAGCAAAATAATAGTTGAAAGCAAATATATCCCCAGCTGTAGAGCAGTGGAAAGGCAGCTCTCCAAGGAGTGCACTGCCTGCACTGCCAGTAGCAATACCTGTGTTCTGTAGGGAAAACATCACTCCTTCAAGTGGGATTCCTGCTCCACCGTGTGATGCAACAACTGCTCTGTCCCCTCTGCTTGGTTTAAAGTAATGGTGCTCCCCAGAACGATGGAAGAAATTATCCCTCAGCGATGTGAATCTCTCTAGATTTGTTTCTGTATCTTCAGTGAGACACAGCACCTGTTCYATTGCTAAATAAAATGGGGAGAGGTTTGAATTTGGCAGTGAGGCATCCAGAGCTCAGTAGGTAGCCTACAGGTTTTACCTGCAGGTACAAAAAAGGGCCTGATTTTGTAGTGAATAAATCAATAAATCAATAAAGCATTATCGATTTTGAAGAGAGAAATGGCATATATCAAAACACACGTTAATCCGGAGCTTAAATTTAGTCTCTTCATCAGCCTCTAATATATCCTGGTCTGCTGACACAGGACAATATGCCAAAGGCATCATTGGATTGTAATCACACAAGTAAAGTCATGAAAGAAAAGAAAACCCAGCTGGGGAGAGAGATGTCCCTTAGCAAGTGAAAAGGTAGTGACAGCTGTGAAAAGTAAAAACAAGAAGAAGAGAAATGCATATCTAGTTTGAGTACAAAGGACATGCAAGGGAAAAAACCGAACAAAAAAATCCAAGTTACTGTGGTATCCTTCCAGCTCTCAACGGGGGAATTACTCAAAAAGCATCACAGGCAAGAAAAATAATGCAACAGAGCAATTTTTTRGTGTCAATGGGAACAGCTCTCAATACAGGAGTAACAACAGCATGTTGCTACTCACAGAAAAAGCACACTCGGCTCACGTTTGCTTCCTATATTTTTGTTACAGGAGGAGTTTGAAAAAGTAAGATGAAGTGGATTTTAAAATACATTACAATTGAGGAAGAAGCACAGGCAATGAAAGCTCACATTTGTGCACTCCAGGGGCTGCCACAAGCTGTGGTACTTCAAACAGAGGGATGTGAGAGGTCAAAAATCTGCCAAGGGCCAGAAKCTGTGCTACGTGATGGAAAGCCAAACAGACTCCATCTATGGGGGCTGGGATAAAAATCTGTTACATTTCTGTTCTTTATTTCTCTAGTGACTGGAATATCTCTTATCTGTTTCTTTTTTACACACAATATAACACACAATATGTCTGTGATTCTACATTCTGTTTGTTATAAGTGGAAATCAGTTTTCATCTTCTATTGCTCCGGTGGGACTACTACGGTCACTAAAGGAAGACAATATTAGTCAAAAATGATCCTTTTGTAAACAACATTCTATCTTGAGAGGCACAGGTCAGTTATCTGAGCCTGAAGTTGAGGAATCTCTTAGTTGTAATCCTGACTCAAACAAAATAACATCACACTCAGGTGTTGGTCTTTTTCTTATGCCTTATGCAGGCAAAGGCAGGCAAACCAAGAAATAAATTGTGTCTTCAGAGCTTGGTTGTTGAAGTGTTAAATAAAGTGTGGATGTTGGATTGCAGCTGGCATCTTCTTATCTCTCAAAACAATTTCCATTGAGAAATAATGTGATTTTTAGCATGCTAAAGACAGAATTATTCTGGTTTAGCAATCACATATTCCTCATAAAGGTTCATCCTTACTTTTTTCTTTTTGAAGTCCTATTCAAAAAGGTTTTATTGAGTTATCTTTCAAAAGAGAGGCATTAACTTTGGTAAACAAGAAACTGGAAAGGTTTYCAAAGCTAGGACAGAGAGACCATTAGGAATGCTCAACGGTGGCCTCCTGTGCAATCTGGAGAATTTTAATCCTTATCTGAACTGTCTGCAAATTGACAAGGGTATCTTGACATTTGGTGTAAGGACCTGGCCACAGCTCAGATAATGACTGCTGCATTATTTTTCTTCTTAATTGAAATTTAATTGAATACCATGCTGATAAAGCACACAATTGATTATTTGCTTCTTTCTTTTGAGCCATGGGTACACGTGCTCCAGAATTCTCTGGCTCACTAAGCACTTCTCCTGGCCAACAAAGCCAGGGGGACATTTTCCTTAACCCTTTCTTAATGTGTTTGAAGAACCTCTCCAGAAGCCCACGCACCTTTTACACTCTGCTTTTTTGGGTTTTGTGTGATTTGGTTTTGGATTTGTTTCTTCTGGCTTTTAAATATTATAAGTAAGAAAAGAATGGAGCTCTGGCTACACTGTCAGGGAAGCAGTGAGAATTTAAGGGTGTCTGCTCCATCTTCTCCATGGTCTAAATCAATTGTTTGGGGCCAGGAATAAAAGGGAACTCATCTATAGTGATGGACTTGCAGGYATCTGGCCCCTAAACTCTTGACTGAACTGGCAAAGATCCCCTACATGAAACACAGACTTCCCAGGAGTTCAGGCAATGACTTGTGCATGTTTTACGTGTCATCCATATTCACCATGGCCAAATTATTTGTTTACCAGGGTGGTCTAAACAAGATACAAGAAAGGCARTAAAATGGCTGGAGGTATATGCTGCTTTTCAAGATAAGAAATTAAATAARTTAGGATGCCTCAGTCTAAAAAAAAAAGAGAGAGAGACTTCAGCAGAAGTTTATAAAACTATGAACAACATGAAAGAAAATGAATAGGGAAAYACTAATTCATTTACACAGATGAGTGCCCAAAGGCATTAACAAACAGCAGGTTTTAAATAAATTAATGCTAAAAATGTAGAAATAATTGCCACAGAATGGTACAGAGGCCAAAAATATAGATTAATGTTTGAAAAAGAATAGCAAAAATACAAACAAAGAAGGTCCTCCAGGACCTATTAGGCATGAATATTTGGATTCAACATCTGTTTCAGAAAACCCAAGTTTCTGGATTGCCAAAATCCGTGAGTCCTCACCGAGGGGGTATTTTGTTTAGAATATCCCTGGATATAAGCTTGCTTTCTTTTAAAATATTCTCCAGARTGGGACTGGGCTTGCAAAGGGAAGACACTAAGATGTAAATGCTGACATTTGTGTGTGCACTTCCACCATGTGCAGCACCAGAGCAGTCATCACTGAAGTGTGGAGGGGAATTCAGCTCCCACATCGCAGGCACTTCAGTGGATGAGATAAACAACTCCCCAAACTCTGGAGGGTGTAATTCAATCATCTAAACACAGGTTAGTGCTGTCTCAGATGTCCTGTGAGTACTGGCTGCCTTCTGTTGATCCTTCAGGAGGGTACAGCAGCCCAACAGGTCCTATGACATGTCCATGCAGGTCACCTAGGACCTATGAATTGAATCTCCTTGGGGTTAGATATTTAATTCTGCGTGTCTCAGCCTTGAATTAATCTTACTGCTAACTGTGAGAAACAAGGAGCCTTTGGCTTCATTCACTCGGACCATTCCTAGATTTCCCTCTGTCTTCCACTTCATAGCTATAAAGTGGACAAAAATGTMATTTTCTAGGTTTTGTGTATTATGCTATTTGGGATTAAATTTATAGTATAAGCAATAAAGTCCTGATTCATACAAATATTTTAATCTTCTCACTATCTGAATGGCCTAGTAGAAAACATCCCACATTTCCTGGCCCACCACCTAAGTGGCTGGGAAAATAGTGCACACCAGCTGCAGCCTAAATCCTCTGGGGGARTCGGCATTCATCAAAATCAGAGAGTGTCTGTAATTTACCTCTAAATCAACCTCTAACTTATTATCTGATGAATAATAATAAAAAGATAGTTTTGAGTCACGCAGTGGAATCAAGGCACGGTCCTGCCTCTTGAGTAGCATATAGTAGAGGTAGAAATCAAWGCCTTTGAATTGGATTAGGTCTTAGTAAGAAATTCTTTACTCTGTGGGTTGCCCAGAGAAGCTGTTGATGTTTCCTCCATCCTAGAAGTAGCCAAGACCAGGTTGGATGGGGCTTGGAGCAACCTGATCTAGTGGAAGGTGTTCCTGCCCATTGCAGGGGTTTGGAATGAGGTGGTCTTTTTGRTTCCTTCCAACCCAAACCATTCAGTGGTTCTGTGATCTCAGCATGTAACACAAACCAACATATAAATTTAGTTGTTCTCATCCTTACTTTGGTCCTCGTCTTTCATCGTCTAATTACGTTTCTCTCCCGCCATAGTGAAGTGTGCTTTACTTAACCACAGCATGAATATATCCCTGTTTGACATTTTTCCTGCATGGCAGACTGAATCTTAAAAATCTCCAATAAAATAAACACACAGGGAGGGCAAAAATGCAAGAAAAAGATGCGGCTAACAGGCCAATTTATTTGTAATTCTCCATAGTTCTGTTGACTGTAGGCAGCACTTCCCTGATTGATATCAGTTGATAATTTTATCCTTTCCATTTAGATATTAAAAGAGCTAATGGAAATACTGAACTAAAAGCCTGATCAGATAGTGGAACAATTTGCTTAATGAGCTAATTATGGCCTTACTGTGACCTCCCTGGAAAGCTGATCTGTGTTTATCATTTAAGGAATGCACAGATGTGTCCTGATCAGGGCAGAAAACTGAACTAAATATTAGCTCAGGAGTTCCAGCTCTACAGTGCCCRAATCCAGGTTGCTGTTGTATTTGGAGTTTCCTGCTGCATTTGAATGCTGTGGCTCATTCAGGAGAGGTCCAGTATTCCCTGTGGAAGTTCTGCTACATGCAGAATATATTTGAGGCACTTGAAGGCACCCCTCAGGAGTTGCCAGGTTTGTGCTAGCCCCTGTTTAGTATTTGTGATACGTGTTGGATGTGTTGACTTCTGTACCTTCAAACTTCTTATTTCACTCAGTGCATATATGAGGAATGATTTTCATCTCTGTTGCCTTGCACAGTGAATACAAACCAGGCTGCAAAGAGGAGAAGGAAAAGATATTAAAAAATGAAAAAGGCATCTGGGTATATGCACTGTGGACAAACAATTTTTGAAAAGGAGTCTATCATTTTATTGCTTGCCCTCCCTAGTGACTAGCATTCACTCCTGATCTAAATTCTTTAGAATGGAGTTGTTAAAAAGTCTCTGAGAAGTTTAATCCACAGGGATCTTATTAATGCTGAGCAGTTTTGTTTTATATCAAGAACAACAACAAAATTTAGACATGGTCTATAGTTATATTTGTGATATATTTGTGTAGTTTTCCATCATCTCTTTAGCCCAGAATGACTGGGGTTTATTCCTTTTAATTAATAGTTTGTATATAGACTTGCTGTTTGAGAGTTTGTATTCAGCCCTGTGAGGTAACTRTGTGTCACGGATGCTGCATGGAGTTTGGGAACTCATCACTTAGAGAGGCCTAGAGGAACACAAGAATATTGGGATAACAGGATCAACTCACGGACAAGCTGAGAATATTAAAGACAAGGAGAGAATTACTAAGTGATTTCMGCTTCCCTCTCTCCCTCTATCCAGCTCACAGACCTTAAATACTAAGATCTACCCAGCTCTGACTCCTGGTATTTTACTCATTTTAATGGATAAATATGAAATGTTGGAACAAAACTCTGCTCCTTTTTCCATGCTAGGAGGGATGTTGGACTTGAGCAGAATGTTCAGGATAGCAGGTGACAGCTGRGTGACACTGTAGGCAGAGCTGCAAGACCAGCAGCCAAAAGGAAGCCCAGTGTCAGCAGCAGCTTGGGCACAGCTGAGAGGGAACAGAACTGGAGCTGGGATTGTGCTTTTGTTTCATACCCAAGWGACAGAGATATTCCAAGCAGGAAGGAGTTAGGATTTCTCCTCGTAGCTGAATTCCCAAAACAGTTGTCCATACAGCCTGACTTCTTCCCCTATTTCTGTTTATTTTTATAAGATACGCCTTCCCCAACAGTCTTCTGATTAAGCAAGCAAATACAAAAAGTGAAACCTTTCCTTTCCTGACTTACACAGCTGCTCTCAGAGGAAGCCATTGCACTCTGGAGTTCTTCCCTCTAACCCAGGAGCTGAATTGTCCCAGAGAGGTCCCCCCAGAGCTCTGCTTCCCAGCAATATTGTGCACTGATGAGAAACAGCAGATCTGCAGGTGACTCAGCACAGACACAGCCAGAATTCATTTYCTTTAAGTACTTTCTTGACTCTCCAGGGAGTCTGAGCTGGCTTAGCCTTTAACTTTGCTCCTTCTTCTAAATACCTGCCATTCTCAGGGATGAATCCAGCATTGCATGTAGGGGGATTTATGGCCCCAGGAGGGGTGGGTGCTCAAACACATCCTTCTCCTTGGTGTTTCCCACTGTGTAGGTGGCTTTCTACCCAGGAACAYGGGAGGTGAACATGGAATGGGGAAGGGAGCTTTGGTACCTTGGTGACATACACAGTACTCGAGGTGGGAGTTGTTTGTGGAGCAGTAATGCCTGTTTCAGGATATGAATTAAATTCTCRTTCTGTCTGTGAACCTCTTAAAAACCTTGGGGAAGAAAACCCCAACCAACCAACAGAAACAAAACAAAGCAACAAACCCACAATGCACCTGACATCTTGCCAGCATGAGATTTAGTTCAAGCACAACCTGGAATAGAAAAMTCCAAGGCTGCTAAAATTACTCCATTATTATAATGTAGTAGTTGCAGTTTCTAAAAGTTATGTTGCCCTGTTACTATGACAACTTCTTCTAAACCTCCCCATCACCAGATGGATAATGGGCAAAAAAAACCCCAAAAAACCCTCATAGAAAGGAGTTTACCATTAATTTTCTCCTTTTTTATCTCTGGATATTACTATGCAAAGTGTTATAAATATTTATAGGTATTTAACTTAATCAACAGTGTCTATGAAACTGATTATTCTATTAGCAGAAGCATTCAGGTAGAGAGCCTGAATGGGAGGAATGATTCTGCAAGTGAGGGTGGGACAAGAAGAATATGGAGGAGGGAGAAATTCTTTCACTTTTTTCACAGAGATAAGTGATGTTAGGTTAATAACTTGGAATCCAGGAGCCTTTCCTCCTGCAAGTAAAGCAATTTCCCTACTGTCATTTTCCTTTTATTGTACTGTGCAGGCATCCTGTCTAGATTGCCTTGAAATGTTGGTGGGTTTGCTGTTGGAATGAATTAATACAATTGGAAAAAAAGGAAAGTATTTGCAAACAATATKAACAGAAAATAATGACACAAATATGTTATATTTTAGCAAATTTGAAAATTAAAACAGGGCTTGCAAAATACAACGTGGACTAAATAAATGGCATTTTATAACTTTGTAGAGAACCAAAACACAGATAAGTTTTAAGTGATACAATGATTGTGTGCCATCCATGTGCCCAGATCAGTATTTCAGGAAAATGTGCAGCCATGTATGTGAAGCACAGTAGTTTGGGGAAGGTTCCTGGGCTCTCTGCATCTCTGTACTACAATAATGCTTCTATTTCAATAAAACATAATGCTGTTCAGAAGAGGTTAAGAGGATGAATTTCAAATGAAAAATAATTTCCACATCAAAGAATTCTCTTAATGCGAAACCCTGTTTAAAATGCATCTAAGTGTAGCTGGTGTTTAGTTCATTGTACTGCAAAGACTTTATATGCAGCCTATCAATTAGAATCTCTGACTGCAAATATCAATATGTGATTGATACTGTGTTTGAARAGGTAGAAAAATGATAATAGAGTTTATTACATGCCAGCTGCACTCTCAAGTGTATTGTCTGTGTTTAGTAGATGAAATATATTTTTCAGCTGATTTCCAGAATAAAATGCAGTTGGTTGGTTTGTGTCAAATCAATAAAGGCCTAATTACAGTAAATGCAAAATTATTGTGAAAACATGTARTATSAAATAAGCATTTGGGAAAAAAGTGYCTAAGCTYTAGAAAGGAACAGGAAAAACTCCAAGGTGATGGGGGACAAATAAAATACAGAAATTCACAGGATCATAGAATGCAGTGGTTGGAAAGGAGCTTCAAGATCATCTTGTTTCAATCCCATGGTTATGGGCAGGGACACCTTCTACTAGGTCAGGTTCTCAGGGATGGGAATCCCCATCTCTGGCAAACAGTTCCAGTGTCTCAGCACCCTCTGAATAAAGAATTTCTTCCTAACATCTAATTTARATCTCTCTTCTTACAATTTAAAATGACTTCCCCTTGTCCTATCCCCACCTGTCCATGAAAAAATTCTTCCCAAAGCACCATGTAGAGAGTGGTTTCCCTGGGGAAGAGGAAAACCTGGACTAATGCCCTGGAAAACCCCTTTCTAAGCATACTAAGCAAGAGGCTTACTCACATGCTCCCTCAGTTCAACTATGCAGATTGTTGCTAGAAAGTTCCTTTTTGTTTGTGTTATCATAGGTTGATTTTTTGGTGCAGGAATTTTAATACTCCTGACTGTTCTCCCCTATTGGACCCTTCCCTCAGACCCCACCTTAACTCCTCCCCACACCAGGATGTATAAATACCCTTGTCTGACCCTGGACCCTGCCTTTTTGCACCTTGTTAGTGCTTTGTGAGTTTGCTCCAATAATGCACGTCTTACTGTTTGTTACTTTGCATTATTAAATTCTGTTTCTGGACAACTGGATCAAGGCTGCCTCTCTCTGTCAAGTCACCATCAGGGGCAGAGTCCCGAGGAAACTCAAAGGGGTCTGATCGTCCGGGCTCAGACCCTCATTAGTTTCAACACCACAAGAAACCTTCTTTTCAGTTTTTTTCTCATGGTGAAAGTCCTTTGATTGTTCACTGTTTCTCTGTGACAATCATTTCCTTTTGTTGTTTCCATTTACGTGGAAGATGTTTCTCCTCACTGAAGTTCAGGTGAATCACCATTACAMAACAACACACATGGGTGCTGAAGGCGTGGATTTCAGTGGGAGTATGCATATGTTTAAGAGTAAATGTCATCTSTGATTTGGCCAAAGGGCTACAAACCACAAGAGGAAAGCAAATRAAGCTATTTCATACTCTATTTTTAAGGTCAGTTTCTTGTACATTCTTAGCWTTCAGTGTTGCTAACTATTTTTCCTTTAAACATGCACATGCACATCCAAATTCTCACCTATCATCCCTTCACACAAGCACTTCAACCTTTCCTGGCCTCCCTGARAAACAGACCATCCTCTCTCTCTTGTTACTTGGCAACGTGAGGGAGCAGCTCGTAGGACCAGATCCTGAGCTTATTCTCCCCCATGTAGCCACATCGATTTCAAATAACAGGCAATGCTCATGCAAGAAAGAAAAGCTTGTGGAAACAAAGACACAGATTATGAGGTTTAAAGCTGACAGAGAGACAACAGGAGGAATTGTAGAACYGCATATTAAAAAGCTTCAGGAACTCATAAGTTTGAGGAGGTGGCACCACCCCTCCTGGATTCTCTTATGTGCCCTCCTTTGAAGTGGGAGCTGCAGATCTCCAGAGTACCTTGTTTCCTCTTGGTTGTGTTGGGTGTCTTCCTGTTTAGGTCATCAGCTGGCCTTGTCTTGGCAAGCAGCCAACAAATAAAGGTGTGATCARTACCCACCCAGGAGAAACAATAAGTCATACATAGATGGTGGTTTGAATGTAGGACAAGGGAGTCTTTTTCTTGGCTCTGTCAGAAATTTGTGCATGTTTGAACAAGCATCTTAACTTCTCCTCAGCAAATACTGCTTTACAAAAAGATGACATAGTTTACCAAACCAACTGTTATTCCAGTTGGGCAAATTTGTTAAATATGTTCAATAGTAAAACTTTAAAATTGTCGAAAGATGGTGCCAGGTGTGTCCATGATCACTGGGAAACCTGGAAGCTTCCAATGAAAATGGTCTGCTTTTTAGTTTACTATTTTAATAGACAATGTTGCAAGGGTTTTTCTCTTTTAATATAAGGCACCCCTCTAGCCGTTTCCCTGCCAGATATGTAACTTACTAAAAAAACTTGCTGAGTTTTTGCAGACTAATATGAAATAAATTCAACCTGTAGCCTGTGAGTGTTGCTAGGCTGCCCGTACTTGTAGCAGCAGCTATTGGAGATGAGGTTGCCATTGGTGTTATTAAGCCATGGGGACTCATAATGGACCTACTAAGGCAGCTACAGAGAGAGCAGAATGTGAGGGTGCTGTGGACACCTTCCGAGATGGGTGAGGAGAACAGGCACCCGAAGAGCTGACGGGAGGCCTGGCCCCCGCTCCAGGCATGTGGGGGAGCAAAACAGCTGAATGTGACTGAGCCACCACACCGTGCCAGGACATCTCACCCATGGAGCAAAGAAACCTAAAGGTTCCCTGAAAAAGACCCATGTCATGGACAAAGGAATTCAACCTGTAGTCAATGTGGAAAAACCAATCCAGTGAGCTGACAATGCAGACTGGGGATTCTGCTGTTGACTGGTTGGCCAGTTGACAACTAGCTCAACCAGTGAAGAGTAACTGCATGTGTAGGAGAGGTCTCAGTAAGGCTGGCTGTTGCTGCATGACCTTCATGTGTGTTTGTCRCTTTCCTGCCTCCGACACATCATTGTGATGTGTCGCAGCTGGCAGCCGTGGTAAAAGTGACAGTCTTAGGGTTTCTTGATTTTTTTTGGATACAACTGACCAATGTTTATACTACTTGCTAAGTAAGAACCGTGGTAAGAAGTCATCAAGAGCCTCCATATCCAACCAGGCAAAGACTCCATGCATGACAGTACAAAAACTTATTTTCGTTTTTTACTGTGTCTCTCCCATTGCTGGAAAACCGTAATGTATTAAACAGTGCAGCTTCACTGGAAAATAGGGATCATGTCCAGCCCAGTCCCTCAACCTTAAGATCACAGACTGAAATAGTCTTTTTCCAGAAGTAGTTATTGTACGTGAGGAAAACAAAAAGTAAAGGTAAATTGAAGTASGGTGTATGATCACGGCTTTTAATTAGTCTGCTTTTGTGGAACAACTTACAAAAGTATCTCTTCATTCATTCTAATAAAAGGAGAGCAGATGAGAGACACATCTGCTTTCCTTAAATATCCTTTGAATGATGGATGTTGAGTAAAGGTCTCATCTAGGAGAACAAACTTCCAACTGAACATTGCACTCTCTCTAAAAGCATTGCTTTAGAGCATTGATTTTATTTTTTTTTTTAAACTAATGGCATCACTACAGAAGTATAATTATAATGAAATATTTAAACATATTCTGCACTGGAACACATTGTTTGACATTTTTATACATCTGGGTATACGTGTAGCTCTTTTTAAAGAGAGAAATAGTTCTCTCATCTGCTTTTTCCTTTAACATCTTTCAGTTTTAGATCATATTGTGAGACATCCTCGTAGTATCAGAAAGATATCTGAAAAACCCATACATTAAAGGACTTTGTAATTCTGCTGCACAGTCAACAGTAGAGATTTATGAAGCTCAGAAATATTTTAACTTTGCAAGGGAAAGGAAGGTACTTCATCTCTTTTGCTTACATTACAGAGAAACTTTGTTTAAAACRCAGGCAAAATATATTGAAAAGCAGCCCCTACAGCAGAAAACAGTACAGTGTACTTATGCAAGAGAAGAAAACGAGGGACAAAAAACATAATATGCTCATATTAAGTGAGACATGGGAAAAGTGAAAGGATGTGCTTCAGAGGAAAAACCCTTTGTGTCTATGGAGAGGAACCACATAATTCATATAGTAGCAGCCTAACATAGACACTGAAAATAGGTCAGAAGTGCCTATTTCTCCTAAATACCCTATCAGGGTGAGCCATTTGTTGATATTCCCATTAAAGCAAGACAAAACAGTTAAATGATTCTTAAACCTGAAGACAGCTGGATGACCTGCATCTCGAGGTGCCCTTCTGTCTTCCAGCAGAGTCTGAGCCAGGAAAGAGAGAACCACTGTGTCAAAATACAAGAATACCAAATTTTGCATTCTTTCYGAGAAAGCAGAAAAGAAATCTCAAGTTACATGATTCTAACCTTTTTTGCCCAAAGCTATCTAAGGGCTGCTAAGACAAAAACATCAGTATGAACAGTCAAGCCACAGCAGCAGAAGCTCATGTGATTTAACTTACCTAGAACATCTGAAGTGAAAACCTGGAATTCCGACATCATCATTGGGGCATGTAGAGAAGAACCAGGCATGCCCAAATTGAGTATTTTTTTTTTTTCTGACCACATTCCTAATTTCTAATTTAGGTCTGGCTGTGAGATGACTGAAAATACATCAGATCAATACCCCATCTCCCATTTTTACTGGGAGAAAAGAAGCAGAACAARGCAACTCTGTTCCCTCTCCCCTTCCTGCATCTTTGGTATTGTGGAAATAAAAACAGGGTTCAATTCTAAAATGTCAGTGTGGAATTGGAAGGAAGGGAAAAAAATGTTGGTTTAAAAACAGGAAAGATACCAAAAAGCTRCTGAGTGAGTACATCATCCATTTTATTTCCTCTGTAGAAGCTAAATATTTCCAAGGGGAAAATGTTGTTCCTATTCTTTTCAATGTTTTGGCACTTGTTTTGCCAGAGGAGAGGGCATAATGGCAGTCAAAGGTGTCCCCTCTATTCAGAACTCTCCTTACTAAATGTCCCAGTCTTCCTGTGAATGTGTAGCTTTAGTGCCATACCAAAATAGGTGAAGAAGGAGCACCTAACATCAAGATGCAGCTTCATATTCAGAAGGAAAGTGTAGATACAGGACAGTATTCACTAAAATAAAACAAGAAAACACATGAATTAAATAAAAGCAGAATTGTTTAAAAAACTCACATGATACATGACTTCTCAACTAGTGATGAGAGAGCAGTTCCTATTAGAATTAGTTATTTTCCTGACATTTTTTATGTTGCTGTGTAGATATCCAATAGCTCTCTAAGTTTATGAAGACATGAAATACATGAAYAAGTTCATAGCCGATAGTAAAATACCAGGTCTAGTTGCTTTTCGTGGCTACAGTTTCTAAAACTTTACAGAGTAAACACTCAGCCRTGTATAATCCAGAAGTAAATTAGACAAAAGGGKTTTTTTTGGTTTTTGTTTCTTTAATCATATTGCTTCTCTTGCAGATATTCATGTCCCAGGTCATGAATCCCTACCATGATACAGTTTAAAAGCTGACACAAAATACAACATGCATTGAAACACCTGTTTCTTACACCCAGCAGTGACTCACTGTTAATTCCCATGGTTAAAAAGCAAATCTGGAGGCTACAGGAATTTTCYCTATTTTAAACCACCCTGAAGATCTCAATTTTTCCAATGTTACAGGAGCACAGAGATATCAGAGTTTTGACTTTTAAACGTAACATTACTTCAGCTGTGACATACATTGGAGTTGATGTCAGTATAGAAATAAATGGATTTAAAATGCTCTTCTGGAAGCAGCACAGGAAGTAGCTTGGGTGCAAGACTGTATTGACACAGAAGAAATCTGTATTAATTCTGCAAGACTGATACAAACATGCCTCATTCTGACCAAAATCAAAGGAAAAACAAATCTGTAGCACTTTCCCATATTTGGTATTTGGAGTAAAATTTATATGTGTTTTTAATATGTGTTTAGAAAGTGAAGTGTTCAGTTTAATAAAACTTGCCCCCAGGAGGGTTCAGTTTTCCTTTAATAAAGGATGGGCACAAGTTTACAAAATGAAAACTCTTGATTGTACAAAGACCTGTGTTTATTATGTAGGTATAAGACAAGATATAGGTCCTCCAGGCAAAGAGAAAAAAGGTGCAAAAGAGCATCAGCCCTCAGTTGTGAGCTCCCRAATCTGCAGTCACAGCCTCCACATCCATCTCTTCATTTAGATCAGAGCTCTAATAATCTTGATGTTGCATGAAGTGTTCAGAAGAATTGATTTCATGTAACCTGTTGTGGTTTAACCCAGGCAGACAAGGCCCTTACACCCCTGCCTCCAGCTGAAAGGGAGAGGGAATTGGAAGGGTAAAAGTGAGAAAACACAGGGGCTGAGAGAAGCACCGTTTAAGAAGTAAAAGAAACAAATATATAAGCAAATAAAACATGCTGAGCAATAAAAAAAGGTATGATGTGGGATATCCCTTGGGCAAGTTGGGGACAGTTGTCCTGGCTGTATCCCTTCCTGGATCCTTGTGCACCCCCAAGTCCTCACTGGTGRGGTGGGATGAGGAGCAGAAAAGGCCTTGGCTCTGTGTGAGCACTGYCCAGCAACAGGGAAAAGATCCCTGAATTATCCATATTGTTTTGGTCACAAATCCAAACCACACCACCAGACAGGCTGCTATGAAGAAAATTAACTCGATCCCAGCCAAAAGCAGAATCCCTATGGTTTTCACATCTGTGGGCTTCGGAGGTGGGGGGGCTTTGGATTTAGGGTACAGAGCCAGCTGGTTCTCTCTTCTTTCCAAGCAGCGTGACATTCCCCCTGATACAGATTATGTGTAGATTCCTCCCAAACAGCATGACATTTCCTCTGATATGGAGTATGGAGATAATACTTTCCATGATCTCTGTGAAAAATATTATCTAGAAGTAGCACACAGCCTATCCAATCCAGCCACCATCTCCTGAAACAGGAATTTCTTCTTCTTTTCCAAATAAGGGGGGAAATCTCCTTCAGTTTGGAGCTAATGATAAGGCATTTGGAACATTTTGAGCAGCACATCCCTCTCAAAGAGAGCTTGAAGTTTAAGTGTGAATTTGGAGAAAAATGTTTAAGATAAAAAAAGATTCTTTAGAGCACAGCTATTTAAATGGCAGTTTGGTTAGGCACAATACAGTAAGGTTGTAATAATAGTTAAAATATTCATCCATTTCAATATAATTATCAAAAGATTGACTTCTAGGCTGTTGATAACAAAACTAAGAAATCCCAAAGAAACAAACCATTTCTTCAGAAACTGGGAAGCAAAAAGATCAAGACCTCAAAAAAATAGTATCTAAGCTACTCAATTAATTTTAGAAGTATTACAGAATATTTGTGTTTAAGGGGACCTTAAAAATCATTTAGTTCCAACCCCATGCCATGGGCAGGGACACCTTCCACTATCCCAAGTTGCTCCAAGCCCCATCCAACCTGGCCTTGAATACTTTCAGGAATGAGGCAGCCACAGCTTCTCTGGGCAACCTGTGCCAGGRCCTCACCACCSTCRGAGGGAATTTCTTGTTCATAAATGGGATCCAAATCTACCCTTTTTCAGCTTAAAGCCATTCCCCTAAAACGAATACATATATATATTTTATATATATAAAGAAATAGCTTTAATTCCTGCCAGTTTTTTTGTTGGTTTTTGTTTGTTTGTTTGTTTGTTTGTTAGTTAGTTTGTTAGTTTAAGAACATGCTCATAAAAGAAGAAAGATGTTCCAGGGCTTCCTGGAATAAAGACTGGCACCTCTATTAACAAATTTCTTTAACTAATGAGGCCACCAACAGCATCAGTAAAGGACTTAATGCCAGTAAAAGATGAAAACAGTAAATACATTTTTCATCTTCTCAGACTCTAAAGAAAAGTTCCATCTCCAAAGTTCAGTATTATTCTCCTGATTTCTTAGTATGTTCAGTCCCCTCAGTTCTTTGAAGGGAATAAGCAGTGACCAGGATACAATGAACAAAGGATCCTCGAAGAGACACCAAAAACAAACATCCAGGAACAGGCTGTCAGTTTCCCAGGTTTTGCCATTACTGACACTTCAGTGTCAAAGACAAGCCAGGCAAAGCTATRTGGATTACCCCCTTAGAAAAGCTTCCCAAATTATTTCAGTTTTGTCTGATTTTAATGGGAACCTGAAAAAAATACTTACAGTCTTAAACAGGAACAGCTTCTCTCATTAAATATCAAAGTGATTTTGCATATATATTTCCACAGAAAAAAAATATATTAAAGTTGGTTAAATGAGAAGTATTTACATTCTTGCTGTTSAGTATATTGTGTATCTCAAGAGACTTTTTTGCAAGATTTCTGTGTAGCAAGTGAATTCATCTGCTTTCTTKGATGCATATTTATTTAAGTACATACTTTTTACCATGTGCATACCTTTTCTTAAAATTATTTTTAACTGTTTATGTTATCTCTGATTAAAACAAACCAACCAAACAAAAACCAAACCAGACAAACCCAGGACATATCTAGCCATGACTCATCTGGCCAGTTCCAAAAACGTGTGGAATATGAATTATTTGTGATGGCCCAAAACTGATTTTTTTTTCACTTGCAATATGACACCTTCAGCTTTAATTAGAAATCAGWATTAATTCCAGTAGGGAATTAAATATGAAGACTGTGTGTTTGAGAGAAGGATGTAATTCTATGGAAACTTATGAAAACCATTTTCATATTTAGTTTAATTTTCCCTYTCTCATTTTCTCTTCTTTAATAAGACAAGGATCTCGTAGTATTGTGATTGTTCTGCCTCCTCTGAATTATCCTGCTGTTTAACATCAGGTGGAGAACCCATATTGAAAGAACAGGCAATTTCTGAGGCAATTTCAAACTGACTCTTGCATATTTTCCAATCCCATTGTTKCCTCATGAACAGGCCCTGCTATATCAAATTTTCAAGGTAACATCCACAGTTWCTTTGATTTGACCTTTAAAGTGTTACTGTGTCCTTCAGTTCCATCATTTATTACACCAAGAATGATTCAGTCAACCAAGCCATCACAAAGTGACCTTGTTTTCACAACTCAAAGCACCCAGCAATGMAAATTAATCACAAAAGTTTAAAAAACCCCAAACTATTCTCTTAAAAACACATTTGAACTGCATACCAGGAGTAATGCTCTTAACTTGGGATTTTGCCTCTAAAAATGCTTTTATTCAAAAGCTCTTGCTTCTGCTTTTGAAGCAAATGGAATATAAAATTTAAAAAACAGTCTGGCAAGGTTTGTTRCCAATTATCTGGATAGTGCTGGCCCTGGGTGAGTGTCGTGCCAAGCAGATTTGGGTGTGGGGATGAARCCATTTGTTCTGGAAGGGTCTGACAGTTATCCCACATTGGCCTTACCAATTCCTAATGGAAATTTTCTTCCAGGCTCAGTTCTTTCTTAAAGGAAAGGAGTTCACTCAGGGCATCATTATTATATATCTGGTGACTCCACCACTTCCAAGTCACTCCATTGCGTTGTTATATAAGTATCAAGCCACACAACCTTAAATTACAGCTGGCTGCAGTTCTTCAGCATCTTTGATTGTGAAAGATCCTGACTGATGAGGCTTTATTACAAGGTTTGTATAGAATAAACAACACCCATCTCCTTTCTCTGAAAACAGCAAGCAAAACTTGTGACCCACCTAAAATATATATATATATATTACCAAGGATTATATTCTCCCAACCACTCATWCTCTTGTTATGAAATAGTAATTTTTAATCCATAAAATAAATTTTATTTCACACACGCACATTTAGCTGAAGATTGTGTGCATGGAACAAACTGTCTGGGATCTATTCCACCATCAGAAGGAAAATGGAGAGGAGAGTCCATAGCCCACAATGAAGTCTAGTATTTCCTTTAAATACTGAAAGTGCTTTTAAATGGCTGACACCTTTTCATGCAGTAATAGTGCTGCAGTGGAAAGAGTTGTTTAGCAGGTTCAATCTGTTATCTTCAGAAAGATTAACTGTTGCTTCTTTCAAAATGAGATTTTTTTCTTGAAATGACAGCAATTATTTCTGTAAAACCTCCTGTATTTTATGCACACACATTTTTTCAGCTGCTTGAGATGGACTATCAGATGTAAGAAAGTCTGAAAACATAATGGATCATTGAATGATTTTACTGYTTCGAAGAACAAAGATCTTGATTCCTGTTGCTAAGCAAATCAGAGAGAAGAACAAGGTGCCTGCTCCTGGAGCAATAAGAACATACAAGGCCAGGTTGGACAGGGCTTGGAAAAACCTGGTCTAGTGGAATGAGATGCTGGTTTTAGTCCCTTCCAACCCAAAMACATTCTGTGATTCTATGATGCCACTGTACTGTTCATAGTCATGTTTGTACGTCACTTGGTCATTACAAAAAAAAGATTATTTTTTTTTCCAAAGATTGATCCTTTGTTCAAAGGCCTGCATTTTGCAAGCAGGAAAAAAAAAAAATATATAGTTTTTACACATTAATTTCTCTTGCAACTGTGAAAAGTCAAAAGTTTTTCTTGAAAGATGCATTTCTGATATCTCCAATTACAGAAATAACAAAGTATTACCAGTAATTTTTCACTTCTACAGACTTAAAATGGGAGTAATCCACTTGTTGCTTAATTACTTTCAAGAAAGTAATGAATTCACACAAGGAAATCTTGGAAAACTGGGAAAACATGTTGAAAATACAGAAACATCCATAGCTAGCTAATAAAATTTTTAAAAAATTAATTAATAATTAGAAAAACTTCATAAATCCCAAGCATTTAGAAAATAATCTGTCTACAAATTTTTTTTTAAGTGGAAAAAGCTAAAGGTGCAAAAGCAACATGAAAAATTATTATTGATTTTTGAAGGTGATATAAAGAAATGTTTCATTCCTTTTATTTGCTAAAAGAGAGTTCATGAAGTTTGTATAATGTAGACAGTGGGGTGTAAAAAGAGATCRTCTCACAGCAGGAAAATGGAAGAGACTGGGAAGGGATTTAAGTACACTAACTCTCTAGTAGGTGACTTTAGAGATTCTTTAAAAGTATGTGACTATTTATAAATKAGATTATAATAACCTGAGTCACCGCTTTCAAGACAATTACAGTGTCTTTCCAGGAAATTATTGATTCATTGAGCAGTCTGACTTAGAATCACRGAATGGGTTAAAGGWGACCKTGAAGATCATCCAGTTCCAAGCCCCTGCCATGGGCAGGAACTCTTTACACTGGACCAGGTTGCTCCAAGCCCTGTCCAACCTGGCCTTGGACACTTCCAGGAATGGGAAACCTACAGCCTCTCAGAGCACCCTGTGCCAGAGCCTCACACCCTCACAGGGAAGAATTTCCTTCYAGTGTCCCATCCAGCCCTGCACTCTGGCACTTTTGAAGCCACTTCCACTTCTGGCACTCCAAGCCCTTTTCCAAAGTCCCTCTCCAGCTCTCTTGTCACCACTTCAGTGCTGAAAGGTGCTCAAATGTCTCCTTGAAGCCTTCTCCAGACTGAACAWCCCCAAGTCTCTCAGCCTGACCCTTGAACACAGCCTGGGAGTGTGAGAGACTGACATKTAATGCTTGTAGAATTTACTGTACCATTGCATTTTCAAATGCAAAAGTAGAAAAAATATGTTTATTCTGTAAAATACCCCCAACCATATTGTTGAACGAAGCTACATATTGATAGTCCTTAGGCTGAAACCCAAAATAAAGTTAACTCTTGCTGTGCCTTCAAAAAGTTGTATGAAATTCCTAGGAAAAAGTGTAATGAGACGTATTGAAGTGGATAGCCATCATTAAAYGATGCCTTGAAGGTTGTAGTAATACTGATACAGTAAGAAGAATTATACATCTCTGGAATGATGCTCAAAATGAGATATTACTCCTTTTTTTTTTCCTGTGGTTACCCTGTTATCCAGCCAGAAGACACAGAGAACTGATGGTGATCTCGTATATCAGGATGCTGATCCTTAAAAGGCTTACACCAAAGGACATGCTCTGTCTTTATCTGAGACATCTCCGTGCTCCTGTGCTCCTGCAACGTGGGAAAAACAGTGACAGACCTTCAGAGTGACTTAAAATAGAGAAATTTTTGCCCTTGAAATTGCATTACATTAAATAAAACCCAATTACTCTCTTGTCATTTAAAGTAACATTTTTTGTTTAGTTTTGTGCGGGGCTACCTGCATTCACTRTGTGGCAGCTGTTAGGAAGCAGTTTCTGTGGTTAAAACAAAAACACGGTTAGGAGGGCCTTGCAGGCACTAAGAATATCTAAAAAGGCTCGGTCTGCAGGATTAATATGCTGAGCAATGAGAGGACCAGCAGTGGTGATTTCCATGAACTCCTGCATTCTGCCTCAGAAACCCCTGAAACTTCAGTCTAGCCTTGCTTCCTTTTGAACTTGCTGCKCATCTTAAAAACTGACCTTGTCTCTCCTCTGAAATCAATTATATCGAAACCTTGCAGAACACTACAGTGTGTTTTTACATAGAATCATAGAATATTCTGAGTTGGAAGGGACCCACAAGGATCATCCAAGTCTGGCCCTGCACAAGACCCCCCAAGAATCCCACCCTGAGAGCAGGCACATGGCACTGACAACTCCCTTTTCCATCCCTGGATCAGGAATAGGGGTTTTCAAAAATCAGTGTCTTCATGTGAAACCTGTAATTCCAGCCTTGCGTTGCTCAGCTGCAGTGGATGGTCTGTAATGGTTAGAAAATACTAGAATAAAAACTGCATGTCTGGAGTTTTGGGCAAAATAAAGGTGTCTTTCTCTGAGATTTGTTGCTTATATAAGTTTGTGATGGAATTTGTGCACACACTGAAATGCAGAGGGATGTCACAGTCCCCTGTATGCAGAGAGATGCTTCGATCCATCGGGCTTCAGCCTTTGATTAAAAGCTCTGGGAGTTTGCAGGTGTTCAATTAGTCACCAGAGGGAGCCCATATTATGTCATAAACACAATAAGGACAGAGTGAAAAGGTGAGGGGAGAAAACTTTTARGGTGGTAGAGTGAGGGAATTGCCCCTTGTCCCCCTCTGCTCCCTGACAATCAGGCTCCAGGGGTTTGCTGTACAGGGCAGGGTGAGTTTTTTCAGCAATGTTACATTTTATAAACTAAATTTTGGGGAGCATGAGCACAAGCTCTCTTTTTCTTGAGCTATTGATTTTTTTTTTTCTTTTTCTTTTTAAATTTGGTGATGTACTGAAGGATGCTGGCAAGGAATCCACTTTACTGATACACGTTAATAAAGGTCAGATGTTGCTACAGCAAAATTCCAATTATCACAGACCCACTCTCATGGCACGAAATATGTCTGGATAACAAACACAATTGAAAGAATACGAGATTTGACAGTTCATTTATTAATCCGTTATAAGAGGATGTYGGGATAATGCATGATTTTATAAACGTTGTTTTCACTGGGATTTCTTCTCATGGCAATACCCACTATGACCTGGGAAACAGCTTTCTGTTAAAGGCAAGGAGAATTTTATTTATTCCTGTACTAAGCAGATATTCTCTCATCCCCCCGCTTCAGTTTTCCTCCCTCACCTTATCAACAACGAACAATATTTTACTAGAAGTGGTATTTTTTGTGAGTGTGCTATCTCTCTGACAAATCACTGATTCTATTTGGATATCTTCCCRAGTTATTTACCAGGGAAATGGCCTCAAATGTATCACATTTCATTTAGCAGTATTTGTTGTTAGTATTCTCTGTAGAGAATTCTCTGTTTTGCTAACAAAGTGAAGGGGGGAAAAAAGGAAGGGCAATTTAATACATTTCTAAGTCTTATTTATAGSGCTGCAATGGTAAAATAACTCTGCTTTGGAATCAGCTGGAAGTTTTTATATTAATATCTGTCTCTTATGGTATGGTAGATACTCTAGTCTTTAGGGGAACTCTGGCATTGTTATAGCCTATATGAATTCTCCCACATTCACACATTAGTTCTCCTGCAGACATCTACAAATGATCAGAGGATTTCAAAAGTCTTTGTTTTTTTAGGAGTGATTCATTGCTGGTTGAGCTGTCTTCCTGCCTAATAGGAGCTGTTGCCCTATGTGTGCCTTCACCCTTTAATTGCAAGGCAATTAAATTCCCCACTGTTTGCAGTATCTGTGTCCAAAATGAGTCATCTTATCACATCACCTTTTTCTTTTTTTTTTTTTCTAGATGCTTAGAAAAATGTAATTTGATGGTTCTCTGTCCTCATGGAGCTGGAGGTTCCTCCATTAATTGCTATTTTTCTGACCTTTATCTCTTAGTTGGTCAGGGCTTTCTTGCATCATTGCATGGAAAATAAAATAAAATTTCTGTTTCTCACCACAGTGCCCTAATTGTTGGGATGTATCCAATGACACCACATGAAAAGAATAAAGTATGTCTGTGACTGATAAGCACTGATTTTAAGAAAAAAATATTCCATCTCCCACAAGGCTGGTACAGAATGCCCAGCATTTCATTTTAGATAGGATCTGAAGCATTTGAAGGAACATCATTGCCTGCTAGGAGCAAAATGGTGTGAAGTGGTGTGGGTGTGATGTGTAACCCCAGGTAGAGGTGCTGMCACAGGGACTGCAAACTGGCTCTGTCCAAGGGGCCTTGGGGCACAGCTTTGGAACCTGCACTGAAGGGAAACCACCTGGTCCATTTGCCAGCATGAACAGGCAGAGACTATTTCTGGCTCTGATGGTGCATTTGCAGCTTGTTCAGGTTTTGCTGACAGACCTGGTGCCAGAGGTATCACAACAGCCAGGGATCAACAATTAGATTTCCTCCTGTGGTCTGCACCCCATGTCTGTACGTTAGAGGTGGGACGCAAGGGTGCAGTCAGGATTGCCCTTTCCCAAGTCAGGGATTTTCTGCAGAGTTCAGTGAGAAGGAAATCCCCCTTTCTCAGACTCAAGTGTCTGGATTCAAATAATAAAGTACCAAAGAAGGGTCATGGGTAGAAAATCTTGTTCACGCCAATCATTCATCAGGAAAGCTCTGCACAGTCTGCTGTGTCAGGATGCAGAGTTTTCCTGGGCAGTCTCCTGCCCTGTTTCCTCTGCAGTGAGATGCTCAGGACAGCATTATATGTGCTGTTTAAAATCTTTCGGCTTACTGGGGTTTGTGACCTCCCTGCCTGCTCTGCAACTGTGCTGCACAAGCTCATTGTATGTGTTACAGGACCCTCCACTTTTGACTCAGCTTTATGTAGTATTTTTGTTTATGTATTTATTTGGAAACTAAACAYTTTTGGCCACCAGGTCTGTTGGTGAATGTGATTTTTTTGTTATTTATATAAATGCCAGTACATCRTAAGAAGCTGCAGCCCTCTCAGCCCATTTTGAGAAGTGCTGTTTAGTCAGGGCAGTCAGATGAAGTGACATGCCAGTAGTAACATGGAAGTGTAGTGGGAGAGGCAGAAATAAAAGCTGGGTTTTATTTTCTTAATTGTTTCTGCATTGGGCCATATCACCCTTTCTAAGTGGTCCCTGACCTCTAAAATATTTGATTTTCCTAAGTTTTTTCTTATATTACTGTAACTTTTGCAAAATATAAAGGCAGTGATTTTTCTGAAAACAGTTTGAAACCATGTTCAAGCCTCTTTTTGATTCCTGTCCCAGCATACCAGTGGACAAGCTGTCCCCTCCTCCCGCCAAAGCTGAGAGAGAAAATTGTTGAATATATTATTTCTTCTTAAATACYGTAACAAATAGAGTTTCTGTATTAAAAGCTCAGGAAGAGTTCCACTCCCCAGTCCCATCAGTTAATGCAGTTTATGTATCTCCATTAGCATGTTTGCTCACTCAGCAACCTTCCACCATACTCCCCTCAGTATCAAGTGTATTGCCAACCTTTGCCAGGATACTACTGACTTAAGGTTATTAGCTGCCCTTGCTCTTTCTTCTAAACTTCCTTGGCTTTAGAGGCTCCTAATCAAGTGCTTAAAAGTTTTTTCATTGCAGCCTTCTGTGATGGTATTTGCTTCTTTTAAATGTGCTTTTCCTTTCCTGAGTAGTCAGCACATCTCCCTCTCATGGCAATATATACTCCTAAGAGTGCCAGTGGCCAAGCTTTGCAGCACTTCTGAGGGTTCCACAAGGCAATAAATTGAATATAGCAGAGTGTGTGAACTCCTGCAACTGCTGGCTGTGTATATTATAATGAAGTGGGAGATGTGCTGATTATCACATAATACAGACACATTATGTACAGAATAGGCACCAAGAGGAAAGAACGTGCTTTGGTTTTATCACTCGCTATTATGAGAAGGAAAGGACCCAAGTCTGCATAATTATAAACTGCAAATGTCATGCCTCCTCCCCCTTCTTCCATCATCCAGAAAAATCAGCACATTAAGAAGGAAGCATGCCCTGGATCTTGCCTATTGGCCTCACAAAATCAGGGAAYGAAAAGTTCACAACTACTGTCTGCAGTAAAAGAACTTGCATATCTCAGGAGTTGAGTTCYGATTTTAGTTCTTATGGCACTTAATGAAAGAAGAAATACGATTAATCTAGTGAAGGMTGAATATCCACTAGTGGTCAACAGCAGCTGCTTCTAAAGGAAATGCAGAAAATGTAAAACAAAGTTTAAGGGAATGCAGCAAATCATCTTTCTTGACAAGAAATCCTCAGATTTCAATTAAACCATATCTAGCCCCCAAAGCTGTAAACTTTATTGTTTAGGCATTGCATTTCTGTTTTCTTCCTTTAGCACCRCTTTCTRCATGTGAATATTCATGAAGTATTARCTTTCAGAGGGGATGGCCTTTTAGAGCCCTCACTGACTGACTAAATCTGAAAAAAATCCCCCAAACAATATACTATGAACTGACTCTCCACCTCTGAATGAAATCTTTTAAARACAGGATGGTTATGAAATGTGTCCCTTTCCTATTCTACTAGTCAAATTATTTCATTTTGTTCCTGAAAGCAGGTGGAAATCCATGTCTGCACAACTGTGTTGAGGATACTCGCATAGTAAAAATGTGGTTCACTTGCCTATTTGTTTTTAGCTRTTCACACTGCTGTGCTTTGTTTTCTCCTTCAATTTCTTAATATTTTGTTTCCTAACTTTGTCTTCTGTTGTATTTAAAGAATCTTTTATGTTTATATTAATATTCTTCCTCAGTACTGCTTCATTATTCCCATTTGTACTGTCAATGGCCTCTTTATAGTCTCTCTGTTTCCTCACATAAAATTCTAACAATACTGCAGATCTTTCCTCTCCTATAATTTTTTAAAGCTCTGTTTTGCTTTCATTTAACTTAAAAGACATATCAGTCACCCCCACTGAAGTTTAATACCTGGTTTTACATAATGGCATATTCTCCTTTTAAACTCACTCTATCACCACTAACATTTAGTTAATTTTGTCAACCTTATCTCTCGCTAATAAGAATGGTCTGGTTTTTGTATTCTATTTTTTATTAGGAATTGTTCCCTGTGAGGGTGGKSAGGCCCTGGCACAGGTTGCCCAGAGAAGCTGCGGCTGCTCCTGGATCCCTGGAAGTGTCCAAGGCCAGGTTGGACAGGGCTTGGAGCAACCTGGGACAGTGGGAGGTGTCCCTGCCCATGGCAGGGGGTTGGAACAAAATGATCTTGARAGTCCCTTCCAGCCCAAACCACTCTATGGTTCTAAGGTTCTATGATTAATGGTGGTAAATGTGACCTTTTATAAGCTTAATTAACCCGTGTTTTTATTCAAAATACCATCCAGCAAGTGAAATTTGAAACGGTATTTAATGATTCAATGATTATCATCATGGCAAAAAATATAATAAATAAAATAAAATAAAATAATCATTATTATTTCTGAAATAGCCTCTAAGAATCAAATCCTTTATCACAGCCTGTTCATTTGACATTACAAGTGTTATCCACTTTGTGGTATCACTTAAACACTGYTTTTTCCCCCTTTTATCTCTTGATCCTTAGATGTTACAATTCATTTGCAGTAAATTTAAGTCCTCAATTGTTACTGTGATTTTAGATCTTTGAGAACATCTTGTGACCTTAGATTGAAGGATGATGAATATTTTCTGTTTTGTTACTCAATAGACAATAAATCACCCCAAACCCTTTCTTAAAATTCTATAACAGAACYGCAGAAGCTACAATTCATCTATCTCCTCCTTTTCTTTTTTCCTTTTCATTACTGCCCTAGAGAATTTAAAGAAAGCTGAATGTTGATGAAGGTAAAACAAATCAAATGAAACAGGATTTCTAACAGAAATGATCAAAGATCTCAACCTCAAAGGACAAAAATCAGCATAATTTCACAGAAGCAGTATTGACAAATAGATTGGCCTTGGCTGGAGGTGCAGTTCCTGGTTTGTAGAGTGGTTTGTAAGCCATGGAGCACATTGCACACGTGCCTTTCTGGGTGTTTGCCTGATTTGTTCAGTGTTTTTTGAGGCTGTTGACTAATTCCACCCAAATCTAACGGGCAGTGTAGAGTCTACAAATAAATCRACATACTATAAATCCTGCATTTGTTTTCCTGCCTTTCAGTTTAAGAAGTTGGATAGAGTAGAACCACACTATGGATTCCTCTGGTAAGGATGAAGTTCAGCTCAATCCTTGTCAGACAACAGAGTATGTACTTTCACATGGGACAGTATGACCAGAAAAAGTGAGATTTAGCTGAAATTTGAAGCTTACTGGGCAGCTCAGACACAAAGCAATACAAAACAGTCTTTATTAGTTCCATAATTTGCATAAAATTTGAAGAATTTAATGGTCATATGATAGCAATAGCCCTTGTCTTTGGGCATGTAATGGTTACAGTTCTTAAACTTACATTTCAAACAGCTMCAGCTGCCTATGAATTTGTGAGGGCTCAGGTTCCTTGAATTCAAGCCTCAAGGAACCTCAATTGGATGCTCACAAAATGAACAGAAATAAATTTACGTAGAAAATCAGTGACAGGGCAAAATGGCCTCAGGCTGTGYGAGGGGAGGGTCAGRTTGGACATCAGGAGGAATTTCTTCACTGGAAGGGTAGTGAGACATTGGAACTGCCCAGAGAGGTTTGGMRTTCCCATCTCTGGGATTGTTCAAGGAATGACTGGACGTGGCACTCAGTGCTCTGGTCTTCATGACAAGGTGGGGATGGGTCAAATGTTGGACTTGATGATGTTGGAGATGTTTGCCAACCCAAATTACTTTGTGATTCTGTAATTATAAAGTGAATTTTCCTCCTATTTTAACTGAAAAATTACTGGCATATTTCATMGCCCGTTTTCAGCTAAGCTTTTCTGTAGCAATGCAGAAAATGAGTTTTCCACACTTAAAGCATTTACAGTAATAATAAAGAGGAAAGCACATTTGATGAGAGAGCTTTGCAAAGAGTCATTGAGCACTCATCTCCAATTTGTGTTTTTGATGCTTTCCCACAGTGTTAGCAGAGGCCCTCGACAAAACTCTCAGAAGAAACACATTATTACATCTTCATTCAACTGAAACTATGACAATTCACAGGAGCCCCATTCTGCACACAATACATGCCAGGGAAAGAAGAGCAGGAACAGAATCGGGGCTCTAGGAACACCAGCAGAGGGGAAATAATACACATATTGCAAGTGTGCTGGGGTTTTGCAAGAGAGATTAATTCAAACCAGTAAAATTGACACTTTGATGTCAGGAACAAAGCTGCAGTGTGGGAAATCTCTGTTCTAAGGTAGGRTGAGAAGGAATGTTGTAGGACTTCTCTTTATTTTATGGTATTTCTTGGGATACAGTTTTAACTGAGGAATGATGTGTCATGTCAAGGTATTTCACAGCAGTGTGACGTCACTCTAGGGTTAGTTRTGTAACATTGGCACCAAGGCAAAATTGTGATGGCTTTCCTCTTAGTAATRCACTGTTAATTAGAACTCCCAAGTGAGGAGGGGTTGTAGTTCATAAAGCTTTGTCAGAGAGAGAGAAAATGAGTATTTGTCCTGACTGCAGGGTGCCCAATGGCTTTGTGAATAACTGATCTGGGATAATAAACACAACAGCAAAGGCAAGAGAAGGCAGGAGGGTGCAGAYGGTACCATCTGACAGTGCCTTGGGTCCAGGGTTTTTACAGTTCTGTGTGGAAGTTCTCTTTAATCACTTTAAAGATCACAGAATTATTTAGGTTGGGAAAGACCTCTAAAATCTTTGAGTCCAACCATTAACCCAGCACTGCCAAGCCACCACTAAACCAGGTCTCTAAGTTCAGCWTCTCTGCGAAAAGCTGTGAAATAAAACAAAATCTCACAAACAAACCCCTTTCAATAACTGCATTAAGACTAGCAAGTGGGATAAGTATATAAATATCCTCCCAGAGATATTTAGTTCAGATTAGCACACATATTGTCATTGTCCCGCCAATACTTCCACCTTCTGTGGTAAATTACTGTTTTCAGCAGTGAGGTGCTTCCTTAGCACAAAAGAAGTTGTTCTTCATCTTCTCCAGTCATCCAGCAATTTGTGCTGTTGAATTTTTTGGAAAAGGCTTCCAGCAAGTGATGAAATTTAGCAGCTGCAGGATCTGAACGAGGGACTGTTGTGCTGGAATTACCTGTTCTGCATCAGCACAAGCAGCAGGAAAAGGCCCCAGACTTTGCTGTTTTGTTGCTAACTGCCTGATAATTCCAGATTTACTTTCTCCCATGTGCTGTGTAGTACAAAAAGCAGTACAGAGTGTGTCTAGAGATAGTCTTGGTCACGCATCATCATGTATTCAGTGSAACAACTCACGTCAATACGGAGTAGCTAAACTTAGTGTTGCTCCCTGCCTAAGGAGGCAGGGCCTCTACCTAGGAAGAGAGAAAAGGAAAACAAAGCATTGCAGTTCACTTAATTTTCAGGTGTAATGGTGCTTGAAAAAGTATCTTGACTTCCAAATTATTATTATTTTTTTTTTTGTTATTATATTCTGGGCATTTCATTTGTATCTTGCCTAGCAAATAGAATTATTATTATATAAGTGCAACATAATACTACTACTCATGTAGGAGCCAATACACAGTGTGTTAGTTTTATTAAAATTTAAACCTAGATGGCTGCTGAGTGTTGGAAAGTACATTACTTATATAACTGAATTGATTTTGTTGAACCCACTGAAGGTAAAAGCATTGGGCATAATTTGTCTACATTTCTTAAAAAAAAAMCACCCACATTTGAGACTTTACCACACAACAGATCCATTTATAAAGCTAGACAACATAAACCAGAGTAAACAATGTCCTGGAAAATAGACACAAAGGTCATTTAAAGGAAAACACACAGAACAAAATGTGATTTTGTTCAGGTTGGTACAGAATGCATTATTAAAATGATTCTTAGTGTCATCTTTATAAGGGCTGTTCCAAAGCTTACTAATCCCAGTATTTCATGCTTTGTTCTTCCCACTTTACTAAAGATCAGATGCTGGATGTGTGCATTAACCTTTCAATGTTGGTCCTGGSAATGTACTTCCTATAAAATATGAAAAATACATTATTTTAACTCCTATACACCTCCCTCAGGACTAAAAGAATACAGCTTATTCCACCTTGCCATCATTCAGCACGGAAGAAAAGAGAATGGGTGAAAAAAAAACCTCCACCAAAATTTTTCAGGATCACGCAGCAAACTCGTGTGTGTTGGTGAGGTGCAAACCCAAGGGAATGACTTCCAGCAGGTATCCATGAAATACATCTGGATCAGCTGGAATGCGTTTCTGGATCAGCTGGAAGCAGAACTGCCAAAATACACTTGACTGGTAATATTTCCTGCCCAGTTCATGACTATCCAGAGAAATTTGTGAACACATAATAATGTCTTTTTAAGAGAGACTGTCGGAAACAAAATGTGTGTCAATTATGAAAAAAAAAAAAAATTTGGAAGTAGGTAAAAAAATGCCACTTCATATTTTTGAGTTGTGTGCTGTGAATAAAAATCAGCCATCCTTGACCTATGTGTCTGATGGAAAACTAAGTGGGAGGATGAATTCTGATAGAGAGATAAGATGCTGAGAAAAGAAAGGAGTAGATTGAATAATGTGTCTGGGATTGTAAGTAATTCAGAAATAAGTCMTGGACTGAAGAGTAACCCAGGACTGGAATATAAATAGTTTGATCAGAACAAYGGGAGTCTGGAGTGGAAGCAAAGTGACAGGGTCAGTAATGGAAGGAAATAAAATTAAGTCCAAAGCAGGAAAGATGAATGGGGAAAAGGTAATTTCAGGGGTATTGCAGATCTGTGGAAATATAATAATGAGAAATGCAGCATCAACACTAGGAAAATGCAATGGTTTTGGACAAGATTTTGCTGTGAGTGAACAGAAATTATTTTTAAGTCAGGTCTCTGTCCTTCCATTACAGGATCTAATGGACCTCTTAAATGCCTTAGTATAAGAGACTATATTTGTTATTTGATTAATCTCTGTATTTCATCTATGTTTTACCGCACTGTGGCTTTGTTTTTTGGTGGGTTTTTTTGTGGTTTGTTTGTTTGTTTGTGTCTTGGTTTGAAAGACAGGTATCTGCCAGGGAAACTGGGGTTCCCCTTAGAATAGAGAATATAAACACCACACCCCCCGCCAAATTCTAATTTTTGCAATTAACGGCTCTCAGGCAAAGATTTGGGAGTAGGAATAACAACTATTTACTAAAAAAAAAAATAAGAATACANTGGCTGGCTCCTCCCACTGGGTAGAGCATCTCACAATAGGTATGGTATGTGTTGGAAGCTTGGGGTGTTAATGGCCCATTATGGAGAAAGATAAGGACAATGCCCCAGCTGGTATCAACCGTTGGGCCATTCTCAAAAGGCACCCACCCCCAACTCTTTTTCAGCAGATGAAATTGAATATATTCTTTAACCCAGGACAGTTTGTTTGTTTGGGTTTTGGTTATTGGTTTTTTTTGTTTGTTTGTTTGTTTTAATGCTAGACTGATGTGATATTCCCTAAAGAAGTTGTTGGTCCTGTTACTCAGAACAACTTGGCCTTGAGGAGGTGCAGCAGAAAGTTGTGGCTACACGAGCTAGAAGCCTTCATAATGATGAGGGATAAGAATACCTCCAGTCAGTCCATTTATTTCTTTTCAATGTGTTTTTAAAAACCTCTAAAACAGCTGTGATGACACTACRAAACACATCACTGGGTACAGAATTGTGTCAGATAATGCTCTGACACGCCCTAATGGTRTCAGGACTGAAGTCTGTGTTTCAGGTGAGTCTCCATCAAAAATCCAGATTATCATGTTCTGTCAGGAGAGTTTCACGTCAAATGTAGGAAACTGAGGCATAAAAGGGCAAAAAATGTTAATTTGTGTTATTCAAGGACTCTGTATTGGGAGCTGCCCAGAAAGCACTGCTCTTGGATCTCAGACATGTGTGGAATTYTTTCAGGGAAAAAGCATCATGAAATCTTGTATATACCCTGCCATTAACATTGACAATCTCCCTTCATCATGCAGAAAGACTCAATGAATTTTGTTGTCAAGCCTCTTGACTTTAGGAAATGAAATAAAGTTCCGACTAAAGTTATAAATGGCAAAATCATTTTATCTACTTAGAATATTCTCTTTTGAGCAAATTTCAACTACYTTCCTATTCCCTAAAACTTGACATATTGGAGGTCCTCAAGAAGAAATAACAAGCTGCTGTACTTTTAATTTTACATATGCTTAGAAAATCACATTMTTTTACAGAGAATAAAGCCAGGAGGATGATATTTTGAATCTTCCCCCCTGAGTGGCAGCACTCCTCCAGTTGTGTAACGTTTATGAAGTGTTTTGTAAATTCACTCCACATTATAACCAGTATATCCACATCACRTGTGTTAATCACACACTGGGATACATCCATGCCACAATAAGGGACAGGATAGAAAGCCAGGTACTCTTSCACTTTTGGAATGCTTTAAAAGCAGATCAAGCTTAAGAGTGGAGAGAAACCACAGAACCAAAAACATGATGAGTTGGAAGGGGCCCACAAGGATCATTGAATCCAACTCCTGGCCCTGCACAGGAGAATCCCAAAACCCACACCATGTGTCTGAGAGCATTTTCCAAAATGCTGTGGTCCATGGCATGGCTCAGACTATGGTGGGTTTTATTAGTCAAGCTCCACAGAACTTTGTAGGGTTATTTTAAACAAAACCTTCAGGTTCAAAGTGGGTGGCTCAGGAGCAATGGGGAGTAGAATAACCCCAATTATTGGAATGCTTGTATCATGGCACAAAGAAAAAATGGGGGATATAAATGATCTTTCTTCTCCTCTGCAAGGTAGGAGGCTGGGCATGCTCTTAAATTTAATAATGAAATCTGATAGGATGGGCAAAGAAGAGTGTGGAAGGAGGTTGAAGGAATGCATCCAAAGCAGGAAGAGCTGTCAGACCTTTGAACAGGACCGAGTTCCCTTTTACCCCTCCAGGGTTTTGTTACCCTGCCTAATGTTTCAGTCTTCACAGAAAAGCTGTTTTAGCAGCTCCTCTCAGTGCTTCCCTGACCATTCCCCTCCCCATGTCAGGGAACACAACTGAAATAAGGGCCAAGGAAAAAACAAGAGAAAAAGAATCAGTTTGACAACATTTGTTGTCATTCTGTAGATGGCACATAACCCATAAATCTCTCACTTCAAATCTGTACTGGATTTGTGTTTGTAAATCTGTTAACTAAATATATATATATATATATATATATATTTTTTTTTTTAAATAAACACGTATACTTCTGAAAATTTCCTCTTAAAGTGGGATAGATTTTTAAGCCCTGAAGTAGTATACACATCCCCTTTACAATAATGGTCAAGAGGCTTCACAGAGTTGATTTTCAGATTTACATTTCTGTAGAGCTATCTTCTATGGACCCCACTGAAAATACTGCCCACCAGATACTATTGTCTTTCTCAGAATTTTCAGTAAATAACTCAAGTGCAGAAAATTGTGGCTTTTCAGAAGAATARTCCCTGCATGATTTATCATGTTGGTTTTTCATTGTATGCAAGTTTGTCCCAAGACTTTTTGAGTGTTTATTTGAACAAGCACACAGACACAGCACACAAACACAGTTGATATTACTGGAAGAGTTTATTAATTTGTGTTCTTTACCTGCCTCATTTTCTAGGACTGTACAGACACAGCACTATGCACCTTCCATGAACATTAAAAAGAAAGATTCTGTTTTCAGTCAAGACGTGTGAATAAATAAAAATGTTTATTAATGAGATCAGACAGGTGTTCAAGAGATTTCCCAAGAGGTAATGAGGAGACTGAAGCCCAGTTTCCAGAGTGAAGAATCACAGAATCGCTTCTGTAACCATCCTGTCTYAACCTTCCTTGTGCTTGTCTCAGTCTTTTACATTGTAGCAGGATTTTATTGCAGAATTCACTTGATTTTAATTAGTTTTTGAAGCCACGTGCAACCTCCCAATTGAGGACATTACCTCCTATCCATATTGTGCCTAGTTTTTTGTGATTGTTTTGCACACTGCCAAGACAGAGGAGGGTTAAATATCTTTTTCTTAGCAGAACCRAGTGCGATCAGCTCTCCTGGGTTATCCCACTGGCACTGCAAACACAGGGAATTAGCTGGAGCCTGGCAAACCTTATCAGYACAGATCAACACAGGGTCTGACTGGCTCCAGACCTGACTGGAATGTCTCTATTCTGCGCTCTCAGGAATGGAAGGGGTTTGCTAACCCCAGCTGGGGCTGACCCTGGCAGACCTGAGCCAGCTTTGCCCAGCTCCCCGTGCTCTGTCTGCATCCTCAACCCCTCAGCTSTCTCTTGCTGCTCCTGAAGATTTATCACGGCTGCTTTAATGCAACTGAGCTGTTCCCTGACCCGGGCTGTCGCTGTGAGTTATGGGACCGAAGCAGCAGGAGATTTATCCCTTCTGTTTTATGGGGTGTTTGATGTGCTTTTGAAAAGGGAGGACTCCCGTTGCCCCACTCTGAAAGGGCTTTATATTCACTTGCCTGGAGCCAGATGTTGTATTTTGATGTAGTTTCATTGAAGTTGGCGGAGTTATGTCAGGAAACCAGGTTACAAGGGAAAAAGATTAAATGCCACGTACTTATTTCATACTGCTCTTGATCTTCTGTTAACATCTTATATCCTATTTCCACATTTGCTTTGCTGACGTGATGTATGCCAAGCRTTTCCTTGGAACAAAAAGTTAGAGGAATTCCTACAAATATATATAAAATCAATGATTTTATGCAATTTCGGTTTGAAAACCATTAACAAAGGAACAAACATATGGTGCTGAATTCAGTCAATGTCACAAGGGTTTTCTCCTTTATTTGTTTTGAACCCCAGATGTCTGTTTAATTAAATTGTTCCTGCTCAACAAAATCTTAACCATATTATTTTTAATTTGGTGTGGCTTTGACTTGTATAGACAGCTGATTTTCAAGGAAATAATCTATAATTTTGGAATATTATGTCAGTTCTAGACTGATCTTTTTAATCTGCAATACTGAATTAGTACTTTTTACTAAAAAGTGCTTGATCCACTATATACTTCACCTGAGTGAAAATTTAACACACATTGAACCAATAAGCTACAATTAAAAAAAATAAAAATCTTCTTGCAATTACCAGTATTAGCCACAGAAAAGAAATATGCTGAAGAATGAAATTTGGCAGTTCTCCTTCAATATTAGTAGTAAAGAAAAAAGAATMATTTTAAAAGTCAAGGTAAATATAAAATTAAAATGTCAATGTAAACATAAAACAAAAAAAAAAAAGGATTTTCTGTTAGAAATGTTGGATTTCTCTGTGGTCTAGAAAAGTCCAGCCCCTCAGCAGTGTGTAAAAGACCAATCTGGCCTTCCATCAATGCTCAAAAGTTTAAAAAAAAAATAAAATTACAACTCATTCAAAAGTTGGCTTTACRCCATGTAGACAGTATGACTACAGTGAGGACTTAAACACAGAGACCTAAAAGATGGATAAAATTGATTGCTGCTATCCATACACAGCAGAAGGTTAATTTTACAATGCTTAATAGCATTCCCATTTGGAATTGTGTCAGAGAGAAGGGAGAACAAGAAGAACCGAACCTCTGGGAATTCATGAACTGATTGCCCCTTGTAGTTGAGGGAAATCTATTTGCAGAAACAAATTGACCTTGCCAGTGAGATAGAGACACAGATGGTAAATGATGTAACCAGGCTCCAAATCTGCTGAATCACATGTAGCTCTTGCAGCAGTGAAGAAAGTGGTAGAGGCTATTTTTGCTGGCAAAGGAGATTTTTATTGGAATAGAAGCATCTCTGTTGAATCCTCAAGAGATGTCTAATGTGAAAAATGGGTTTATTAAAAGTCTATTGTCCCACCTGTAGAAGACAAGTGAGAGACCGAAATCATTAATGGATTCAACAATGCTAAAATCATCAGAGGATTTTTGCCTGAGGATTTTTACTGTAGCAAACTGCAAAGAAACAGCTGCTCATCTGTGACTGCTGAAGCCACCCCTCCCCAAATACAGCYCCTAACTGAAATTTGGGCTGTGACAGGAACAGGGGACAAGATAAAGGGGATATTATTATATTATTGTCTAATCCCAGGTCTAGGGAGAAGAATGTATCCAGAAGTGATACTGGAAGAGAGACTGGGATRCTGATGGCTCAGACAATCAGAGAGGAGCTGCTGATGTGCAGAGGGTGAGCACAGCCCAGCTCAGGCTACAGCTGGTGCTGG
>QVAJ01000076.1:1158296-1168424 GCA_003546035.1 Mixornis gularis
TATTTTTATGCTTTTATATTGTCATATTACTATAGATTATAACAACTAAAATTGCTGCAAGCCTGTTTTCCTGTGCAACTAAATTATTCTGCAATAAACCCRACATGTGTGTATTTTCAAACACCCTTCATTTGGTGTTGCTTGACTCTAATTTGCCCCAAGGGTTTTATTAACAAAAACCTTGTTAATAAAACATTATCATTGTTAATAAAATAAGGTTATCATTGATGTAGGTAGAGAGTTGTAATAACATGAAACATGCAAAACACAGATCCAATTTTTTTTTCAGATTTTTATGTTTTTAGARTRYTTTTTTYCCAAAATTAATAATTCTGTGTGAAACCTCAAATTTCTCCCCACTTACAACAAAACTCATTTTGCAGGARAAATTACTTCACAATACCCAAAGGAGGCCTTTAGTATTTTTAATGAACTAAGGATGTGTGGGATTGCAATGGTTTRGAAGAACTGAAGGTGTGTCTAGACCAGTGTGTGGAAGAGAAATCTATTGACAATTGCTAAATGCAAAGCCAGTGGTGAAACCTGTGCAAATACCTGGGTCTGGGAGGATATGTATAGAAATCTTGGTATAAACTGCTCCTGCTCTATCACTCTTTCCTAGGCTGCTGGTTTAGCCACTGTTGCAAATGATTTTGGTCTGGAGCGACAACAATTCTGATGTTTTAGTAACATCCAGACTGTGGTAACATTGGTTTTCACACAGTGGTTTATGGTGACCTAGAAAAAAAAGGTTATTCCATTAATGTGAGGTATGTTAAAAGCCAGACCTAGAGTTTGACTCTAATAYCATGTACCCAAGCTTTAACATGGATGCCTTGTTCACTCCTGCAGAGCATCCTAGGACTTTGCAAGTAAGCACATTCCTTGTTTGAAAGTACCTTTATTCAACATTTCTTTTTGTTTCAAAACAAAAAACTGGCTTTGACTAAGAGCAGAATGCAAAGCAGAACTCAACTGAATGACAAATCTGCTGCAAAACCCCAGTTTCTCACTGTGCTTTTTTGGAAGGTCCAAGATTAGGTCAGGAAAACAGCTCAGGTCAGGTTGAGTCCAGAGATGAAAGTAAAAATTATGTTCACTTAGATCAGCTCCCACTAATTRAACCTTAAGGTTCACAAACTGCATTAGTGTTTGCTTTTTGATATAAATTGAAGGAATTAAATTACAGTTTATTAATAYTGTCAAGAAACATGATAATTCCTGATACCTGCAGACACAAACCAAATGTCATTGCCTGGATTAGGGTTACAGTGATGACTTCAAGGCAAGACTRCCCTCAAATTAATTAGCTTGGGTACAAATATCAGCCTAGCTTGAGCTATGTGCAATATGTCAAAATCACCCCCCCAAAAATTCATGAACATACAGGAAGTTGCCTTATCGTGTTGCACTGTCTCAATTAAATAATCTTCATTAGTGACAATGAAATCAGAACAGATATCATTTAACTATTGCTGCATATCTTTGAAGACTTAAAGAGAAAAGTCTATGTGGATTTAAAGAAAACTGTATGTGTGTAAGTGTGGCTGCAAACACTGATAAACTTCTGCTGAATTTTCTAGATACAATTAAAAACAACCAAATCTCAGGAAGACTTTTCTCTTTCTGGGAAGCTAATTAAATAGATGCACCTCCCATTCTCCTTAGAATTCACTGTTTGCCATCTCTTACTACTGCATTTCTAAAAGGCAAATGGAAAATTATAAAAGCATGTCAGTGTAATGAGCTAGCTATTTATAGGTCTCCTTTTTGTCAAGTGACTCAGGGCACCATAAAGATAATAAAGTCAAGTTATAATCACACAAATTGTTATGAATGCATTTTGTAAACTAATTAGAGAAAATCTAACCCCCAAAATTAAAGTCAAATGTGGCACCATTAAAAGCAAACAGTAGAGCGAGACAACAGGTTGKTAGTGTTGTTTCAGGAACTTTGAAGATACAATTTTTTTTTTTTTTTTGTGATTTGTTTAACTTGGATTTTGTTGGGTTTTCTACCTTAAAAGACATAAGGCAGGACTTTCAGACATCTCAAAAATCTCATGAAATATTTATGTGCCTGAAACTTATCCGTGGATGGAATTGAGAATGCTGACCCTAGGCAGCTGGGCTTTCTGCAACATGTGCCAAAGAATAGCTTGAAAAATGCCTCTTCTTAACTAGGGAACAACTTAAAGTTGTCAGCAAGAAGGACACATTCCCTTCCAGAATTTGTGTGTGAAAATCAGGGCTGCCAGCACTTACCTCTGTCCTTTCAAGACTGACATCCTGAAATTTTCTCTTCCATCCATTTTCAAAAAAAAGAAAAAAAAATGGATTCAGAGTTCATTGCTGAAACGTACAGACTTCATAAATATTGATTTTTTTTTTCCTATGGAGGTAATTTACTCTGCTTTCTGGCGAGTTCTTTTCTGAGAAAAGATTGATCTGTGTTTGGACTTTCTCCAGGAAAAGGTGAGAATACAACCAAGTCTTCTATTCATTTTTACAGATGGCCACACTAATCAAGTCATGTTTTTTGAAAAGGAAATGTCTGGCATTTCATGTTGGGAAGAGCTTCGCATTTCTGATTTGTGTTAGATAGACTGAGCCTGTTGATTGAAGTCAGGCCTTGGGGATTTAGGCAGGGGGGGACATACATTTCAGTTGAGTTTAGACTTTTACAGCATCAATGTCTAACTCTAAGCTGGTCATTTGGGATCTTTCCAGTGTCAGGAGGAAGAAGTGAGAACTTTGAGTGTTTGTTTTTTCTAGTCTCCTTAGGTTTCAGGTTCATTTTTTAATTTTAAAATTATTTTCATTGCTTATTTTTTTTCCTCAAAGGGCATTCCTGTTTATAAAGGAGTTTACTAGGCCCAAGAAAAATGAATTAACTGATTTTATCTGTGGTCACTTATAGATTATTAAACAATAAATGTAAAAAAAAGAAAGGATGAAAGCAGCATAAAGTCATTATGCCTTTGATTCAAACCCCAGTCAATTAAAGAGTTGCCCTTTCTGATCAACATTTATCTTCTGTGGCCTTCAATATTTAGAGTGATGGAAATTATGTGGTTCTTTCAGGTAATCTACTGACCATTTCATGATCCTCACCATGAGCCACTAGGAAAGTTTCCCTCCTGTTTGACATAAACCTCCCCAGACAGAATTTTAAGCCTCTTGTTTTTTAGCTGATCCATGGTCACGAAGAAGAGGCAATTTCTGGTCTGCAGGATCCCTTCTGTGCATTTCAGTACWGCTGACATCTCTTCCTTTCTCACTTGATAACAGGAGGAGACTTTCTTGTGAACGACCAGAATTCAAAATATTTTGACTGTTRAGACCATGAAAAAATAAGAGGAATATACTTAAATGCTTCCACTGCTTTTAGAGGCTTTCAATTTTTTTTTCCTCTTTGACTAAACTGATTTTATTCATGCCASTTTAACAGTCTCATGTGGTTCCACCCCAGCTGGCAACAGAGTACCACAGAACCCCTTGCTTATTTCCTTGATCCCCTGGTCTGGTGGGATGGGGAACAGAATCCAAGACAGGTAAAACTTGTGGATTAAAATAAGAATTAATGTAATAATTGATAATGTAAAGAACTAATTATTAATTATTTAAATAAAGTAAAATATATTTAAAGCATACTRGAATAGTTTGGGTCGGGAGGGACCTTTGAAAGAACATAAGTTCCCTTGCAATGAGCAGAGACATGGAAACACAGAATCACAGAATGGTTTGGTTAGAAAGGACCCTAAAAAAATCTGGTTCCACCCCCAGCCATGGGCAGGGACACCTTCCACTACCCCAGGCTGCTCCAAGCCCCATCCARCCTGGCCTTGGACACTTCCAGGGATGCAGGGGCAGCCACAGCTTCTCTGGGCACCCTGTGCCAGGGCCTCACCACCCTCACAGGAACAATTTCTAGGTCTAACCCTGCCCTCTTTCAGTTTGAAGCCATTGCCCTTTTCTTATCTTCACATACTCTTATAAAAAATCTCTGCTTTACATGTAGACTCCCTTAAAGTGCTGAAAGGCTGCAATAAATTTGACCTGGAGCATTGTCTTCTTCAGGCTGAACAATCCCAATTCTCCCAGCCTCTCCTCACAGAAGAGGTGCTCCATCCCTCTGATCATCAGCAAGATGGTCACACCTCTGATTTAGAGTAAACACTTACCAGCAACAACTGAAACATCACTGTTTTATCAACAAYAAGCTCAACCTAAATCCAAAATRCAGCACTGTACCAGCTACTGAGAAGAAAAAGAGCTGCATCCCAGCTGGAACCAGGACACAGTCTTCAAATAYTTTTGCCTTTTGTTATTTGAAAGAAAGGAAAGTCAGTTTAGATGTTCTATAGAACAGTAGTTTACAGAACAGTTTAATTTGGTCTATAACACAAACATGGAGCAGCAATAACAAAAATTTCTTTGAAATCTCTCTATGTCATTGTCTTTCATGTGAATGTGACATCTTGGGTAAAGTTTAGGCTTTTTAAATACCAGATCTCAAATATCCCCATTAGGTGGGAAGAGGAAGAGAATCTGCCATTTATTGTCTGATGATTCTCAAATTCTACTGGTTTGGGGTGGAGCAGGGTAATTTTCTTCACAGCAGCAGTGATGCATGTTTGATCTCATGGCCAGGCACAATGCCATTTCAACTGACCCCTCCTAGGAATTGTGAAATTCCTTCATCACTTTATGTATCCCTTAATAATCAATACAGCCCTAAATGAAAAATAAATAAATGAAAAATCGGGTTCTGTTTGCCTTAGTGTGTTAAAYTAATGTTTTCCTTCACAATTGGGCCAGCCTAAAAACATGCACAGAATCAACAATGGTAGCCAGAATAACAACTTGATTGCTTTTCAAAATGTGTCCATTCTTTGATAATCTTTCAAGACACTTTTGTTTAACAAACACCTGTTTCCCACCACTAGAATCACCATTATGGTAAATCTCTTTCTAGTGTATAATTTCTTCCTTCTGATTTATCCTGGAGTTCAAAAGCATATATGGAGACATGAAGATAAGGGGGAGGAGAGATGACATCTCCCTTTAAAATGCAACTGATTTCAGGCAAACAACTTATGTTTTCACTATTTCTATGTTAAACATGTACTTCATATTAAAAGCAATCAGGCCAGAAGAGGGAGAAGCAATTAAAGCCAAAAGAGACAGAGAGAAAAAAAAATTCAGTGGCAGTTCTTTTTCTTTTCCATTTTTTTTCCTCCCTTTCTTCCTCCATGAAGCCAATTTCATTTTCAGAGCCTGAAATTACATTGCAATCTCAAAGCCATTTCTCTTMTTTTTGCTGGAATACAGAGATTGCTGGTTTTTGCTGTTGTAGGGTTTTTTTCACCCTCTGTAAAACAGAAGGCTTGCAGGAGGACTATTTTGACAGGCACTAAAAAGCAAGCAGAGACAGGCTTGGTATGGAAGTGCTTTAAAATCTCGTGTGCAGTGTATTGTATTACAGCACAGTCATCTGACTGGAAGAAAAACACAAGTCCTGTCTCTGTGATAAGCTGCTCTCCAAAAGAAGTGAAACTAACTGCAGCACAGTCCTGGAGCACAAAAAAGCCAAGGTATGAATCTGAGGGGGAATAAAAAGCATCTTCCTGAACAACATAAGARCAAGAAGGGGTGAAGACCTTGGTCTCAGGAAATGCATTTGAGGTGCTTGTCACATGTTGAGCAAATGAGATCACCGCTGTATATCACTCAGATTCAAAACTAAGCACAGATCAAAATGAAGATCACATCAAAGGACTTCATTTAATCGTTCATTAAGAGCTCTGAAGTAAAAYGGCAGTGGTGAACTTCAGTGTCAGTAGTAGGAAGGGCCATAGGCTGGGACTGAAAAAAGCACAGTCTCTCTGCTTTTCTTTTTGTGCAATTCGTGCTTTTGTTGTAGATCCTGGGTAGCCAGCAGCCTCCAGTCTTTTTATCCCRTCCTGATGAACAGGAATAGTTATGGCTGTGCCTGCCTGCACCTCTCAGCACCGGAGAGAGCCTCAGTCCAGCAGTCATTCACACCTGCACAGGGGATCTACAGCTATGAATGCAACCAGCAATTTAGAGAATAAAGGGATGTATGGAGGTGTTCCCAGGGTGGCATGATTCTTCCTGGRCCTCTTCTTTGTTCCTCTGGTGAAGGAATTTGGCCAGCTCTAAAACTGTGTGGGTTATTCCTGACATGAACTCAGATGGACGGGCGACTRTGGCAGCCATCCACCAAACCCATCTGCAGATCCTGTCCTAGGAATATAAGAACCTGCACTAGGAATGATTTGCACCCTAAAGTAAGATAATAATTTGTATTAGCTAACTTTCCCATAATGTCCCATGATGTAAAGCATAGGATTTGCATTTTTGGAACAAATCCACTGCTGTCAATGAATCCAGTCATGTGAAGAAGGCTGCAGAGTTGGGGTCACCTCTTGGAATCTGATTAGAATATTAGAAGCTCTCAGAGCCTCCTTAAAGAGTTTAACAGAGAAYAATATTCCCCTTTTAACAATTTATAGGATGGTTAAAAAAGCAATTTTAAAAAGACCCTAATTTTAATTTAAATTCTATAGGATTTTTACAATTATATCTATGGAACTTGGTATTTCTATTTCTATAATTTATGTACAGATCTGTGAAAGTTTATTTCAATATTCTTACTGAATCCACCAGGCTTTTCCAGAAGGCTCTGCAGCTTCCTATTTTCAGTGCATTTAATTCTGGAAGAGCTGGGGATTTTGCTTTAAAAACACACACACAAAAAACCCTGCTGTCATAAAATTCAAAGTGATCAATAAAGAGTTAAAATAATTCACAGGCTTACTCACTCCCACATGGCTGGCAAGCAGCTTCTGCTTCAGCTGTTGGTAGACTTGCAGCAGGAATGTACACACCGAAATTAACGGTGCTATTTGTGAAATAAGAAAAAAAAAAAGGAAAATGTCTCCATTACACTTGGTACACCTGGGACAGCACAAGGTAAGATGTGCACAGCTCACTGTGCATCACAACTCCCATCGTAGATGGATGGCCAAAGCCTCWGGAAAGCATATGGCTTCAGCAAATTAAGAGTGTCTGGAGCTGTTTACTAATGAGGAAAAAGCAAGCAAACAAAAYTGAATGTATTAGTCCATCACCAAGTAAAGGGCACTGTATGACAGCAACAAAATAAACAGATAAATCAGTAAAATCCAGTAATCCTGCCAAATAAATCACAGGCTCACTGACAAWTAAATGTAGCCTACTTTGACTCATAAATGGCATCACATCCTTACAGGCTAAAAAAAGACTTTGCAAAGCCTTCCATGCACTCACGTTGGTTTAAATCACCTGTGAATTAACAAACAGTGGATAGCTTTCAGTTATGAGGGAAAATAATTTGGCAGAACGATTAAGGGTTGTCAAGGTTTGTTACTTTCTCAGACTTTCTCCAAGGACCAAGGCCAGGAAAGGCCTTTGTAACTTGGTGGGCTGCCAAGGGTCCCCACAGACTGTTCAGCCCTGGTGGGAAGGAAGTTCCTGCACAAGCAGCAGACCAWCAATTGTTTGACAACTCAAAAGCTTATCTGAACTTTTCAGTGGATTCCTATCAGCCTTTCAGCAATAAATCAGCCTCCMTTTAGACCATCCACTGAGTTTTAACGTGAGGACTCATGAAAGTGTCGTGCTTTAGRGATAATAGTTTCATACTAGCACCAYGAGTAAATTGAGTCAAACTCTGCTGCCTCAAATTAGTCAAACAGGTGTAGTTGGTGTCATGTTATATCCTCTTCTTTCAGCAGGGCAGCATAGGGGTGTCTGTAAGCTAAGTACATTTCTTTAAAAGCCCTCTGATTTATAACACTCCTGATTAACTTGGACCAAATTTAAATCTTCACCATACASCTTATTTGTGTATTTAAAGCAGAGCTGTCCAATCCAGTCACAGTTCAGAAAACCAGGAAAAATATTACACCTACATGTTGTCCCTAAGCTTTTTATTACAGATGGGACGGAAAGCATCTTGTGAATGGGATGTTTATGCCTTATTCTGGTATATTCTCTTTAATGTTTTCAGAAAAATAAGGTTAATATTACTATGCATAAACTTGGAAATATRTCTTTAGCATCTGAGGTGATAACTTGTTTGTCTTCAGCTACCAGCTCTGAATTGTGTAATAGCAAGGCAAGAGAAGAGTTGAGTTTTATTTTCTTTCAAGAACAGACATCTCTGTTGGTTTGGAACATAGCAGCCTTACTGGCTTAGCCCCTCCACCCCAATGATTTTTCATAGATTCTTTCAGTAATGTARGTTTGCCAGACTATGCCTATCCTTTTACTGCACTGAAGTTGTTTCCTGAGACATGGAGTGAAAGAGTCACAAACTTCTATTGCTTTTATTTTTCAAAAACTTGAAAACACTGATCAATAAGAAATTTTGGCATGAATTTCTGAACTGTCCTCTTGTTGAACATCTCTCTAATGAACAATGATAAGGTCAGATTTCTTGCCATAACATCATTTCCCAACTGAGACAAATGTGGTAAAGACATCCTGAGAGGAAAGGAAGAATGCCTAAGAAATTAATGGATACTTCCATATGCAGTTCTAGTTCTACATAACCATGTCTGATACTTTTAATTCAGTGAGATGTTATAAAGGCATGAAATTCTTTGGTGTGGTAAACCTTTTGTGACCACAAGCAATGAAAATGAAATCTGAAGTCCTGGTTAAACTGAGAGTCAGAGTCCCTGCCCTACACTGAAATTACTGTAATGGTAATACTGCCCATGAGAGAGAGAGAGAGAGAGAAAGAGAAAGAGAGAGAGAGAGAAAGGAAGGAATAAAGGAAGGAAGAAAGGAAGGAAGAAAGGAAGGAAGAAAGGAATTGAACAAACAAATGAAAAGCACACAGAAGATTTTTCCTGACAGAAAAAGAAAAAAAGGGAATGGCATTGGTGGATTTTTTGAGGGATTCAGTTAGAGAGACAGTTAGGTAGAATTATGCATGGAGATGCTGATAGAAAAACAGAAAACAGGAAACAGACAATTGACCCTGCACTAAAGTGCAACACCAAATTTAGAAATACCTGCTGGTTCTGAATGATGTCTGCTTATTCAGAGTGTGGGGTTTCCAGCAACAATTTGGTTCAAAAAGCAGAAATTATCATTCTGATTACCAAGAGCTTAGGAGTGCCAGGTCTCCATACATCACTCCAAATTTTTTCAAGGAGTTGGGAGCCTGGATTACCAGTCTTCTTTTTCAGTGTTGGACCCAAAGCCTACTTATGTTGTRAGACTCAGCCCAAAAACCACGTAAGATTTCAGACTGCATCTTTAGGAATTGCTCTTCTGGGGAAAAGAAGTTCACTGTTTCTTTTTCGCTATTGTTCTACCGCCTCTGAACTCAAAAGAGAGATAATTATTTGGACAGTGCTGAATTACTCAGAATGCATACACTGCTGAGCAAAAGTCGTCTTGACTGCTTTTGGAAAGCTTGGTGAGAATAATTATCTAATTTACAGACACTGCAAAAAATAACTGTAATAAATGATGGTCCCTGTTCGGAACAGAATGCATCACACAGCCAGATTAAAATACAGTTAATTGTACAGAGTGAGGGGGGTGCAGGGGGACAGAAATAGGATGCAATTTACAAAAGAGAAAACATGCTTTAGAGAGGCGTCTCTAAATATAGAGTGATGATAGACAAGAAAACTAAACCCACAGACTTGAACATCTTTGTGGCTTGAAATCCATGTCCAAGCTATACAGCTGGTGCTCATCTCAAACAGGAAATGTCATTTCTAAACTCTCAGCACCATCTGATTTTAAGGGCCAAGTCACCACAACTGAATTATAATCAAATGTATTACAGTTATTTAATTTTCTTTTATTAAGATCACTAGTTCAGAATAATAAAGGTTAGAAAAATGTAGGAGGAATTACAGGTGGGAGTCAAACAGCAACCACATACTTAGAGAAAATGGAGTGTATGTAATAGAGACATTTGATCTTCACGGGTCTTCCATACACTAGGACAAATATCCAGCTATTTGAATAATCTTCTGTCCTATTGTAAATTAATATTTACCCAGGTTCTGTGAAAMTCAAGGATGTGATAAAATTT
>QVAJ01000076.1:1168526-1193140 GCA_003546035.1 Mixornis gularis
TTTTTGGTGCTTCTGGCAATGGGAATAATAAGGGAATAATAACATAATTTCCCAACACAGAAAGTTTCAATCTGCTATCAGCAGAAAACTGAGATTCCTAGAGCAACTATACAAGGCTTTTAAATACAAAATTAAACAGCTGCTTCAGCCACTCTAGGCAATACAAGCACCATTAACGCCATCAGAGAAATGCCACTGTCCTGGATGAGGTGGAAATTTATCTGGAGTGATCAAGGTAAAGGCCAACAAATGGAACAAGAAATCAAGGATTTAACCACAGATCTGAACACAACTCGCAGTGAATTTGAGGTGTGTCCATTAGCTCACCAGTTTTTTAATTATAAAAACCAAGATTACCAATTCATCAGTTCTATGGAGTAACAACCTTGGAGAGGGATTTTATACACAGAAGGAAAATTCGCATCCAAGGTGTGTGAATACACCCTTTTTTGTAATCTGCATCTGCTCATCAACAGTTACAGATTAGAACATCTCCAACACAAATGTCTGGAACATAAAACTGGATTAATGCTACTACTGGAGCTGGCTGCACTGTGTTGGAATGCAGAATAACCAGATGCCCTGGCATATTTGCCACATCAAAGCTTGTCCTCACATAGCTGGATATCCACTTGGAAAAACATGCACMAAGAGGGATGAACTTCACAGTTCCCTGTGGTGGTAACAGGAAAACTACCAAGCTCCCAAAGGACCAGTGGGAAAYGTGCAGAAAATACATCCTGATTGATGGCACCAAACAAGAAGCCTGGGCCTCTCTTGAAATGAGGCCTGTGTTGGTGACAGACATTCTGTGCTGGAAGCAGCACAAGACAAATATGATGAAAACTGTGCTGAGGAGAGACCAGAACCTAAAGTCAGGCATGAGAAGAGTTACAAAAAGAGAAATTCTGATTAGGCATAATGGAAAAAAGCCTTTAGTGTGATGGTGGTTAAGGATTAAATCAACCCAAGGGGTTGTGGAATTTCTGTCCTTGAAGATTTTTGGAATTTCACTGCATAAGACCCTGAGAATACTGATTTAACTTTGTCAGTCCTTCACTCAAAAGTCCCTTTTACTTAAATCTTTCCATGATTGTGTTCTATCAGCCTGCCAGATCAGAATGGGCCCCACACCAGAGGCTGCCTTTGAGTGTCTGCACAGCAGGCACGTTCTCTGAATTCCCTGACACAGGGAATATTTTCCTGAAGAGAATAACACACAGGAACTCTTTCCATGAAATGTCTATTTCTCTCCATTGGCTATAGAAGTAACTCACTTACTCGTATACATCTCATTCTGGATGTCTAAAATCAGATAAAATAAATCCCACTGTACATCCAGGAACTCAGCACTTCCTTCTGCAAATTGCCAYTTGCAGAGGATCATACTATACCCTTTCATCCTGTAAGATCACTATTTTTCAAGTGCTTTTCTCTTCAATTCTGTCATAAAAATGAAAGGAAAACAGCAGTTCACTTTAATGAYCAACATAACATTACACTGTTTTGAATCCAAAAGCACATCTTTCATTTAATCATCATCCATAAAGATTTTTTTTTTTTCTTTTACTTCATCTAGAAGAGTCAGGGAATTGTCAGGTTTTACTGTAAGTCTCCTGGCACCACGTCTCATAAGAATAACATTAATTCTGGCACTTTTATTTAGATTAAGCAATGACATTCTGCTGAAACCTCTAAGGATGTGGCATAGCTGTCCTAATTTCGGCAGTATTTCAGTTTGGCATGTTCACATACCACTTGGTGAAAATGAAACASATCACAAAGTAATGCACATCTATGGATCTTACTTTAACACATATTTTATGGTATGATTACAGTTGATTTTCATCCCCTCTAATTTTGAAACAAACGAACATGCAGGATAAATATCCGTATTTTTGTAGTCACGAAGACAAACTGCATTGTGGATGAATGATGTTGCTGGTTCTACAAGCACAACAGCTGCAATACAMAATATCTCAAGCAGAAGAAGTGGGTGAGAACATTGTCCCATTCTCATAGAATATTGTAGAGTATTAGTGCTTGGGATGCTGATGGAGACAATTATCAGACATTTTAAATTATGATCCACTCACTTCCCCAAAAAAGTCAGAGAGGACTGCAAACTCTGCAGTATCATTAGACTTGAATGTGCATCACCAGTGACGTTCACTATACATTCATAACACYGAAAACTCTCTTACACACGTGCAAATAAAGATTGCAAGTCACTGCATCACTTTTCATTTGTTGCTCTGATCTCTCACAGATTCAGGTGGGGTGTTTCACCCTCCTCAGGGATCTTGTCTCTTTGTTCAAAGTCATTCAAATACCCTGATTTCCAGTCTTGTATCTAAAGCCAAATGCTTATCCAGCTTTTTTCTTCCTTTGATATTAGGGAGACTTTGGAAACCTACTTTCAGGCAGTTTACTGCATCTCCAGCCTTCTCAAAGGTGTTCAAGAATAAATGGTGAGATCTTGCTTTTGTGGAAGAAGGAGCTGTCATCTTCTTTCAGATTTTTAGCCCAAAAATATTTTGAAGAGGTGATTTGAGTAATCTGTACAATAGCAACAGTGACTGTCTTGTTCCTTTCTTTTCTGTTTGAGTGCAGAGCAGTAAGGATACATTTTGTTTCCAACACTAACCATCAGATATGTTCAAAGACTGCAGAGATGAACAGTCAAACAATGAACATTCAAAAGAATTACCACAAATTTTACTGATTTTTGGAAAGGAGTGCTGTGCTGATGGTCATGKGAGGTTTCACAGTCAAACACCAAGAGCAGAAGTTGAAATGTGAATGTTTTTTGTTCCTTTCAGGAAAATATACCAATAATGACCTATAGTCTTCTGMAAATTTTATATACCATTACTGAGATATCTGAATTATGCTTATTGTTGCTAAACACTGGGAGAGAGAACATGCATGTTATCTTACATTTTCCAAGATTAAAGAAAAATATGTGATCAGAGCACACAAGTAAACTACAGCTGCTAACGCTCCTGGCTAAGAACGCTGCTGCAGTCTAGAATCACCATTTTTTGGTTAAAACAATAATCTGTATTCTGCTTCTTTGGCTGATAATCGTCAGAAACATGATTTTAGTACAGCAGATGTAGATGTAAGATKCCCTGGGAGGGCTGTTCTGTTCAGCCTAAGGGTATTTTCCTAAAGGTATTTCAGGCTAATAACTTAAGTATCAGTATTTGAATGAATGCAGTATGAGAAAGAGGTCACATATGAGCATTTCCTGAGAGCATTATTTCTTTCTAACACTAAAGATTAGTAGCATATAAAAGTTGATATTTTGTCTCTAACCAGTACAAAGCTGAGCTCTTAAAAGCTTTTTGGTGTCCTTGGTTGCACTACTAATCAGCTGGACTACACTGTCATGTCAAGAACATCTTCACAACCCTTTTACTGGTCTGGATATAATATGTTGATTTTTAAAGATCAATAAAGTGAGCTACTGCCTTCTGAACTGTCTCAAGTGGCCTTGTGCACAGGCCACATGTTTATACTGAGTTATTTTTTAGAGGTTCAGAAAGACAAGCAACATGAATTGGATAACCACACAGAAGTGCAGAATGTTGGTGGTTTCATTTTTTTCCTGAAGTCACGTATATTTGATAAAATAATCGGGAAAAGTAGGCAAGATATATTAGTTCATCATCTTGATCCACTGACTTTACTCCAAAGGACAGATTAAATGTCTTTAATACCTTTACAAGCCCTCACAATATTATTTACTTCCGTTTAAATAAGTATCAGTATGCAGCAGCAAATGAATATCTACAAAATATAGCAGAAGTAATACATATATATATAAAATGCAAAGGCTCAGGGAAGGAAACTTTCTGAAGACAAATGAATCCTTTCTGATGGAGGTATCATCATGCTCTTACTCCTAGTCTATGAATTCATAGACACCAGAGATTGTCTGTCTTCACCACAGAGACATCTACACCTGAGTCCTGAAGGACTTGATCTTGGAGGTCTTTTGTATTCTTAATGATTTTATTATTCCCATCKATGTTAAAAGGCTAATTCTGACTCTCTTCAGGAGCCTCCTGAACYACTCACACTCCATCCACACTCCCCTTTCAGTAACTGGCAGGACAGAACCTCCAGTTCCAGAGATTTCATCCCGTACTTCCCCCTGACCACAACTGTAGAATCCCCTGCAMAAAATTACCCTGCCTGGCCTCTCCTCTAATCCTGACCCAAAGCTCTCCCTCAGTGTTGCCCAGAACAGCTCCACACACCTGTGCAGCTCTTGCCCCTAGGGGTGAGGCTGTGCTCTGTGTGTTCCTCACCTGCCTTTCCTGCAGAGCCTGTATCTGTCCATCAGCACAGATCTCCAGACAAGMCAACCATCTGCTCCACCCTAAAGAATCCAGTTCTGCAGCCACGCCAGGAGATCCAGTTCCTTATCTCCCAGGCTGTGTGAGTCTCTGAACAGACACTGCTATGCCCATTTTTGACCAGGTTCACGCCTCCCAAGACTTTTATTACTCTGTCTCATGCACTCACTACCTTATTCTATGCTATTGGATCCTAGGAAGGCAGGACTTTGATGCAAGACTGGCTAGAACATTTCATGTTAAGAAGTACATAAAAACCATCATGAAAAAAATAGTTTGGGAGTAAAAACAAGTATAAGACTTCCTGAAGTGGAAAAAACTAAAGAAGCAGCAGAATAGAAAGAAAAATKATTGATTCCACCTGAGCACTCTGTCTTTGCTGGTGCAAATTTCTTTCATTTAAGCTTGATCTCGGGCCAATCTCTTTTCAATGGGATCGAGAACTGCAACAAAACTCATCTCTGGTCACTCTGAAAAAATATCTTCTGCTACACAAGGTCTGGTTATGTGTCAATTCCACCTCTGTCAGCATTTTCTGATCTCTGCTGTGCTATAGGTTATGTATCTCCTGCTGTTCTGTGCCCACYCCTGCACTCCACAGAATTCCTCCTCCTCCAGCCTGGTTGTTGTCTGGGAAAAGCCAGTACCAGAGGGTTTCCCCACGGGGAAGCTCCCTAAGCAGAGGGAAATGGTGAAACTGCCACCCTGGCACTGAGCCATACCCACTTAAAAGAGCAAAAAGTGCACCCAGTAACTGTGACAAGAGCAGTGAAACCTCTCATGGGTACTCCAGGAAGAATCAGGGTTATTGTCTTACCCCTCTCCCTTAGTGAGCACACATACCTGTGTGGAGCACTCCTGAAAACCCCTTATCCCTCAGAGCACCACTGCAAAGCTCCTTGGTTTTAATGGGATTCCAGCTGTGTAGGACTGAAGCATCCCCTGCCACTAACATGGATTTACATTATCATGGTGGATCAGAATTTGCCCTGAGAACCTGTTTAAAAGAATAAATGTATTTAATGCTATATTTAATAAAAATAATAGGTTGATTTGACAGAGAGTGACAGAAGGCGAAAAAGCAGCAGCAAGGACCACCTAGACCAATTTTTTTAAATAATAAAAATAAGTTTATAGCTTAATTCCTAGCTAAGCAATACATCATCCTATTTCTCTTCAAACACCTAAGGTTCTGGCCTGAAAAGCTTTGAGGATTGCACCCCAAATAGTACAGATAACCTCTTATCAGATAAGCACATACCAGCAAAAATCATCAGAACATATGGGTACTCTATTTTTAGAGGAGAAATACACAACTTCATATGGAAACTGTATACAACTAAATCAGATTTAAATATATATCCCAAGAAAATATTGCTAAAGGAGACACCTGTGTACATTCAGCATAGCCACATCCAGATGGAGCTGGATTCACCTCTCACAGGGGGATCACCCTCCAGTTCCACTTGCTGGTTGTTTTCAGATSTGGCACATAAGATGCTCCTCCTGTTTCTTAGATGAGTATCTTGAGATAAGGATCTTCACTGAGCCGTTTCTAATGCAAGTAAAAGGTTATAAGAGCAGTGTGTGTCTCCCTGGGGATGAAAACAAGACAGATGTCACCCACCTTTCCACTAACACCATCTGTCTGCAACTATCTCTTCCCACATCTTTTCTGTTTCTTGCAATTTTCCTTGGTGATGTCCAGAAACAGAAACACTTACTCGGGACAGGCAATTGAATGAGGTTCCTGAGCATTTCCTCTGTGAAACTGAAGCAGAAATAAGAGCAGCTGATGGCAATCTTAGCTAAATCAATACAGAATGGTTTCCCACAGCATTTTAAAATGGTGTTTGTATTTGAGTCACAAGTATTTGAGTATTTGTTTGTATTTGAGTCCCAGGAAATACTGAGGCATTTAAAGCATGTCCATTCTAGCACCTCATTCTACCTGTCAGTCATAACTGCTTTAAGTTTTAGGGTAAATCCCATTCTGATAAGAGTTCTTGCAATTGTTCATGTAAGATTGAGTAATTTCAGAGATGTTACACTGAAATACACAGACCACAGATTCAAAAAAGGAAGCAGCRTAAGTGTTAAGTAACTACCAAAGCAAGACAACCAATTTCAAGGCAATAAAATCCTATAAGTTAGGAATAGTCACCAAGCTCTCTTTAGGAAAGGAACACCATTTTAAGCAAAGAGAGGCAAGCAAAGAAACAAGAGCTACACACACTGATGCATAATTTGAAATCTTTTGGAAAGAGCAACGAACACTTAGAATTCAACTGTTGCACCCAGCCAGGGATCTGTTTCTACACATCTCTTGCCATAGTCACCCATGGAGCAGCTGTTGCAAAACTTTACTAATAAACCTCATGGCTTCACACAGAACTATTCACAGTTCAGAACCATCTTTTCATAATTAGGATTCTGCTTCAGTCTTCCCCCAGATAATTGGGCTAGCGTTTCAGAAGCCAAACAACTGAAGGGCTGAGTCTTTTTAAAAACCAGAGCTGTTAGAAAAGCTAGAGGAAAGGTGAGGCACTGTATTCCTACCTGAATAATGCTCTGTAACACAACCTGAAAGGTCTGCCTTGTTTCACTGGTCCTGCCTTGAGGCTGAAATCTGTCACACAGATGTCTTTAGGCAGTGTTGCCAGAGCTCTGACTACCCCAGTCAGGCTCTGAGAGCCCTGTGCAGCCTCGGCTGGGACCTCCACACACCCACAAGCTCCTTTGGGCAGGAATGAATTTGAGCTCAGCACTTGGTTCCAGTGTTTGAGCTCTTCTCTGTGTGTGTTACCCTCGATTCTGTGCTGATCTGACCCTGCTTGCCTGCTTTTCTGATTTGATCTCAGACCTGCCCTAAGGCTGGGGGCTTACTTCTGAATCACCAACTTGTTTTTAAGCCCTGATTGTTCAGTGGATCTCTTCCTCTTGTTCAGGTACTTAAATTATATTTAATTCAGCTTCTCTAGGATAGAAGTGTGCGGCAAATAGAAAACATTTAGCTGCTGGTGGTTTAGATGTTCCAGATTCTCTGTGCCATGGTCACTTCCCCAGGGTTGGCACAGAACTGCAACCAGCTCTACTCTCAGGTTGTTTGATGTTGCTAAATTCCTGCAAGAGATGCAGGTAGGAAAAAAAAAAAAAAAAAAAAAAAAAAAAAAAAAAAAAAAGGAGAAAGAAAAAAAAAAAAAAAAAAGGTGTGGAGGAGGCCTTGAGTAACCAGGTCTAGTGAAAGGTTCCCTGACCATAGAGGGGTGTTGGAACTAGATTATCTTTAAGGTCCCTTCAAACCCAAACCATTCTGTGATTCTGTGAAATGACCCTCTACATCTGCCCCTATTTGGGTCAGTTTTTACAGCTGGCCTGAGGAATCTGGGAGAGACAAGCACAGGCTCTCCCACTATAATGTTCAGTGTTATAATTGGTTATTTTTCTATACTTGTTCCTGAAGAAAACATGTGTTCAAGATCCTCTGCTCATACTTCCATAGATTGTAAGTGCCATTAGGCTTAGAAGTTCCAAGCTGGTTTCTTCCAGGAAAAACCAGAATCTTAAATAAAAGTTAAAATGCATCTGCTTAATACATCTTTGAATCTTGTGTGTGAAGAGGGAAGCAGTGCAGTGCTAAAACCATTTAGAGTTCTGTAATCTGTAGTGATACTAATCTGCCAGAATTTAAAGGTAAATATACTTGAACCTGTCTATAATTCTAACATGCCAAAAAAATGACTAAAAACTTGCGCCATGGTTCTTTAAAATCAGACAGAAGCATATTATTAACTACAGAAGCATCTACTAGATAAAAAAAATTTAATAAATGGCTCAGTGAAGAAAAGTTTGTATTTTATTTCTCTTTTTTTTGGATGGGGGGGCCAACAAATTTTTCACTTTTTCTGGGACCTAGAAAAGTTTTACTTTTCTTTCATTTACTTACTAGACTTTAAGGTGAAAACTATGAATTTTGTACTGATACAGATGTAGGACACTGGAAATCAGGGCAGGAATATAAACTTACATCAAGTTATGTGTTTGTGTTCCCAGACAAATGAGCAATGTCCACCATCAGAGTAATAAAATTTCAAAACCAGTTTGGCCACAGTTACTTTTTCCTTGGAACAGAGCAGGGCAAACTTGGAGAGTGTAAAACAAGAAAATGAATATTTGTTAGATGAAGATACTAAATCCCCAAAACTCAAGCCAAGAAATTCAAAGATCCCTGCTTTGACTGAGTATCACACTGAGCATCTTTTGTGGCTCTTTCTGTGGTTCAATTAATTGTTGACTGTTGTCAGAAGCCTGTTATGAAGGTGCTTATAAAACGCCCATAAAATTGAGGGAGGTGGAATMCTCATGTGGATCAGAGTATTCAAATATATCTATTTACTTATCTTGCAAATYCTTCACATTTGAATACTGTGCTCACTAAGGAGTGAAAAATAAATATTTATAAAAACACAGGGCTTTCAACAAAGCTGTTTTATTGAAAAATTAGTCTTGATTCTCGTGCAGAAGTTCTGATCCTTTTAATGATTTATTCAGCAAGAACTCAGTGCAGACTTTTGCACCCAAGTTTGCACAGTGATATTTGATACATGAAAATAATTGGCTATGAGAGTTGTTTAGGACCCATATTTTAATTATTGGTGCTTCTGTGACTTCCTTTTATCTCGAAGTGTTTTTAGACTCACCACATTTCATTTCATCCTGTTTTTCCTTGAATCTTTTGATGTCAAGCCAGTGATTGTGTTAGTGCTGTTTCACATAACTGAGCTAAGGATGATATCTGAGTGTTCTTATGTGATCATCTTAAATATCTCCAGCAACTGCTGAGGTAACAGGAAAATCCATGACATTGCTTTTCTGGGGTACAAGTGAGAAGATATCCAAGAAATTGATTTAATGCTCTTAAAAGAAGTGCTCTTGGATTTTGCATTTACTAAGGACTGAAAGAATAAGTGAGGGCTTTTTGCCAGGCTTCTGTATACTTACAAACACTTAGTAAGAGATTGTGAATATTCCCTCCCAGGTGCCCATTCCCACAAGGCTTCTCTGCTCCCTTCCCACAGAAAGGAAAGAGATGTTTCTAGTAAGAATTAGCAGTTTTGTTTTCTGAAGCAAGAAAACATGTCAGAGATCTGGAACTTTGGATAGGTTTTTAAATGCCAAGCAATTAAATTGGGAGTGATAAAACTTGTGGTATTATTTTACTTTGTTCAGCTCTGGGAGGSGGTTATAATTCCACCAGATTCTGTGGCGATATTTTAACATCAAATGTGAAAAAGTTTAAGAAATTTGACTGGGTGTTTGCTGAGATTTACAAGTTCCAAAACTTCTAGTGTCTGTCCTCTAGCCCTCAGTCAGCTGATGGAAAGGTAGGTGGAAAATGCATGCAGAGAGTAAAAATTACTAAGAATAAAAGGAAAATAAAATATCTATTTCTAACACCACCTCACACAACATGTTAATGAAATCAAAGGTACAGAAACCAGTTATGGACTGAAAATAACTATTTTYGGTGATAAGGAAATGATGGCCCATGATATTATAACCATCAGCTAAAACTCCCAATTTCTAGGCAGCTGACAYAGGTTGCAGGACCATGTGATTGGCAGAGTTTATTTTATGTTTGAGATGAACTCAGACAACCTGATACGAAGCAGTGCAAAAGTGCCTCTAACAGCCTTGCCAGCTCACGTAGGCAGAAAGCTCAAGCTGCTGGCAGYGCTTCCATGAAACTCAGGACAAGCTGAACAAAGGGACCTGCTTGTCTGCAGTGCCAGGGGAAGACTCAGAAATCATGGCAGGARTACAGATTTTATGTGAGAAGATGGTAAGATGCACGTAAGTGATGCAGGTGGCARGATAACTCCAGAGTGACTCTGAGTGTAATAATGGGTGTTGAGGAAAAGCTGTGAGGATCCAAGGTTGCTGCAGGAAGATCCTTGAGCAGCAGCTCTGACAGCCAGAGATGAGTTTAAATAAGATGCTCTCACCTGCCAGTGAAAACCTTTCGCCTTGGACTCGGGAAGAAGTGATGACAGGAGAGGCAGAGATAACAGAGGAAATGAATGAATTTGTCCTGGAATTGTGAGACTCATTCTATCAAAGAAGGGGTAGAGTTGTCASTAGTGTCAGTGCAGTCAGCCTTAGATGAGCTGGGAGATGCAATTCATAACATCTGCACCAATCTTCTCACTGGTTTCTTGAAGAAATCTATTGTTCCTGACAATGGCACACAAAGCCATTATTTCTTTATGAATAAAGTTTCTCTTTAAAACACTGCAAAAGTATAGTGTAATCAACACTAGACCGATCCACCTCTGTCCTTGTCAGTGAGAAATCACCAGTAGCACAGCTCTTCCATGGAAAATTAATTCATTCTACTTTTAGCTATTATTAATGTTTTTCACCTATTGATCCTTGTTCAGATTTGTCATCAGGTTATTCCCCATAACCACATAATAATCTTCTGGGAAAGGATTAAAAAAACAAATATTATTTTCTAATTACAATTCCAAGAATTGTTGTCATGAATTGAGTGATTACTTGGCATTAGATAAACTCTTCAGATTCTTTCTGATTTACTGGGTATAAAAATTCAGTTTCTTCACAAACTGGTCCCAATGTTCTGTACCCCAAGCTTTGGGCAGTACCCTCTGAGCTAGCATTTGTATGTGGGGTTTTTGTTTTAGTCTTCTCCTTCAGCCAAGCTTGTTGGGCTGCAAGGCACAGCATTCATATGGGAAGTATATAAAGAAAATAGGAAGAGATGGATGGATGAATAGCATTGGCTTTTATTACAAGACATTGGASGTAATTTAAATAGTAGTTGACTTCCAGAATATAATCTGTATATATTGGACAGCTTCTATTCGAAGTACATTCATTCAGAGTTAATACTAATGTATAAATTACACCTTAGCAAATGAAAAACCTCCACATCTTCTTTCAGTGATATAAGCATGGGTTTATACACTCACCAATAAATGATTTTTGAGTATCTCTCAGCTGCCTGTCCTTCAGTTCTCAAGAATCCTCTTGAATCCTCGAATCTAAAAAAAGAGAAAAGCAGTTCTGCCTCAGTTGCTGTGGCTGTCAGGATAGTTCAGAACAGGCATATTGCACACTAAAATTAGAATTATTCAATGCTATTTGCTCCTGCTTCAAAATGGAAGTAGGATACATTTTGCAAGTGATTACCTGCAGTAAAAAGTATTAATCCCAATTCAACTGAAGAGGGGGACAGAGTTCCGTTAGCCAAGCTCACAGAGAGGCATTTCACAGCCTCTGAGATGGTTCTGRGTATTTGTGGAAATCGAAGTCAGTCAAGCCCTCAGCAGAACAGCTTGGTGTCATTCTGCCAAGCACATGTATATGGAGGGTTTATGCAGATTAATGTGTCATTTCTGGAATCCATGTTCCATGGGTGCTGTAATGCTTCTCTACTCAGCAAGCACTCGGCAGCTTTTAATCAAGTTTCCAATCAATTCAGCATTAGAAAAATGATGGGTTAACATCTGTGGTTTTAAACTCCTTCCCCACAAAATAAGCTGTGCTGTACAACGTAGGTTCTAATCTGCTTCATCTTTATTGAAGATGTTTGTTCAAGCCAGGAAGAGCCATGACTAAACTTCAGGAGTTTCTGTTGCCTAATGAGTGGCTGGAACCAACCCCAGAACAATTTAAGTCTCTGCAGAGACAGCATTGGCCCTACACAAAGAAGCTGCAGGTAGCTGTGTCCAGTATTACTACAGGACATAAAATTAAAGTTTTTCTCTTCTCAGATTATCTTGTCTGTCCCTGCACCAAAGGTATTGAGAAAGATACATCTCTTRCTATTTCCAGTCTGGATTACTCTCATGTATTTGGTTTCTTGTTATTTATAATCCAAGATAAAATTTAATGTGTTGAATAAACATCCAGTAATATTAATACATTGGAGCTGACCATCATGAGCTACAGTTCAGTATCTAGTTCTGAACACACAAAGCAGTGAAAGAAAGAACTGTATTTCACAATTTAGGTTCTAGTTTATGTTCCTTACTGCATTTTTCTTCTCTGGCTTTTTGAAGAATAGAATTTATTTCCACAAAAGAATGGGATTCCTGCAYGGTCAGCATCTTGGGAACTTTAGGAGAAGATCAGCTAAATCAAGATGACTTATATTTTCCTCCTGCACTTCAGAGAATTTCAACTTTTTGTATATATCAGCTGGAAGTGAAAATGCTGAAAAACTCAAAGGGGGCAATAATTCCTGATTTTACCTTTAGCCAAGTCAATTACAGTGTGGAAGACAATCAACAACTTGGTAAGTGTAAGTTTTTAGAGGAGCTGAGGATCCAGAAGTTTCTGTAACTTATCTGTGGATATGTCTCACATTCACAGGCTTGATGAGGAAGGATGTAGGTTTGACATGTACATTGGAAGATTTTTACTCAGGAAACTAATTAAAGCTCACTGAAATTCTAAGGGAAACCTTTTCCCAAGTTATCCTTGTTACCTCCTTGTTATCAGAGGGGGAGAGTCTGAGCATACTGAAGTTAGTGAGACTTCTACCATGCATTTGTATAAAGTTACTACTGAATTATTCAGAGCAGAATTGAGAAAATGTGATAACAGCAACTATGATCACCATAGTCTCCCCCTGAAGTCTTTTGCAGCCAGTCTGCCATCTCCAGGAAAGCTTTAAACAGACAAACAACATTTCTGCAGGTTCAGAAACATGACAGATGTTTTCTTTTTTGCATGTAGTCTCCTCTTCCCAAAGTTTAGGAATCAGTCAGGAAAGGTATTTCTCATTGGAAACCTTGTCTAGAAGASGTCTCTGAATTAGTTCTTGCATCAAGGTGTGTAAGGATGACACATTTGTAAGCATCATTTGTAAGAAACTTCTTAAGGAAGTTTGTGAGAACTTTATTGTTCATCAGCAAGTAAATAGATTACAGATGAAAACAGATGAAAAAATCTCACTTATTATGTCAGATTCCATCTTGACAAAAAACACTTTTTGAACATATTGTGGTTTTTCAAAGAAAGATATCAGGTTTTGATTACTTACCAATTTGTTACATTGTCTGCTATAAAAAAGCACACGGATATTAAAGAAATAAAACCATTGAGAGGTTAAAGCAGATATTCTTATAGATTACATTTGATTTAGAAATATTTTATTTAATTTTTAATGTTTGGTTGGTTTTTTTTTTTAATTCAAACAATGGTATTAAGAATAAAAGAAGTCTGGAGAGGCATATACATCCTCTATGGTGTAATCTCAAAGATAATTCAAGTCCATGTAAAAATACAGCGCTGTGTGTAGTCAAGCATGAGCTTATACAATTAAGTCATTACTTGAYTTAAAAGGTTTAAGGACCAGGGAAAATTACAGAATGTCACATTTCACAGACCCATTCTCTCAGATAATCTACAGACAGCAACAGACTTCTTGGTGGCTCTTATTGCTCATTTACTTTTCCCTTCAATTTACATARACCGGTAAAAATAAATGGGTTTTTCCTTAAAAAAGCAGTCTATGAGTGGATCTTTTTTTTCAGAATCTTGTTCTTTTTCTCAAGGTATTCTTATAACCTGTCAGAGTGGAGAAACACAATTTAAAGACAAAATTAAATTTATTACAAGTTAAAGTCCATCTCATGCTTAGCTGAGGTAAGTAATATGGAGCAGACAAGTTGAGATTTTCCAACACTGAAAATTCAGATTGTGAAATGAGCTTTCCAGATGGTCACAACACATTTATTTTGGTCATTTGTATGTAATGACAATGCCCATTTAATAGTGATGGTTCTAAAGCAAAAAAAAAGAACATATTCATTTGCTGTATATAATCTAATCACCAAGGCTGACATGATTTCAGAAAAGCTGTTAACAAYATAAGAAATTTATCCCATACAGTCAAAATGAATGATATTTCTGTGTGAATAAGGAAAATATTGAAACTAAAGCAGGGAACAGTCTTGGGATATGGAAAACTGAAACAGAGTGACAGATTTATTTATGCAAGATCACCTGTCAGGCCAGTGTAGAAGCTCAAAATTTTGTGGCCGCTCTTCACATGCTGCCAAGACCTTGTATTTACCATCCCTGAGAGATCTGCTTCCACTGACAACCTAATCCACTCAGCTGAGTTCAGTGAGTCCTAATTAATGATGTCCTGGGACTTAAATACAGCAAACTACTCTACAGCCAGTCAGTTTAGATGTTTGACACAACATTTGTCATGTTCAAAGTGTGGTACAGACAGCAAAGGCTACCAGGGACCCAACCAAAGTTTTGATGTTATTTCCATTTTGGGCCTCCTTCAGATCTCTGCTATCTGGAGCAAAGAATCCCAGAATGRATTGGGTTGGAGGGTGCCTTAAAGGCCACCTCATTCCAAGCCCCTTGCCCTGGGCAGACACCTCCTACTAGGCCAGCTTGATGTGAGTGGCCCCCACTCTGCTAAGAGATGCCATAAAAAATGATTTATCCATAGAAACGTCCCTATTTTCCTCAAAGATCTCTTTACTGCATGGACATTAATCAGGGGCCATGCTTTTAATTCTGTTTTATTGTGAGTCTTTTGCGTGATGCCAGCCAGAAAATTATATTTATGGAATCCTGAGTCTACCACAAGCACTGAAATTCRAAATATAGGGCATCAGTTGGAAGCTAGTGAAAGATAAATGTAATTAMGTAAAATTACAACATAGACCTTGGTTCTTTTAAGCTCCTTATTTCAATAAATATAAACAACTATAAATAAAAATATAAACAAAATGTTTATATTTCAAATACATTAAAAACCAACAAACCAACCAAATAAATAAATAAACATCTATATTTTAGTTCAAATATATTTGYCTACCAAATATATTTATTTGCCTTTTTTTAATTTATTTTATCTCTTGCTAACATGACAATTAAAAGACATTTTTAGTCCAAAATTTTAAGCCAACATGGAATAATTTAGCAATTGGGYTTAAGTGAAAAATTACAGCACACAAAGGGAGCTTATTTTCTTCTCCTCCAAACTAAAAGAAAACAGGAAAGTCAACACTGGCAATGAAACTGTCCTACAGTACTGAATCTTAATCCTTTTTTTGTTTTATTCTGCAGATATTTTTTCACACTGGATTGCGAAGGAAAGACAATCAATTCAAATAAAGCTCAGAATGGTTGGCCATATTTAGTTTTCACACATTATTTTCAATGCTTTAATTTTATGGACGTAGCTGAAAAAACAAACTTATTTTTTTGGTAGATAAGAAAACTGAAAGGGCAGAAAACAATTATTTGCTCAAAGCCGTACAAACTAATATTGATAGAGTCAGGAGTAAAATCCATGTCTCCTGGTTGTTGTTCTGATGCAGCAGAGACAAGATTATGWTGTTTCATTTCTCTTTAGTGGAGATGCTGTTCTGCAGTCTGACCTCTGGAGCCAWTAAAGACCAAATTGTGGCATTTGTTAATCTGAAGACTCTCAAGAGAGGGAGAAAATGTGACAACAGGTATTAGACAGAGTGCAGGCAAACACACCACAAATAGAGACACAGGTTTTATGGGGAGTTATAGAAGCTATTTTTAAGTAAATCTGTCTGAGTCATTACCTTCATTACTCACACAAAGAATCGGATGTCCAAACTGAGAGAATTCGGACAAYGTACCTCTCTGGAGAAGGTTTGCCTTCAGATTTCCCATGTTATCTAACATACATTTTATTTGCTGTAAACAGAAAAGACTGGTGTAGCCAAAGCAGAGGGCTACGACAATTTCAAACTAAAAATTCATTAGTCAGGTTAAAAAAATGTTAGCTGACCTTGAACCCAGATATAAACTAAAATAGTGTAACAGCACGTGACTTTTTGTAACACTGTTCCAGAMTCTGAGCAATGTGATGACTAAAGGTATAAAACTTGAAGACACCCACRTGATAAAAAAGGTGCCAAATAAAGAATAAGGTAAGTACAAGGTGGCCAAGCCATCCTGCCCAATACACATAAAGGAGAACTGGCAAAATTGAGAACAAGGTTAGCATTGACAGGAGCAGAGGAGGTCCCCATGCTCTGTCTGGGCAGACTGGAAYAGGCAAGTAGTATAAAAAAACAGATATGGAAAAGGAAAGACCAAATATCTACCACAGAAAAGCCAAAACAAAACTATGAAAATAAACCAAGAGGAAAYTTGATTGTGATCCAAAAGATTTCAGGCAACATATAATGTGAACACAGATGTCTTGACCGCATGAGCTTTTAAAAAAACCTGTTGAAGCTGTAGTTTAGTTGGAGTCCCAGCAATGAAATACAATGGCCTTCATAGCGACAGGTGATATTTTAAGACCTGCCTTGCTGAGCTTTGGTGTTATAAATCCTTCTGATCATTATTGCAAACSTTCCCAGGCAGTCAGTATGACTCAGCATCAGATTCCCTGCTGAGTCAACCTAAAGGAAACTGCTTGTCCCTACAGTTTGTTCTCATAAATAATGTATCTTTTTTTCTTTAAAACAAATAAAAGAGTTGTGGCAAGTCATTTTGTATATGTGTAGTTGATCATATAAAATTTCTAGAAGACTTCAAGTGATGGATAAGAAAGAGGTTCACAACAGTTTTATTAGTTGGGAACATCAATCTTGGTAGCAGAACATGTACTTACATCACTAAACTGTTCCTTGTTGTATAGGGGCTGTCTGCAAACCCCTGCACTGCCCTTAACTCTTCCTGGTTATTTTATGTTCTGAGTTACTGGGACTAAAGATGCATCCTGCACAAAGAGAGGAAGGGCTTCTGTTACAAAATCAGCAGTGACTACTAAAGTACTAGTTTTTATTTTGTTTCTATGCATTTAGGTTGCTTTCACCTCAATATATTGCAAACAGTTTAAAATAATTTTATCTGCGGTGCTGTTTTAAAGTTACCTGGAGCTAATTAAAATCTGCTCATTTTACTTACACAGGCTTAGGTTCAATCTTTACACAGGAGTGAACCCCTGCCATCTTACAAGAGAGGGCAAAAATTACTTTTGGGGGCCATGAAAATGGATGAGCCTCTTGTCTTTTTACCTGGTGGAAAAGTATATTTTCTTTATTTAAAAATTCYAGTTTTATTGTTTCTTGTTTTCTTTGTTCATTCTCCACACAGACAAAACACACACTCATCACCTGTGCTTATCAGCTGGCAAAACTGTGTTTTGTTTTAGCACATTGATTATGGTCATAAAGTACCTTTATAGATATACATCAATGCAAGTGTTCACCAGCTGGTTTATGCACTGTTTTTTCACTGTTAAGAAACCRTTACATTAACAATATTTGCAATCTATGCTTTATTTTAAAATGTATAACAAAGGTCTGACAGTAACACATCACTGCAATGGAAAAAACATCAATTTGTCTTTGGTTCATTGACCATCTTTAGATTTGACCAGGTAATTCAATTAGTCACATCTCTTTTTTCGGTTTGAATCTCTGATTCCCTGTGCAATTTCCCTTTCTGTAGGTGTCTGATGCAGATACTAGATGAGTGCCAGTGATTTAGAAGCTCAATGACTTGAYATACAAAGAAGACTAAAGGTTCTCTTTGAGTAGCCAGCAGAATTTTCAGAAGTAGCTTAATAAATTGTTGTCAAAGTCCTGCTGAGAATCAGCAAACTTCCTGGAGAGACAATGCTGATCACATGAAATCTGAAGGGGAAAAAAATCCACCCATCCATGCATCCATTCAAGAAAGGGACAAGCCACTACAATTTTTACTGTTATTTCCATTCTGACCATATCTCCAGTGACATGCAAGTGTGATGCATTTGCACACCTTGATGGAAGCAGGTTATGGCTATGTGTTCTTTTTTATCAAATTTCTTTATGAAGGAATGATATTATGTACTGTATGCAGCGTTTCTGAGTATATAAAAGGAGAAAACATAATGTGTTTTCCTCGGAGAATAGGATTTATGTGCTGCAAATGCCTGATATGAAGGAATGGCTTTGTGAGGGATTACTGTCAATACTGCCTGTTTATGAATCAAAACCTATTCAGCAATCGTAAGCAGCTGGAAGCTGAACATCTGGGCCAAGAGTCAGCAGAAAATTTTGCTACCTCTAGATATTGWTTTTGTAGGGGATCAGTTTATCTAGGTTGAAATACAGGCCAGCTGTGAGAAGCCAAATGGAGAAATAAACTTCCCTCGATGGAGCAAGGACAGCAAAGCCAGCATGAAAGGAAGTATAGAATCTGTTCTTTATTCCCTTCTTGAACAGTATGCAGAGGTAAACAGGGAGAGAAGAACTTCAATGTCTCCTCCAAGGGGTACACCAGTGTCTTATGGGCAGGMAGAAATAGAAAATAACCACCTCAGGCAATGGACTGTAGCTGTGGGTTTTATCCTCCCCTAGTGCAGACTCAAACTGGGATTTTAGGAAATTGCAGAGGGGACAACCAGCTTTGCTTGCAAAAGGAGTATGTGACTGAGTGGGTTTGGTCAGAAGGTATTTTACCAGGAATACAAAGTAATTTCTCCCCTAATTTCTAATATACATGCTAAGGAGTTCAAACTTCTTTCCAGGCTGTACAGGGACCTGCTTCTTTTCTCTCTGTAAAAATGTGCAACGAAGWAATTTCAAGCTTTCCTGTTGAATTTTACGTGCTTTCAATTAGACCTTTTAAGGGGTGTAATAAAATGAGAGGCTGTCTTTTAAAGGGAGTATAACAGAGCTTAGGCAGTAATTAATCCTTCCTTTTACTTTTAAAAAATGAATGTGACAAAAGGCTGCACTTTTAATGACAGCTGAACAATGAGTAGGGAAGTGAGATGTCTCCAGGACCAGCACCAGCTTCSAGAATCTGACCTCCACCATCACAACCATGATATGATCAAGATTATTTACTAAAACCAAGGTCTTGATTTTGGCAACACAGAACTTCGTTTGACAAGCCTAAAACACTAAAACTGATGGTTTTGCATGCTAAATATGCACACTAGGCTAAAAATATTTTGGAAGATTTCAGCCAAGACAACCCATCTTAGCACCAATCATTTGAAAGCTACGCTATCAAAACATATTTCATCCTCAGGGTATCAGGTAGAGARTAAAAAAGCACATGGATCTACACAGTGAAGGCAAATCTACCTACTGACCCCKCCTGAGGGCATGACTGCTTCTCCACATAATGCAATTTTTATTTTCAGTTTGCTTAGTGGAAAATGGCTCTAAGAAAAATATAGGAACAAAAGTCAACATAAATTTTAATGTTCCTTAGTGTTTGTGCACTCAGCTTTGCAACCTTATTTCAGGAAATTAATGGAATTGTTCTTCGGTGTGATTATTTATTTGTAATAAGGTTGTGCAAGAGTTTATAAATTGTGATGTTAGTAAACAAGACTTACATTCCCTGGCTGGGGGAAAACAGGCTTTTATATTAACAGCTAGTGCTGCAACGTCTCGTTGTTTCTTCATGTTCATGAAGTCATTTTTCTTTACAGCCACTACAACAGCAAATGGTTCTGTCATTAAGCTCTTCACAGAAATTTACTGTGATTTCACTGAAACAGAAAAGAGACAATGCCTTGAGACTTCAAAGGATTTCTTAATGCACTTCACTAATTTCTGCTTTATTTGAAAACTGCTCTTCAATATAAACGCAGCTTCCCCCTGCCTGARATAATTCCTATTATTGCCACCTCTCTATCCCCAGCCTTAGAATGGGTCTGCTGGCTTGTCAGATTTAATCTCTAAAAAGCAGCAAAGTTATCAAAATCTGTCAAAAATATATGTGCATTAATATCTGATTTAGCCCATGAAGACAAGGAATGGAGTGTGAAGAGTGTGGCTGAACAGTCTAATGAAATTTTAATGGAGCTTCAGTTCTATTTATTGGATCTGTATTTGTAACAAAGTTCACTTCTTTCGTTATTTCAAAAATTGTCAGTGTTTAACAGAATTCTGACCATAATATCATACTACCCAGAGCAATTCAACTGCATAGGCCACGGCAATTTTGCCTCTCTCCAAGGGAAAAAAAAAAAAAAAARRAAAAAACCTGCCACATAATATGTGATGAGATGAAAAACACAAAATAGAATTGTATAAACTACTAATACTGGAATTTCATGTTCTGGGAAGACACTGGGCTGACCACAGTGAAGGAAAAATATTAGGTTAGTGTGGTCAATCCATTTTTCTTAGCATGACTTATTTGCAGTTGTATTTCTGTTACATAGAGAGTTTTCAGCCACGGCTCATTATTTTATCCCTGGATTTTTCTGCTTCAAGTAACTTCTTGTCTAAATTCATGAAGATCTCACAGGAAAGGTAACAGAAATTGGAAACAGAAGGCACAGAATATCAACAACTGATGATCAAAAGAGTCTAGATTAGGTTCTGCACCAGACCACAGGAGGAAAACATTCCTCTACCAAAAATCCAATGTGGTTTGGTGCCTTGAATAAGATAGACAAGATCAACAAGTGCCCCCACTGAATCACTAAAACTTGTTCTATGAATATGCTTTTTTAAAACTAGAGCCTAAATACTCACCTGCTTTGTTTCATGTTTTACAGCATCTTTACAATAAAGTAGTACCTCTGTGCTATACTCTCACAGATAAAGGGCAGAAAGAGTGATATTTTGTGATATTTYATGTCAGTACAGAATTAAACCCCTTTTTGTATTGACACAAATTTTTGAAATTGAAAATTTGGCTGWTGTATTTTTCTGAAAGCAGGCAAAAGAACAAAATCTGCAGATTTCCTGACATCTTGACACTTACGTCTACCTAGAAATACGAATATTGAAACACTACAATGCTTCTGGATCTAATCCTCATTTGGAGAACTTTTAAAAATGTTTCTAAATGTCTTTCCAAACTCTGTGATAGGAATTTGCACACAGAGTCACATCCTTTGTATTTCAGGTCCTTCTGCCATCTTCTRATCTTAGTTTCCCTTAGTGAAAAGGAAAAAATGATAATGAAAGATAATTTGGGTGCTTTGTTCTTGCAACTTCTGTCYGTACTCCACTTTCCTTTTATTTGATTTATTCTATCCTATAAAGGGAAAAAAATTAAAAGAAGAAAATAAACTCCAAAACCCACATAACCAACCAAAAATAAAGGATTGAAAGGATTGAAAGAACCGAGATTCTAAAGAATCTATTYCAAGTGAGCAGAAGTTCAAAGAAGAAATGTTGTGTTGTCAGATGGAAAGGAGAGGAAAGATTCAGATGACTCTTCACAGAAAGGGGTTGGATTAGAACAYTGTCATTGTAAGTAAAAAAATCCTCCTTACTGTAGTTCAATAATCAATGCCAAAAATAGCAATTAAATAGAGAATAATGGTAGTGGTTAAAGAAAGTTTAATGAAAAAAGTTTCATTTCCTCTTAGGCAGTCTCAGAAATAACAGATGAAAACGTGTGTGGAGCTTTCAGGAAATCCTGATATGTAAAACTGTCACATGAAAGACCAATAGGTTTGAGGGAAGCTGAGGTTTGCTCTGCTCTTGCTTTGCCTTCTTGACACAACTGGGTTGGGRAGGAAATAACCCAAGATTGGCCAATTCTAACCTACCCTCTCCCAAATCACCCTGTAGATTCATTAAAGCAACTCTGAGGGAGAGGGACTAAGTGACTTCTCTTCAACCTCAAAAACAAGATAATCCAAGCCTTTATAAAATGAGAGCTGCCTTTCCATGTCAGAACAATCAGAGTTCCATCCCTCCTACCTGAAATCAGAGGAGTTCAAGGAGATGCAATATTTTGGCAGGATTTGTGTATTCAGCACAGACATACGTCTGAAAAAACTTTTCCAAATCTGCTTTGGACATTCTCCAAAGGCAKCTCCAGCAGAGATCAAGGTCTGACAGAGCCCAGAGCTTGTGTCTCAGAGACAATTGTTACAAAWGGTCCAGGGACAAACAGCTAAGGAGTGTGCTCATGATCAGTGTCCTTTATTGCTTCCACCAAGCCAGCAGCCTTAGTCTTTGGGCAGACAGCCCTCATTCCTAGACAACACCAAAACTGGACAAAAAAATGAGTGGGATTCTTTCTTGGCTAAGGACAAGTGCTGATAGGGTGTCAGTAATTTGGATGACAAGGAAAACRTTTCTTCAGCACTACCTGTCTTTCAGGCAGTATTTGGTCTCAGGATACCAGCAGCCTACTTGTTTCTCCTTGCTAGGGATTCTGCAAAGCAGGAGGGGACAAGAGTCCTCTCAGTAAAGGCTTTTAGGTGACCACAGAGTGCTAAACACAAGACATTGGGAGGGTACACAGCCAGGACAGGTGACCACAACTGACCCAAGAGACATCMCAAACCACAGGGCCTCATGCTCAGCATATAAAGCCAGGGCAATAAGAAGGAAAATGGCACATTAAGAGTGAAAGCTGAACACCTGCCTGCCCATTAGGGAATGAATTCCGTGCTTTGCTTTGCTTCTGTGCATGACTTTTGCTTTATCTATTAAACTGTATTCATCTCAACCCATGAGTTTTCTCACTTTTCTGATTCTCTCCTCCATCCCACTGTGGGAGAGGGAYTGRGTGGCTGCGTGGGGCTTTACTTGCCAGCTGAGGTTAGACCACGACACCCCTATAGATACTATTTTATTATGGTGATATGTTTTAATAGTCCAGACAACAGAAGCAAGCAAAGCTATCTTGGTGCTATAAATTGTACAGATTAGCTGTAATGTTATATTTAGTATCGCACAAAATAGATGTGCTGGCTGCTTCACTCAGACAAGGAACATTTTCTCTTTCTGTTTAGTGGGCAACAAATCATCAGCCTAGAACTGTGCTTTGTGTTCTAAAAACCCTAATTTAATTTCTTTTTTCTTTTAACTTTCTCGCTTTTTGTGGACTCCTTGTTGCAGACATCACACATACTCTTGTGATGAGTTAACAATGATTAAGGACCAAATTCCCACCCAGCTTCTCAGGTAGAAGCTAATCATCAGGATTAGGGAGAAAATAGGATGAGAAAGCTCATGAGTAGAGATAAACAKAGGTGCATCACTTTACTTACAGTCATTGCCAAAACAGGCTCAACTTTGAGAAAACTATCAGCATTTGAGTGCTCTGCCCAGGGAAGTGGCTCAGTCATTGTCCCTGGTGGCATTTAAAGATGTGCGAATGTGACACTCGTGAACATGGTTTTGTGATGGCCCTGTTAGGTTAACCTTGGACATAAACAATCTTAAAGTTCTTTTCCAACCAAAAGGATTCTGTGACTCTAATTTGTTGCAAACTAAACTAGATCTGGGTAGTGAGAAAAAAAAAAAAGCACTACCTTTTCTCTCCCAAGTGTAACTTCACTCTCTTATTCCCTGCCTGATAGTAAATGATATGTATTCAATAACTTCATTGAGTCTTTCAAATCATAGAATCGTGGGATGGTTTGGTTTGGAGTGGACCTTAAGGAGCACCTAGTTCCAACCCCCTGCCATGGCCAGGGACATTTTTCACTAGGCCAGCTCACTCAGAGCCCCATCCAGCCTGGTCCTGAACACTTGCAGGGATGCTCCATGGGGATGTAAGGGATGTGAAAACTTCACCTGGGATCCTATGGAAGTGCCTGAGGCATGAACAGCCATGTTCAGGCAGCAGGGAGCTGCAGGGATCCCTGAGGTGGGGAGTCCATGTACTGCCCCATGTTGTTACACCCCTCTCCAGTCCTTCTGGAAAAGCTGGGAACACACCCTCTCCCTCCAAACCTTTCCAGGAGTGCATGCTGCAGCTGCCCAGGGGTATGCAAGGAAGAGCTGGAGCTGGCACAGGGAGGATGTCCTAAGGTGACTTTATGATGCTTGTATCCCCARTCATCTGTTCTGTTTGTGTTGGATATTCTGTTCTGCATCTTTGAGACTGGTTCTGAGAGTGAAGAGGGGAAAGAAGAAATGCAGAGTTTGTTTGGAGAAACTGCACTCACTCCTTCACATTCTGCTTCTGGAGTGTGCTCGTCTGAGGCACAGACAGCAGGACAGAGATCTCCTGTGCTTTTAGTTAGTTTAGCCAGCTGGGGCAGAGATCCCAGAGATCCCTGGACTGTTGTTTTTTTTCTTTTTACTGGAATTGTTTAAACCTGTCCTGGACTGAAAAACCCAGGAGAGCACCAGGAGCTCACACCTGCGGCCCACCAGGGCCTGGACCTCCGGAGGGACTGAAGAGAGACTGAGCGAGCTGAGCTACCCATGGCAGGGACTTTCTGAATTTGCCATCTCACTTCAGAACAGCAAAAGGTTTTATTGTTTCATA
>QVAJ01000076.1:1194592-1214574 GCA_003546035.1 Mixornis gularis
TTTTTCTTTGTTTCGATTTTTTAGTTTGGACTGGTTTGCTTAGGTTTCTTGGGGGTTGGAAGGTTTCCAGTATTTTTTTTGTTTGTTTGTTTTGGGTTATTTCAATTTTGTTTTGTTTTTTGGGGTTTTTTGTTGTTTGTTTTTTTTTTGTTGGTGGTGGTGGTGTTTGTTTCTTGGGGTTTTTTTTAATTAGTTGGCACAGTTGCTGCCACTGACCAATTCRGAAGCAGCCTCTGTTGTAAAAGTGGAGAGCTGCTATCCCTGTTCTTCTTCAATCATGCCTTAAATTATAATTTCAGATTTATTTGTGGAACCCTACAAATTGTTGGATGTCACAAGGGCTAACCTGTGCGTTCCTGCCTGATTTAGGATCTTTGGTATTCCACAAAATGGGRAAAAAAAATACTGTAATTTTGGTTATGAGGTCTGACTTGGGCATTTGTGATGTGGTGCTGCTTTGGGTGATTTGATTTTCCAGTCCAACATGGTAATTTGGGATTAAAACTGAATTAGTGCCGGGTTTTTAAAACTGGGAAAAATCATTGCTAGACTGTTAAATTTAACATCCTGAAGCCTTATGCTTCAAACTGTCTTATTGRTTAGCCTACATTACTTTATTATTTTTTCCTACAAATCCTTTTATACCTTATTAAGTGAATTATCTTCCAGGTGGGAAACGAAAATGTTTGAGATGTAATAAAGCTCCAGGTTGTCATTCTGATCAGTGCAAAATTAATTTATAATGTACACTGGATAGAAAAGGCTCAAAGAGGTTTATGCTAACCTGGTTTACTTCCACATRCTGAAATTACGAGAATAGGAAGGAAAGCATGAATTCCCTAGAATGAACTGAAGTTATTAGAAGTATGAGAGTTTGAATGTAGGTTTTCATTTTGAAAGTGAACTTTCTTTGTTGTTGTTAAATAGTTCTTAATAATCCTTCTTCTTGCAAAATGCTTCTTATCCCAGTGAGGGTCAGTTAAAAAAGAATAGATGGTGCAAAGATGAACTACAGCATTGCAGCAGTGTTTGTCCACCCTATCTGGAACTCGAGTGCTTGAGGTTCAGCCTCAGCTCTTAAAAAGGTAAGAGAAGAGCAAATATTATACCAATAGAACAGCAAAATATTTGAAGAATTTATCTGATGCACTGCACAGTGAGTAGAAAAGTTTGATACTGCATTCAGTGTCTGAAGTGTCACTTTCACAACCATAAATACGAAATAAAAATCTAAGAATGTTGAGATGCAARGGTTTACTCTTCCTGGCATTCAGTGTAAGCAGTTGGCATTCCTTCTTGTCATCAGTCATCCTTTTGGTGGGCTAAGCATGCCTAACAAATTAGTTGCTCGTTGCTTATTTGGCTGCTGTTTTGCTGCTGTGTCAGAYTCTATTTGGCTGTTAAAGCTGCAGCCTTTTTCCAGGTACTGTGTCTTTCTCTCTGGATGGTGCTATTAATAGAATGTTCCTTTTGTTTTTTGCAGTTCTCATAATTGCCTTAAGCTCACAGCCTGAGTTAATTCACCTTGTTTGGGTTTTATGTCRTCTAGCTGAAGCATCTTGCATATGGAATTTGTGTTTCAGAAAAGCACAGACCAAGTTATTGCTATCTAGAGAAGACCAGCATCTTAATCTCTTAAAATCTGATATGWAGTGAGGTATAGACCATGCACTCAGAAGTGTGAAATCTAAAGAGATAAGATGGGACATGAACACTCAGAGCAGAACTGATGGGGGTGACAATAGAACAAAAATAGTACAATTACTGACCTTTGTGTGAGAGGAGAAAGTGAATGAAAGCTGCCTCTGAGAACTGTGTAAAAAATAAATTTAAAAAACAGGGACGACTATATATGATGGATACTTGAATGTATTTGCATGGACATGGCAGTAGTGAGATGTTCTAATACAGTTTTCTTGGTGGATATTTAGCACCAAGAATTCCTAAATCGTGTTTTAGTCATGAAATGACAAATGCACCAAGGAATAGGCTTTTGCTGATGTAGGTATMAGCAAAGGGTTTAGTTTTCTCACATTCTGTGAATGCAGAAAGTTTTACAATGCTGTGACAGATTTTAGTGCTTGAAAGCTTGTATGCATTCCCATTAGAAGTAATCTGCCAGCATGAAGTCTTTATGAGAGTCTTTTTTCCAGAGGGGAAAATGGAAATTATTTGAGATTGATCGAAACATTACGGTAGGGGGCAGGTAGAAGTGACTCTTAAGTATCTCTTTTTATACTATAATCCTCACACTCAGAAACAAATTCAAAACAAAAATTGAAATATTTCACTTTTTGAAGTTTGAAATGGTTCACTCTAATGTGTTTAAATGTCACCTGGTTGTATTTTAAAAGAAATTTTTGCTGAAATTAGCACTGATTTGGAAAGACCGTGTTTATTAGTAGAGCTTTGTAACAAAAAGTGAGTCACTCATGTCTTTTTTTTTTTCCTCCAAGCCAGCTTTACCTGAAAATTTCTTGATGTTGGATCAGGTGCACAGATCCTTTTTTAGAGAGCTGACAGAATAAATGTAAACTGTGAGAACACCTGACTGCTGCATTTCAGCTGCAATGTGGTAGAAGATTTTTGAGWGAAACAGARCAAGGCAGGACAACCRACAGAACCTGAATTCAAGACAATGTAAAAGACATGGGCACAGTGAAATTATTTATAAGTCTGTTACCAGAATATTTACAGCTGCTGATGTGTGACCCTTGCTCATAGATACTGTCTGCAGAAGTGAGTTGAGTTTTGGTGAGGTTTTTTTGTTTGTTTTGTTCTGGGATTTTTTTTTTCAACAGAGGGATGAGAATAGAAAGAAAACCCATCCAGCCTGCATGACTGTATAGCCTTGAATTTCCCTTTAAAAACAAACCAGAACAACTCCCTAAACCAACTTGAAGTGACTTCTGACTTTCCTTTTATTAAAGAAAACCCCAGCTGTGACCATGTACGATTTGTAGACTTTTTAAAATCGCAGCTMAGGCTTTATGAAATGGATTTGCATTTGTAAATACCATTATTAAGAATTTAAGCAGCTCAGACAATAATTATTTTAAGTATTAAAGATGCCCTCGTGTTAAAACAAATTGTCTATACCTGACTTGTATTTACTTGTCTTTGAAGTGAGATTTACAATGTGTGTAAATCCTTATTCACTTGAGTGAGAAATTCCTGTGTATCTAAAAGGAGCTTCATAACAGCACAGGAAATGAGTAGAAGAGGAGACAGAGCAATATAGTTTTTTCAGTGAGAGGCAGAAGACAGTGTTAATTATGGAAAACACAAACATCAAATTGTACAACATACACATGTCTCTAAAAACCTCCAACAAACAAAAAAAMCCCAAAAAGACTCAGGTGTTTCCCAGAGGTAGAAATTTAAGTAATCTAGTTGTTGTAGCTGACTGATACTCCTCTTTCAGAGTAGAAAATATTAATTGTTTTGCCCATCTCTTGAATACTTGTTAAATAGCTAGAGGAAGGTGGCAGAGTAGCGTGTTAGAGAACACATTGATTGGSAAGAACTTCCACAGTTTTTGTTAAAACTGGATCACAGTGCAGCCAAGAGTGCAAGGTTCTTGGTGTCATAGAAGTACCAGAAAGCAGGAAAATTATTCTGTGGCATAGGAGTTAAAGTTTSCATTTGTGAGGGTGACAGTTTTCTCCCTGGCATCTGTTCAGTGTCATCTCAAGGCTGTCTAAGAACTGTTAAATGCTCTGGGGGAGGAACAGATGAGGTTTGAAACCTGTAACATTTTCTTCTGGGGGGAAGTGTATGGACCAAAGAGAAGTGCAGAACTGCTGAGGTTGGTAGAAGCCTCTTGAGGTTGTGTGGTTCCACCCTCCTGCTCAGGGCCAAGAGAAGCTGAACTTTGAGTATCTCAAAGGATAAACACTCCACAAAGTCTCTGGGCAAACATGTTCCAGTCATTCTCAGTACAAAGTGTGTGTGGCATTTTTCTCACATTTGAACTTTCAGCCAGGTCTTCCAGTGACACATGGGGAAACTGTATTCTGCATTGACATTAAAAGCCAAAAATTTTCCTTGTGACATACTCAGAAATGTCTCTTCTTCCCTCTTGTACACCATGGTATATTCAGGGAGGAGCCAACTGTACTGTGGATGTATCAGAGAGATTGTCTATTTGTCACAGTGCACAAGGCAACTGAGCAATTAGTCAAGATAGGAGTCAGGCATTTCTCATTACTAAATTAACCAATTGTTGCAGCTGGGCTGAACTTTTCAGCCAAAAAATGCTAAGCAGAAAGCTGCAAATCCAAATTGATGAAGAAATAACACAACTTTCCATGTCAGCATTGACAAGTACTTTCCATTAGAAAATGTGACCTTAAGAAAATCTGAGATAAATTGAAGTATTTAATTAATCTCATCTTGACTGCAAGCTTTTCATCTTTATTAATTGAACTTTTTAATGATACAAAACCTCCCTCTTGGTTGTCAGACTTTTCCAGTAAATTCTGGTACAAGAGAAGAATAATTTTTGCAGCTACTTGAACTTTTCTTTGCTTCCATTGTAAAATATGTATCTCATTTGCCTTAAAATCCTATTATAATACTGATCATTTTGATGAATCACTTGATATTTTGCACAAATTGGTCACCATTTGATATTTTGGACAAATTGGTCACTGTCRTTGGACAAACTGGTGCCACCACCACCAGTTCTGTGGCAATGTCCATTAATCTCCAGTCCACAAGGGATGGAAAGGTCTGTAATGACTTCTCGGGGGGAAAAAAAGAGCATTTAACAGTATGTTGCTAACTAATAAATAATAATTTAGATAGTAGAGATACTGAAATTTCTGTGCAAAATTTATTTTGTTTATTTATATTTTTGTAGGTACTTGCTGAGACAGCAGCCAGAACTAAGGATCGGGAAGTTGAGGTGCTCAGCAGTGACTACAGAGAGTAAACCAAGCTGTCAAAACCAGTGATTGTTTGTTTGTGAATAAAACAAAAACCTAGGAGTGGAGCTGGGCTTTGGAAGGTAAGTTAATTAAATGCTGCTAAAGGGAGACTAAAGCTCTTTTGTTTCTAGATTTGTATCCTTTCTTCCTCAAATGACTGTGGTCATTAGGAATAAATATCTGGTGTTTACTCTGGACACCAAGGTTATGTAATGGGTCTTAGTTGAAGTGCCTTATAATAAACCAAGCTTTGGTGCACAGAAAAGAAAAATACAGGGCTCTGATTCTCGACTTGTGTTATGCAGAGTCACTGTATTTCGCAGGAGAAGCCCAGAAACATAAATGTGACATGAATTTTGTGCCTGACTAGTTGATTAAAAGGATGCTTTAGTAGCTGCTGCACACTTTATGCATTCTTATTATCCTGCAATTGCACGACGAGATCTGTATCTAAATCCAATCTCTTTCCAACATCAGCAGCAAGTTTAGTATCATGGGAAAATTGTTAGAGACAGTTTAGCTACTGGGGATAGACCAAGTGCTGTTAGTGCTGGCAGTGCTGTGTTGTTCACTGTGGTCTGACACTGTCCCACAGCTTTTCTGCAGCAAAAASAGGAAGGAAGCCCTATGGCTCTATTGGATGTCAGGGGTCACTTAACAGCAGATTGTAAGCAGGGGATGCTTTTGTGGCCAGTGCTGAGTTGTCTGGTTTTGCATCTARGCTGTCACCGTCTCCTGAAGTAGCTTTTAAAAGCCATTTCTTGGTTGCAACTGAAGCACAACTTCAAATGTTCTTGCACTGTATTGGGAGTCTATGTCTGGAGGGTGCAGCTGGTGAATTTCTGTATAATAACTACAGCCCTTATCCTTCATATTTCAATGGAATCCCCCCCACTCTGCAATGAAACAAGAACATTTAAATGGCCAGGAAATTTCCCTGGAAAAGTGTCTACCTGATAATGCAGCTGGAGCACAAGGACCCCATTGTGGTTTAAGCCAGCAGGCAGCTAAGCACAGCACAGCTGCTCACTCACTCCCCTACTGTGGGATGACAATGGGAGAAAGGTGAAACTGTGTGTTGTGATAAAGACAATTTAATAGGACAGAAAGGAAAGGGAAAATAGTGAAAAAAGATCATAGAAAACAAATGATAGGACCACAGAACTAGTGATAGGACAAGGGGTAATGGCTTTAAGTGGAAAAAGGTAGGTTTAGGCTAGATCTTAGGAAGAAATTCTTCCCTGTTGAGCTGCCCCGTCCCTGGAAGTGTTCAAGTGTTCAGGGCCAGGCTGGACAGGGCTCTGAGCAACCTGGTGTAGTGAAGAGTATCCCTGCACGTGGCAGAGGGTTGGAACTTGATGATCTTTGAGGTCCCTTCCAACCCAAACCATCCTGGGATGCACAAGGCACTGTCCCCACACCCACTGACCGATGCCTGGCCACACCCAGCCAGCTTTACACATCTCCTCTATCACCTGTCCATGTAGTTCAATCCTGTTTTGGCTGTTTGTGGATTAGCCAGAAACTGCAAGTACCAGAATTCCTGAACAAATGGAATTTATTTGTTTACCCTGTTTTGGCTACCTTAGTTTCCTGATAAATTTTTGTGACTCAGACCTCACCCTTTCTTTGGCTCCTGGCYCACTGGCAAAATACTGCACTTCACTGTAGGTTTAAAATAAATATTACAATCCCTATTATTAAGTGGAACTTTCACCACACAAAGTATTTCTCTCATAAGGGTTGTATTTTCTCTCACAGGTATTTTTTTAGCAACCTGTACCTGATCTTCTTTTTCTGTCTGCAGGCATACCCTTCTTAGGGTCTCCTGTTCATCAACCCCTGATATCYGATAGAGCCATAGCCATTCCACTCTATCAAAAAGTGCCATTTGATAATAAAATCAGCAAGTCTCCTATGAGATGCCTGTCCCTGATATGCAGCCCTTGAGACAGCWGAATATAAGCTGCTTTCACAAGGAAGCAGAAGAAAACCTTTGAAAKATGCTGTAAATGACATGTTCACAGAGGGGGCTTCTGCTAAATCACCATTAAAATTAGCTTAAGCCCCAAAGCATGTAATTTTAATCTTCTCGAGGTCCTGCCATCCCTTTTTAATATTTATAAATGGGTAACAGGAATACTCAATCATTTTTTAATCTAGTTAAACCTAACAATATCTTGTGGTAAAGAGTTCCACAACCGAGACTCTGTTGCAAACTATTTGCTTTTAATAAATTCCAAAATTGCCCATATGAGACCTTTTTTTGTTTGCAAAGGTTTTGGCTTAAAGATGAACTTGGAACAAAGTGTGATGTGAGAAAAAAATGAGCAAGTTGAGTTCTGGATCGAGATCTGGAACACAGTGGCTACCCTTCTTTGCATCAGCATTTGGTCTTTTTGAATGCTTATTTCAGCTCACATTTTCAGCCTCTCTTAGCTCATTCATCACCAAGAAAAGTCTTTCAAGGGCCAAAATAAAGACGTGTGTGGGAAATGATAGAAGGGAGCTTATGTATGGGCAAGAGTGGAGAGGGGTTAAAAGCTATCCACCCACTTCCAGCTATGAAGAGGAAAGGTTAAATAGAAGAATATATCTTCCTTTGTCTGTTTATAGCTGTCTTGTTCCTCAGGGTGCTGTTACCTTGCAATGCTATCACCTCTGTGCTACAGAAGGAATAGGTAACTGCAGCTAATGTGCTAAATACAGACAAAGTGCGTGAAAGAAGCTGCATTTTCAATAGTGTCAAGAGACTTTGGGAAAAAAAAACTACTTTATTTCATTAAGTCTTGTGTAGGGCTGCAGAAAGGAGGCAGGGCAGTAGAGGCAGTGCATCCTTTTATTGTGGAAGTGTTGAATGTAATTCTGCAGAGGAAGAGCAGAGTGAACAAAGACCACTAAGGCAGTGATGGCAGTGGGTGCCCTTTTCCTTACACCACAGTTATGCCTGATTCAGGGTTAAAGTTACATTAATGCCAAATATGCTTTAAAGATTTATAGAATATAAAGAACACAATTAGAAGCCGCGGTGGTTGCATTGCTGTGAAAATTAGTTCTGTCTTCAGATAGTATTTCAGGGGGGACATTTCTGAGGATGTACATGGGTGTGATAGCTCTCCTTGCTGCCTTGTGGCATGCTTGTACTTTAATGCACATATTTAATTTTTAAAGGTAAAACTAAGCCTCTGCCTGTAGTTCTGTGTATCCATTCTCAGAGGTCACTTTGTGATGGACTCTTCAGATAACTTTTCATGTCCCATAGATTATGTTCTCTGAATAGGGAGTTAATTGAGCTGGCTTGCTTGAGTTCCTGACCAAGATGTTCCAACGTGTGGAGGTCTGGAGGAAGGATTTCACTGAGGGATGGGTTTGCGTGTATAGGTAGATCTATAAAATATGCATATATGTGTAAGAATAGTGTAAATTCCTTAGGTATCCCACAATGCCATCCCCACTGGAAATGAAGTCATGACATAGTTACTGGAAAGTTGCATAAATTCAAACGTACAACAGAAACAGACTTTATATGTCACATATACGAGAGGATGATAGAAACTTTCAGCTTCAGAAGTGACAGTTGTGGGCGTAAATCATGACTTTTCAGCTTAGGTTTTCTTTTGCCTAAGTTTGCATATTATGATACCACTTGTATCTAAATGTCTTAACAATTCAAGCAACATAATTAATTGACTTTGTGCAGCTGTTGTCTTCTCTTTCCTTATGGAACAACATGCTGGAAATGGAATGCCATGATACAGGTTCAAATAAGCAGGTTTAATGATAGGCACTTGTACCTGGAGAAAAGGGTGGTGAGAACTCAGTGATTATTGGATGTCTACAGGACATTTTGGGTTTACATGGGATGTTCTGGTTGATTTGAGTCAACCTGGGAGCACTAGCAGAAAATTGTAAGGTCCCTTATCCTTGCAGGGTAGGTGGAACAGTGATTGCAGCTGACAAATAAAAAAAATCTGTCAATCAAAATGGTTAAAACATCAGTGATTCCCCTCAAGTTGCGCAAAATAGAAGAAGAGAGCTAAAGCTATGCAAACTACCACCACTTACACAGAAATTGCCAATTATCAGAGGATGTCCCAGTGTGCATTTTGAACAAGTGTCATCAACAACCAGGCACAAAGACTTCCAGCCCTTCACGCCTGGTGCCATTTCCCGAAGGAAATTTCCCAAAGCCATTTCCCAGGAAAGGGTCCTGTGTCTAATTCCCTGCAACCTCACTTTTGTTCAGTGTTCAAGGGTTTTTGCAAATCTTTCGTTGATCCCTCTGTACTGATTTGATTTGTTTCATCTTTCCAAGGGCTACCCTTTCATTTTGCTTCTGCCTTTATTTGGCAAATTATACACATTCTTACCATATTAATCCTGTCACTGATTAACTCTTTTTCTCAAATACCATTCAAGCATACTGTAGTATGGTATAATGCTGTCATATCTGTATTTTCCTGGACCATTCATCCTATTTTATTTTCTTTTAAATAGCCAAACTACTTCATTATATGATGAGAGAGTTTTGCATTTTTCTGCATTTTGCATAGTCAAGGGATATAAAACCATAAGAAAAATAATGTGGTTTGCTATAATCCTGTGTTTTCCCCACTTTACAGTTATTTCTGTAAATAAACAGTGAAATAATAGTAGTCCTGTTCCCATGAAAGAATCCAGTTTAGGAAAGACYGAAGTAGCACAGAAATAGTTATTCTTCAGACCTTTCATAACTTAAGTTTACTTAACTCTAGCATAAGCAGAATACGTGATTGTGATGGGTAAATTGAAAAGTAGGTAAATAGATTGCACTATGAGAGGGGTGGAAGCAATTTTCAATTAGTACCCCTGAGTTCTGGRACTTACTTACTTGATTATATTCTATTGCTGGTTTTGGCACAAACTGTTTTTTAACCACTATAAAGTGTAAAGGCCTCTGCCATTATCCAGGTGTTTTCCAAACTCAGGGTTTATATTGAAATTTGCTCATTGATTTCCAGGCTCAAATCTAAATACTCTCTGGGYTATTTTCAATGTATCTTTGAATTTTAATGTTGATTAATAGAACCTATTTTAAGGTTTACAGCAGATTTCATATCTGGCCTGTTCTCAGTTTCAGRTTTTTAAAGGATGACCTTAACCCACAGGAGCTGAATGAAGAGAACCTGTGCATATATGTATATATGTATATATTTTGTATTCCCTATTCCTACTTGTGTCACAACAAGAAAATCTGTGATGGATCCAGTTTTTGAATCCTGTTTCCAAAATGTAATACTTGGGATTAGATGGATTGGTTCCTGTTCACCATCTCTCCACTCCTCCRACCACAGTTTGGAGACCTAGAGAACAGCATTTGAAGTTAACTTTGTCTTGCTATCTTGCTGTCAGCCAGGTAACAAAAACCCTTCAGAGAGAGAATAAAAGAACCTCTTTTTCCCTTCAGTGTAGGAGGGGGGACGTGTGGGCTTCTAAAGGGAGACAGTTGTTGCACAGGAGTGTGGAAGAATTTCCCTGTGGTACAGGATGTCTCTTTTCCCCTCAAACTATCAATTGCTTTGTTTGCTTGCCCTGAATGCCAAAAGAGGGGACACAAAACTGGTGCAGAACTGCACAGGTTTTAGCACAAGACACTCTAAACTAAGTAAATAGCAATCTTGAGCATTTGCTTGCTGCCTCTGCCAGAAAAACCCATCACCCACATCTAATTARTGACATTGACATTGGTTCTGCAGCAACGCCTAAAAACGTCCAGTTGACTACTGAAAGATCTAAGACTGGAATATTTGAGAAATATTTTTTATTGAAGCAAATAACATCTCTAAGTCTATTCTTGAATCTTTCCATTTTAATTGTACTTTCTTCTGTGTAGCACTGACTCTGTGTGACTTTAGATATCTTTTCTGCAGCCTTTCATGGCATATGCCTCCAATATAGTTGGCATGAAGAGGTTTTTTAAAAGCTGATTTTAATTTACTGATGCTGCATTGCCCAGATCAATATTACTGCGTTTGGAAAGTCTATCCTGCCATTAGATTTACCAACCAGAAAATGGAGACCACTAAAAGGCTTGACTTCAATTCAGATTTCTAATAAATCTTCTACAAATGTGGGTTATGAGGCAGCRCTTTTTTTGTTCCTTTGAAATACTAAGGAGATTCTCCAGTATTTCACAGGGACTGCTGTATCACTGTTACACATGATCCTTCAGCGTAGGATTAAGTAATTATGTGTGTCTTGCAGTGATTTAAAGCTAATGCATTCCACTTTACTCATGAAAAGAGATGCAAGAGGTGTAATGGAACTGCCCAGGACTGAAGCAATCAGAACTTAGCCTATAACATCGATTTGTAAAGTTTGTTTTCTTCTCTTTGTATACTTAATTTTCTGGATACCATTAGCCAGTAAATGTGTTAAGAAAATGGCCGTCCTCTATTTATATGGTTTAATTTATCATTTTGGTCACAGAGGGTACATTCCCTGGTTGATACTCAGTATTAATGGTTGAATTAAAACAAGTAGTTGCCAAAACCCACATCTGAGAACTGTCTCTGATTTTCCTTTCCATTAATCCAGGATAACTACTTGTACTTTCTTTCTTCACCTGCATTCTCAGGGCAYGTTCCCCTTTGGCTTGTCCTCTTTTTGTTGATTTCCTTTGGCTGTAAAATCACTCACCTTCATTCAGTGAAGGAGGRGGACTGAGAGGAGAAAGTTAAGGAAGTTTGGTGCTTGTGTTACCATAGTGGTAACTCTGATCACTCTTCACTCYGCAGATTTGTAGATGATGAACAAGCAGATTGTGCTGCTGTATAACAAAGTGATGGAGTCCTATTTCTCCCCCTAAAAATACATTTTTGTTTTGACGTTACCCTATTGAACAAATGCTTTAGAGTTACACTAAACCTTTTCATTACATTTTTATATATTCATCTCGAAACAAGCAGAAATTGGTCTTTGTGCTGGTAGCTAACAATTTGCTGTGCTTAATGTACTCGTATTTGCAAAGAATACCTGCAGTTCTCTTCTTTCCTTTTATTGCCTTCTAAATGTATTGGGGTGAGTTTTTTGGTGGAGAAGGGAGACGATATTAATGATCAATTTCTAAGCATCAAAGCRTGGTTGTGAATTGCTAAATTCTAATGCATATTCCCCATCTGCAGAACTGAAAGGAATCAGCAAGATATAAAAAGCAAATCTTTGTTGCATTGAAATCCAGTGACCATCCATCTGATACTGGTACTGCCTTTGAATTTATATCCTGGATTTTCCCAATAGATCTGTAAATGTCTATATATATTCTGCAAACAGAAATGCATAGCTCTAAGGTTAAAGGAATGTAATTTTTAATTATGCCCTTTAGAGTGCATTTATCATTTCTTTCCAAGARTTATTGGACTCCAGACATTCATGTGCCATATGGATGTATATTCCCTTCATTATGAAAATTCCAATATAAATACCACCATCTTCTTTTCTTTGGATCATTTGGTCTGAAAGTTTTAGATCTCCTGTCCAATATTAAGTTGCATATCAGTAAAATGGCTTGAAAATTATCTCACTGCTTGAATGGGGTAATTCTGCTTTCCATTTGACTTGAATGGGTATGTCTTTTAATTTTTATTAAATTTATTAATTATTCCATTGACATAGCAATGGAATGATAGTCTCATTAAAGTGATTAATCATTCATTTTTGGTTGGTTTGGGGTGGGGATTTTTGTTTGTTTGCTTGCTTTTGTTTTGTTGTTTTTTTATTCACCTGGAATTCCAAGTTAAAATAGTTCAGCAACAACAAACTTCATCTGGCTCAGAAAAAATGCTGCTGGGGCCTTGAGAGGTTTCTTTCTTTGCAGTCAGTGTTTTGCTCCATGTCACAGCAATTCATCAGCTGCACTGACTGATGGAAAGGATAAATTACAGGTTCTTTATCACTGCCTTTGGCAGATGCACTTACAGAACTTTCATTTCTGTCTAGAAAAGGTTCTGGGRAAAAGTGTTGTTCATGTTAAATACTTGGTTTTGAATAGGAAGATGCTCCATGTAGCAGCAAGACTGATTTTGACTTCTTGGTTTCTGGTTCTTAGGATGGGTATTCAAAACAAGCTTCTGCTATGGGCTCCTCTTGGTTTATGCCACAGCTCTGCATTTAAATGGCTTTATAGGATGTGATCAGAACTTGAGTGCTGGAACACATCTCGTGGAGTGATAATTGAGTAGAGAATTTATCAGTTTCCCTGTTGGTTATTTAGCTTCCCTCTGTGGTCAGTAAATCTTACTGAGATATGTGTGCACAGTGAGTCTTTAGCTCATTTCAAAATTATGTCAGTTATGCAGCCAAGTCCTGAAAGGTCTGGGGCCACCCAGACTGAAAAATAAATGTAGCCAGGTGAGCCAAACGAGTKCTGAGGTCCTCTTGCTCCTGGTGTTCCTCTCGAGAACAGCTGTCTTCCTCAACAAATTATCTTGCATCAGCTGATTTGTGGTACCTGATGTTYGCATATTCTTGCCTGCTGTTTATAATTCAGGACTTTCCACTCARTCTTCTTTGGAGTGCTACAACACTGAGTACTGACCTTGGTGTACATTTGATTGGTACAAGAAGCTTAGGGAGCTGCTCTGTCAGATACAAATTCTACCTGAACACTAGAAAAAGTGATTAAACACCAAACTCGCCTTTGCCTGTGGATGATCTATGTGTTTCATACTTGACACTCTTTTTAATTTGGTCCTGATTAATTAGGGGTTTTGTCCTTATTATTTACTTGTTTCTGAAAGTGGTGTGGGTTTTTCGTGTCTGGTGGAGAATGAGGACATAACATTCATTTAACTTCACTGTAAAGTTCTAATTACAGGAATAACTTGATCTTTTTTAATCCATACCATTTCTCCCCTTTGAATGGTGTTGTGAGTTGTTTAAATGTGCATGTTATTGATCCACCAATAAAGGGTTGTTGTTTTGTCCAGTAAAGAGAATCTGACAGCAGAAATTGTAGAGTTTTAGTGTAAGCAAAGGCTTCTCACTTTTGCTTTTTAAATCTTAAAACTCACCTATGGTCAGGATGATAAGCACTCATTCCTAGGCTGGACAGCAAGTGCTAGTTTTATTTTATTTACTTCTCACTCCCTAGTGGCTTCTACCTATTTTTCTTTTTCTTCAACTTTTACAAGTTATCAAGATCCCCATCCTAAGTCCTTGCAGRAAGGGCACACTGATGGAGAATTTGATAAATTACTTCTTGTAATATGATTTAACTTTCCGAGTATTCTTCATTCCTCCAGTGTTTTTCCCCTCACTTGCTCCATATGTTCACTTTCTGTCATCACCAGCTGTAAGAAATGTTTTTGGCTCTTGACTCCAAGATATGTCCAGTTACATTCACTGTCTTCTAGGCTGACCACTTTTTAAAATACAGCCTTGATTTTTACTTTTCCTTTGTCAGTCATGCTGTTCACTTACCCGTGTGATTTGGTAGTTGAATCTTACACTGTTTACTGTTTCTGAAATAAATTCTGCATATAGAGGAGTATTTTTCTCTGGGAAAATTATAAGGAAATAGAATAATGGCACACAATAGAAAGAAGCTGCCCGTGAGAATGAGCAAAAAGGGACTGGAAAATATGAGGAAGAAATAAAACTAAGGTATTTGAAAAGTGATGGACTAAAAAGAGGTTGTAAGGAAAAGAAAAATTGGTTTTAATATTTAGATGTTCATGGAATAAAAGCCAACTCTCCAGTGGAACTTTTTGATTTCTGAAGGCTTACAGCAGTTACTTGGTGTTCCACCTCRGTTTTGTCATTATTGGGTTCTTAGTCAATCTTAAAACCAAACATGTCTATGTTTATTTCTTTTTCTCCCCCGATACTCTGTAAATCCTCCCTTGAAGTGATTATGAGACAATGTTTGGCATTGTTTTGGTTTGGGATTTTTTTGTGGGATTTTTTTGTTTGTTTGTTTTGTTTTGTTTTGTTTTGGGGTCTTTTTGGCAAATTAAAAGAAGTTAAATGTTTTGTCATAGTACTGCCACGGGTGAGTGATTAGGCACTGACTCTTCAGCCTCTTTTGCCTAAGGTTAATTTATGGGGATTTTCCAAATCCCAACCTAAAGATTCTTGGCTCTCTTACTGCTATCTAGTTCCCATCAGTTCAAATGCTGTTAGCTTGTGTATGCTCTGGTTGTGAGCACAATTCTAAGCAAGAAAATTTGGAGTAATTGTATGATTCAAGTATTASACATCTGTTTTTATACATGCTGTCCAGCTGATTTGGTTCACACAAACAAGACATAAAAAACATACTAGATCTTTGGAAATGAAAGAAATTTGGAAATCACTSTCTCTTCAGAGTGGAGAGGAAGTGTTCTCTACTCATCAGCTATTCTGTACTTGCTGCCACATATTTGGCTATGGACACTGGTCTTTAGGTGTTTATGCATCTACATAAAGAAGTTGAAAAATCTTCCAGTAAATTGCATTTCTTTTTTAAAAAGCTGGGGAGCTGGAACAAACTGCAGATAAAGGAAAAGAGAGATATTAAGTATTGGAATAAAAAACTGATTTGAAATGCAGATACTTRCTCAGATTGCTCAAGAGTCTTCTGTAGCTGATTTGGACCAGAGACTATATATTCAATTCTGAAAATTCAGTGAGCATCCTTATCATGAAAGCTGTTGARTGCTCTGAAATACAGGCCATAAATGGAACAAGTGTAAATGCTCCTTCAGACAGCTTCAGATAAATAGCTGAATTGGATGCCTTTATTCTTGTTTTGACAAGAAATCTCACTCTCAAATACTCCCCTCTTCTGCTATTTAGGGTTTTCTGTGCATGCCATGAAAGATTTGCTGGTGTTCCAATGGTTACAGCATTCACCTGGGGCAGGGCTGTCTGTTTCAACCTCTGCACTCCATGAGGCTGAGATTGGGCATTAATATGCCCCCCACTTTGTGGTAAATGTTTTAAGCGCCTGCTCTGAAATAGGCATTTATTTCAACCTTAGAAGACCTTAAATTTCTCTTTCTGCAGACTATGAAAATGTTCACAGCTTAGGAAAATCATTTATCACCCTACTAGACAGCTGAACAATCTGCCTCTGAAAAACTTGATCTGAAGAGTTGCTGTAGATTGGAGTTTCCAAGGAGAGTGAGCAAGGCTAATCCAAATGCCTTAACCTTTCAGTTTAGGAGTTTACTGCTCTTTGTCTGGCGAGAGTCCAGTTAACCCCGTCCCATTGCAATTTACAATGTTAATAGAATTAATTCAGCTGTGCACAGGCAGTGCCACAGGTGCTGTCTTGTTTACCCTGAATGAACCTAGAACAGAAAGATTCAAAGGAGAGAGCTCTTGTGCCAGAAAGGGCAATTCATTTACTGTTGAATTAATATATTTTATAAGAGAAGTTTTCCTGAAGTGGGATTGAAACAGGGAAGGATTGTCAGGTTGGCAAGAGGCAGACAACGAAAGAGCAAGTCAATTCTCTTAGTCACTAATGCAGAGTTTAATTTTCTTCTGCGGTACTGAAAATGTCAAGTGGCAGGCTTTCTCCAGCTTCCATTAGCTGGTTTTAAATGGTGTCATTAGCAGAAGAGGAGGTCAGGGGAAAAAAACCACAAGTGAAAGCTATCTTAGCTCAAAGCTCCAGGTAAAAGCATGTTACAGATGAGAAACTATATATAGTGTCCTCAGATTACTGAGCAAAGAAGTGAGCCAGGACAGAAGGGAGGATCCTAACTGTACTGTTGTCAATTTCTGTTTCAGTAACCAAATCTCCATCTCTGTGTAGGATGGCTGAGTTTACTCCCATTGTAAAATGTCAGGAGGTTGATTATTGTTATTATTTGGGACAGCTTTAATAATGATATTACTCCAAATTGTCCTGGAGGGCTTAAAAGCAAAGTTTATTAAAAGGCACACTCTTTTTACACAGTGTTTCAGTACAATAAATATGGTTGGTTATTTAGAGCAACACCCCTTGACCAGTTTTTACAAGTAAACAACAAGTTAGAAAAACACTACCTGCTAGTGGTTTTTCACCTTTCAAGGATTGTTTTTGATCTCTCCTCACAATCACAGGGAAAGATGTGACTCACTGTCCCACTGACTGCCTGATACTTGCAAATCTCTTTCTCTGACCTGTCTGTCAACATCCACAGTTGATAACCCAGATTTTTTTGAGGATAATTGAATSTCTTAATTCTGTATAGAACTCTTTTATTTAAAGCAAAGAGGCAACTACTAGGCGAAGAAAAAATTGTTGTGTTTTAAGGAACCCCTAAAGCTGTGTGTCATTTTCTGTCAGTGACTCATGTTGTTAAACAGCCTGTGGTACCCAATAGCTGGAATTCTCCAAAGAGGTGTAATAGTTCTGATGGAAGCCACCCTAGATGACCTCATCATACTGGAACAACCCATTTTGCAGTTGTGGTGACACTCACCAGTGATTCAGCTGCAAATGTGTCAAGAGTTAAGTGCAAGGATAGATAAATTCCAAACTGAGTGAATCAGAGGGACTCGGAGCCCACAATGTTTATGTAAATACAGCCCTATACAAAAATATTTTAAGGTATAGGAATATTTTAAGAMCCTGATTAAATCCTCAGACTATTAAGATGATGTATGTTGAAATAAATATTTAAAGACGTTTATTTCTTAAAGCATGTACTCAAGTATTTTGTACTAGCCAAAGTCAGATTGCTAAAGGCATAGTAAGACTTGCTTGTGCCAAAGTGATTTGTAACTAAGTTGAAAAAGTAAGTTYTGCTAACAAATTTCTTTTCATTTTGCACATGGGAAATGAGTCAGAGATTAAAACCCCAAAATTATGCAAGAATTGCATTGGTGTTTGTTGAACTGAAATGTGAAAGCACCAAYTCTGAAGGAGGATCATCCTTGGCTCACTATCTTTCTAAATTAGAAGGTGGTAAGAGACAGTGCTCCCATTCCATTCTTCTGTGTTCAGTGTATTTCTCAGAGAGGAGAAAATCCACATTTCACACATTTGCAAGGCAGCAAATTGAAAAAAAATATTTCACATTAATCCTTCCTATAAGGTTTTGAAAAGCATTCAGCGTTGATCTCAATTMCGTTATTTATTTCAAAACAAAAACTTAGAACAAACTAAAGATAYTCTCTTTGCATCCCTCTTTGAAAATAACCAAAATGGAAAATATTCCCAATGTTTTGAGGCTTGTAAGTACATTTCTTAAATGAACTACTCAACACTGACACCCAATAATTCCAGTTCTGTYGAGAATTTTTTTGGAAATGGCCAGRGAAGGAAGATTAATTTATCAAACTGCTGGCATACATGTCCTAATCACACAATTTGTAACAATGAGCCTTAGTCTGAGAGAAGCTCAAGTTTTGCCCATCTTGTATAGTTAAMCAGTGTGCTGTAGCCTTCTCAGTTTTGTATACAATGAGGAAAATCAAATACCCTCCATTCCAGGAGTAAGGGTGAGAGATGTTCAGCATGACATTTTTAATCTTTTGATAGGTTCTGAGATATGACATTCAAGAGTGAAAGTCTTAAGCACTAAAAATCAGAAACAATGGTGTAGTAAATATATACTTAAGAAGATCTGAAATAATTATTTCTTCTCCAGGGCTACTGGAATTCTTTCCAGTGAGAGGCATCCAGGTGGTAACCTGAAGAAAAAATTAATTTGGATTGTGGAACTTTACTTGAAGATGCCAGGATTTAATAYGTAAAATGTAGAGTAGGGGCTGAAAAGGTTCATTTATGAATGCACTTTGTGAACTTCTCCATCAAAATGGTTTTCAGGAATTTTGGGAGGGAAGTAAGAGTTTGCAATATTCCAATTAAAGTAATTCAGTGAGTAAGTTGTTTACTGACAAAAGAGGAAAGAATAAAAAAAAATAAAGGATGGAAACAGCCTTGTTGATGAGATGGATTAGAATCTGAAAGTACCAGTCTTCACAGGATAGAACAAATATAGCCTAAAGCCAACAGGGAACTAAATTAAAAGTGCTTTCAAACTTGTCATGTTATTCAGTTGAAATCCAGCAAAATCAGGCTCTTAATAATAGGATAAGAAATAAGTATTATTGTATGTTTTCCAGATCAAAACATTTTAAACCAGAAGATCAGTAGACAAGTAAGTCAAAGCTGCTTTTTAAATCAATCTAAGTCCAATTAAGTTTGCCTGGATTAGTCAGGGAAAAGGGAGGGAAAAACAAATCCCTATTGATGTACTGCTAAGCAAATGCAAATATGGTACTTTCTAGTTCAGTGTTTTTAAATCCTTAAAGGTTTTTTTTCAGATAATCACTTAATGCTCTGGTGTGCTCCAGAGCTGTTGGTTTGCATTCTCCATTAGATTGTTAGTGGTGGTTTTGTCAGCTCTGTGTGTGTGGATGTGCTGTCTGCATGTGTGCCCAGGTTCCTTCTTGACCATCATTCCTGAATTGATTGGCTTCTTTCTGCCAGTGGTGGGAGAGTGGGAATAAAAATAARCAAATAAGAAGAAAATAGTATACTTGGACTTTTAATTTTTTTTTTTCCTTAGTTAATAAATAGTGGGGGTCACTCAAGATCTCTATTGCAGTAGCTGAGCTTTTTCCCTGTGTATTAGTACAGAACCTGCATTGGGGATGGAAGGAGAGTGAGGAAGATTTGTGTAGAGAGATGGTGATTATCAACAGCAGACAGAATTTCTGTCAGGTCTTGCACAAGGATGTTGTAAATAAACTATGTGTATTAATTTGTGCTAAAGAAATAAAGSAATTACAGGCAGGAAGGGAGACACTGTCGGAAGTCACAGGAGGGAGAGACAGAGCTGAGAGGGAGAGATTTGAAGTTATCAACACTTGAATGAGAGACTTGACTGAACCAACATGTTTAATGGTCGGATCATCTGCTCAGAGACGGATTTGACCCTCCAATGAACATTCCTTCTGTTTGCCTGAAAAACCCCACTCAAAACCTGAATATGATCTGCAGCCAACACTCAGACACCATTATGTTTCTTCTTAAAGTCCACTCAGGAAGAAAATAAGAATCCCAAAAGGGGCCCATGAATACCAACACCC